>VWPW01014200.1:97888-257602 GCA_013389825.1 Crypturellus undulatus
AAAAAAAAAAAAAAAAAAAAAAAAAAAACACAAAAAAACCCTTTTCTCTATCACCAAAACACACAAAAAAGCATCCATTTTTCATCTCAAAGTGACTGTTGTGCTTTGAGGTTTAAAAAAAAAAATCCTGCAAATATGCCTGCTAATTACATTATTAGATGGTTCTCATGATCTTTGTTGATTTGGAAGGTATCTTTTCACTTCAGACCCAGAAACACATTAAGCAATTCTGATGCCTGTTAAATACAATAAAATACAGGTCAGAAAAATAAGATTTACTGCTTATTATATTTGTTACAATTTTTCAAAATCAAATACTTACCTTCTCGGTTATATCATTAGCTTTCTGGATTACTTCTTCCATTATAAGCTTACAGGCCTCTTCCACAAACTTCTCTCCTGCTTTTGAGTCCGTTATTGGACCATTTAGGACAACCCCATCCACTAGGACAGCATTCTTCTTTTGGAGCATCTCGGGTTTGTAAGTACCAACTGGAAGATAAATAACTCTCCATTAGATGAAGGCTCAGGTGACTAAATCATAAACCAGAAAATATTCTTGTTGATGATGATTTACAAGAAGAAAGAACTCGCATGAACTTTTCACCTGTATGAGAATCCTGCATTTTGGTGGAAGCATCTTTATGGACAGAAAAGCTATTTCAATTGCCATAAATCTAGACTGCTATTGCATAGGCAACAATATCCTACTGCACAGGCTCCCAAACCTTCCAAACACAGAAGGAAATACAATTCTGGCCTAGAACACAGTACTGGTGAATAAACAGATAGTGCCAGGTAAGAGGCATTCTTCTAAGATAGCAATGCTTCCTTTCACATGTCATCCCTTCCATTCCTCTTTTTCAATGAAATAATTACAAACTTTTTCCATATCCTCATGTGGCTCCTTCCTACCAGCCAGTTCTATTGAGCTGAACTGCCTGTACTCATTTCAGACTGTTTCCCTGACTCCCTTTTCACTCCACAGAGATAAAATTTCTCCAGACTGCTGTCAATATCCTATACCTGCATTCCACTCCTTTCTACCTTTATCCTATCAAGCCCTCTCATTCACCTCCCAAAGCAATTTGGTGCACAGATGATCATTTCTCCCATGATGATGTTTTTCTGTCCCCTCACCTCCATCCATCGTTGTACTCTGCTGATGTGTTCCCTAAACACGTTGCTACTTCCTCCTTTGTGCTACTTTTGGAAGGACACTTCATCTAAGGTGCTTGTAAGACACTATGCCAACTATGGCAACCATGGATCTGTTTCATGTATTGATTTCATAAGGCAAGATCAGGACTCTGATTTTAATCAACTTGAGGATAAAGAGGAACGTGAGACATTCAACGATATCAAAGGAAGAGATTGAGACATCTGAAACAGAATAGCGCTGAAAGAAGAAGCGATAACTTCCATATCAGTATTAACTTGGTGACAGAGAGCACCTGTCCACTGATCTCTCCCCAGCTTAGCTACAGCATAAGCAGCCAGGCAGTTTTATGTTTTTGATAAAGTCTCTTTTTCCTTTTCTTGAGCCTCTACAGTGAAGATGGTGGAAGGGCAAGAGTGTCTGAATGTCTTTCATCTTTTCCTTTGCTTTTTGCTCCAGTTAAGAGTGCAGGTGAAAAGAGAACCTTTTTTTTTTCCCCCTTGGTCTATACAAACAACTGAATTTCCAAAAGACTACTGGATAGCATGAAACACATCCCTAGTGCTTACCATAACTACAGTTCCCCATGTGGAAGAGGCTACATAAGGAAGACTATACTGCCTAGAAAGGCTGATAGCTTTAGAGAGTCCAATGACTTAAAGAAACCCTGTCAAACCCATCAGCATGTATTTACACATGACTCAGTAATTCTTTAGTTAACTATTAGGACACTTATTAGGACAATATAACAAACAAGATCAAACTACAACATAAGAGGGAAACTCAGCATTCCCATAATCTTGTTAAGAAAGATGCTCAGCCTCTTCCTTTTTGAAACTACTTCTAGCTTTAAGCCCAAAGGCAAAAATGCTAAGTTTTGATGAACAGAAAACAGTCTTCTGCACCTTGCTATAGAAGGGGCATAGGTGTTCACGTGGGACAGATACAGAAGTGGTAGGTAAGGAGCACTCCATCTTCAACAAGCAAAGAAGGAAAATCCTGCGCATCAAAGAGGTCAGTTCTCACCATGCTTCCCAGCAGGGGCATCATACAGAAATTGTAGCTTTGAAAAGGTCTTGGAGATTTCTTTCTGAGAACACAAGCTACGAGGTTGACCTTAGAAGACTTAAAACACCAGGTATTAACAAAGACGAGGAAGACACTAGTACTTTGAGCAGACAAAACAGGGAGTATTTTTGGATTAAGAGTCAGTTTTCCTGTTGCTGCATGTACAGCTCCCTCGAGTGCTAACCAGAGTTTAACATACTCCCAGGAAAACTCAGCCTCACCATCACCTGGAGATGATGGTATCTCCAAGTACAGCAAAGGTATTTTGTCTCTACAGGACTGGGGACAGGATCTGAAAAGGTTGTACGGGGGGAAGTGAGTCCCTCTCACAGCACAGCATTAACGCTTCCCTCGGTTACAGGAATGTCCCTAAGGGGAAGAACCTCCCTCTTCCTCTTTGCTCTATGCTGGGGTCTCTACCAGAATCAGAGCTGTGCAAATGCTTTCCCTGGGTAACAGCATCAGTCCGACTTTTAATACTCGGACGTGAAACTAGTACTTCCTTGGCTTTACAATAATCTCCCTCGGGGATTCTGTGGAAAGCATAACTTTTCTTCTACCAGTTCTTTGGAGGACTAGGTGATAGGCACAACAAAAGCTGTTGCTTTAAAGCAAGGCCGACTCACCTCTAAACAGAGTTTTACGGTCTGCAGCAGACATTTTGCAGAGCTAGAGGACAAAAGCATCAGAAAAATAGCTGATAGCCAAACCCTACACCCCACACATCTGTTTTGGACCTCAGGGAAAGTTTGTGAGAGAGAGAAAGTTGAGCTGTCAGAGGGAAGGGAGGGAAAAGAGCCTTCACATCAATGGCAATATACCTGTTTAAGGCCTCAGAACATATTTCTAGAAGTATTATGCCTTGCAATTATTTGATCTGTAACTTTTTGGTTATCATTTACCATTTCAATCCAAACTTGATCAACTAAGTTCTGCCCAGGGACATATCAAAAGACTATTAACGTAAGCTAAGGGCAACAACTATTTCACAGTCAATAGCTCAATCTGGCACTAAAAAGGTACTGCCTCTGAGGTAAAGGTCTTCAGATTTTGCAGATCACAGTTACATGTATATGCATCATTCCCCATTTATTATATTACTGCAAGCCTTAACAATAGCTAATGTTCTACTTATAACTGATTTCTGGAGTTCTTATGAGAGTCTCAGACTCTTCTTTACTTAAAAATGCATTGTATTTGTTGCAGCAAAACCTTGAATAGGAAGAAAAATAGTAGTAAAAAATATGGATTTCTAAATAGGATCTATTGTTTAAATTGTTTTTAATCTCTTCTTAAACAAAACCTATGACAAAGTTATTGTTTTAGATGTGAACCTCCAGAAACATTCAAGTTTCTCTTTTAGTATCCCATTACTCATTAAATTGTATGCTTTTTAATGCTTTCTTGGATGTCAACATCTAAGTTGACTCAGATGTAGATACACAGTATGTAATTGTTTGCAAGTCCCGTCCCTCAGAAAAAACAACCTCAATTTCTCAAGCACTCAGAAACATTTGTCAAGCACTTTAGGCCCTTTACAAACCTGTCTCAGACACACCTCATTGCATTAGGGAACCCCTTTCTAATCCACATGTAACCTCCATTTAAAAAGGGTATCTTTTTACAAACAGCTCTTGTTCTTCAAAAACAAGACAGGAAAACAATCTAGAGATGCAGCAGCAACAAATATATTCTTTTGCATTCAAGAATATAAAAGCAAAGTTTAAGCAGGCTCAAAAAAGAGGCATCTAGGAAGTGAATCAAATTCACTTTCAGCTAAATCTCTCCAAGCTTGAAACAGAACTAAAACTTTACCAAATAAAAGTGCTTTAAATCAAAGATTAAGGATGCTCGAGATGATAGCCTTCTCCAAAAGAGAAGACTTGATCTTGGCTCCAGTTGAAGATAATTAGGGATTTAACCACTGGCTTCAGCAGAAGCCGGATCAAGCCCGTAATTCTGACCCTTCATTCCGAGTGAAATGTTCTATTGCAGCAGCTGGAGGATTTTGAGCTAGCATTCCAGTTTCAAGATCAATATTATTTTCCCAAAAGAAAACAAAAATTAGCTGTTGGAGCTGAACCAACATACAGAAAAATAAACATTTTTCAGATGTTTCTATATCTTTATGTAAGCACGATCAGCTATTTAAACACCTGCATCTGGGTTTGCGTAAATACATGGAAACTTTCACTGATGAATTCTCGCACTGCAGTAAGAAACTCTAGCCTTGTATTTGGCACTCTGTGATGACATTTGGAAAAGTATAATAAAATGCCCAGGAAGATTTACGGTCTTCCAGTAAGAGACAGAAACAGAAGGAGGTTGTTGTGAATGAATAGCTTGTGCTTGAATGTCAGAGCCAAATCCTGCTCAGTTTACACTGTAGTAGCACCCTGACTGACGACTTGAGTGAATGAGGAAGGCTGACTGCAACCAAGGCCTGACTGCTGCTTTGTAACAAAGGTAATAATAATTGTAAGCAGTAACCAAAACCAGATTTTAAATGTCTCATTACGTGTGATCTAGTCACGGTTTTTACAAAACCAGAATATTTTACTTGTGTGTATAAAGCAAAGCCAAATGAGTGAACATCAGTCTCAAACTCTCCACACCACCATGCTTAACGGATTACTGTCGGTGCCCTACTATACAGGGAAACATGCAATTGCTTGAATTCCTTGGCATACATAATCTTTACAATTTTTTAAAAAATTACTTTGTGTAGCAAGAAAAAAAGAACATGGTGTACTGGGAACGCCACCTAAGTGAAAAGTATGCACAGGTATCATAAGGCTCACACGATTGCTCTCATTTCCTAGGCTGTGGACAAGGCCTGTGGACATGGAACAAAAAGTCTTATTTCTAAAGATACATAACGGGTCCCTGCACAGAGGATCCCTCTGACTACAAAAATGCAGAAGTGACCTTTATGAAGCGGGACCTGAGACAGGGGGGAAGCCTGCTGCAGACAGCCCCTCTGCAGGCTTCTCCAGCCAAAAGGAGTCCAGGCACCAGTGCAGCAAGTGAGTCCTTTCCTCTGCCCCACACCTGAGCTTCCATTTCTGAATGGAAGGGCTGGGGAAGGATCTTGGAGGAGATTCACAATGAGTAATACCTTAGCACGGACCTTCCCCACCACAGCAAGGTCCTGCTGTCGGTGATATTCCCAGAAGCCTGGATGGGCACCGTATCAGGCTGATACTCCTAACACGTGCCCAGACACAGCCTCATGAGGGTTTTCCATGCAGGCGGGCTTTTTTATTTTTTTTTTTTATAAAAAGAGAGAATGTGCCAAAGCTCAGGAATAGATGTTAATATTTAATAATGACATTTTGATGTCCCAACCCAAGTAATCGAAGGAGTGATTCATGCTGTAGTATTTCCAATTATGAAAACAGGCTGTGGAAAATTGGAATTCATCTTGATATGAAACTGAGAAATGGCAGTTGCCAGCTATGAAATGGAAATCCTAACTCCCTGACCCCAGTGAGATTCTGCTGGCTCACATGTTCTAACTTTAATGTCTGCCAGCAGTGTAGGGAGCATCTTAGATATAAAATGGTTTTTATTTTAATTAAAAGTTTCCATATTAACACTGGATACTTTTTGCCTCCTTTTGCTGTGAGAAAGTGAGCATACTTGCACCATACAAGTCAATCACAGGCACAGTCCATGGGACATCAAGGTCTGTAACTTCAGGGGCTTGAGATGCAATGGAAATGAACAACCTACGTGTGGCCCACATAAGATATAAAGAGTCCTCCAAGTTTCTGTGCTTGCCACAGAGCAGAAAACAAGAATTCCCAAAGGGAAGTCCTGCAATTTGATTTTAAAAGTAATGCATGAGAGCTTGCAATTTCATGCAGGATCTATATTTTTAGCCTTAATATAAAAACAATTTTTAACTCCAGTCCTTGAAAATTGAACTAAGAAAGCAGCAATTTAATAAAATAGAGCTTTCTGCAATAAGAGTAAAAATGTACGATTAAATGATGGGAAAATTCCATTTTCTTTTTAGGAAGTTTTTACTTGCACATTCAAGTTACAGTCAAAACAACTTCCCCCCCACAGACTTTCTTTTGAGCATCATAAACACTTCAATTTTTCCTTAAAAACATTTTTGATTTTTTTTTTTTTTTAAACTAATTTATGTCTACAACATGGCTTACTTACTCATATGAGGAAATTAATGCATATAAATTTGGGAGGTACC
Organism: Crypturellus undulatus; assembly: GCA_013389825.1. NCBI lineage: Eukaryota > Metazoa > Chordata > Aves > Tinamiformes > Tinamidae > Crypturellus > Crypturellus undulatus. Next base: position 104,332 of record VWPW01014200.1, read on the forward strand.
TTTCCAACCTACCAGACTCTCTAAGCTAGCTCCTATGCAAGTATTCTTAATATGCTACCTACTTTTACACTGGCCAGGTCACATAACCTCTGTAGCTTGGTTATGCTCATGTAAGCTAGGGATAAAATTACTTTCTCTTCAATTTTCCATTGCATGCACACACTGCCCTAAGGCAGAAGCCAAACACAGTGCCTAGCACTGTGTGCAGATGAGCACAGCCCACGCTGGAGCTCACCAAGGAAGCCACGTGAGCCCTGCTGAAACAGGGGCAGCTGCAGCCACCGCACCAGCCCCAGGCCAGCTGCACCTGTGGCCCATATTTCACTTCTCTCCAAGCGATGCCAGGCAGAGAGCGCGTAACTTTTCTTTCTGATCATGCCAACACCTTCCATCAGTCACTACAGATATCAACTGCAACCAAACACCGGGTTTGCACTTGTTGCTCGCTTTCCTATTCACCAAGATACATAGCTTCTTAACGTGTTAAATTGCAAAGGGGGATCAATAATCCCTGAGCAAGAGAGAAGGTCTGCATGAGAAAAATAAGTTTAAGGAGCTCTATGAAACACAGGTTGCCTTGCCAGGGTAAGTAGGGGAAGGAAGCCAAGCAGCTTATGATACTACCTTTCTTGCTGAGACCCTGACATTTGCCAATGGATAGGATCATATTTCTGAGGCTTTTCGGATCGCATATGGTGAGATGGGACAAAGGGCAGGGACATTCAAGCCTTGCAGCCAGAAGCTGCTCCAATCATCCAGATTTAACCAGCTCCTTTGCAGGGTTATTGCTGCTTCACTTATAAAAGGCCTTGGTCATCAAGAACTATTTTCTTCATCGTATTTATGACACTAATAAACCCTAGTCCACTAAATCTTTCTTTTAAACACACCTTCAGTTGCCTACATTTGGCAAATTTATTTTTGAGGGGGGAAGGAGAGTGAAGAAAAAAAATCAGGATAACATGTACTGAACAAACAATAATACAGACAGACATTAGAACCAGGCCAAATTTACCATTTATTACCTTTATACAGACCCTGATTCATTCTATGCTTTTGACAATACCCATCAAAAATAACCACCACCGACATACCTTAAACAACTGTCTATATCTTTACATTTATTATTCCCTCATTGCACATGCATAAACTCCATTAATGCTTCCAAATGATAACCTGCATGCACGCATTGGAGAATAAAAATAAAAAGGGGAGTGGGGCAGGGAAGATATGGCCTTGATTTGACCATGTCTATTGAAGTCCCCCTGAGCTGCTAATGCTTTGCAAACAGTTGTTTCCAACATCCTCTAGAGTTGTGACAAAAAGATACAAAACATAAAAGAGGCTGAAAGACATTTAACCTTTTTTTGCAAAGCCTGAAGTAGTTCTGTAAATATTTACAGTAAACATTGGAATTATTTATTTCAAATCTGACCATGGTGGTGAGGGAAGGGGGAAGGAAGAGAGAGAAGGATTAAAAATTAAAATAAAATCAGAAGAATACAAATCCATATATGGATTATACATACCCATATTCAGTGCCTAGAATATATGGTAAATGTTTATGGAAATGCAAATGCTCCTTGGAGAAGCAGACAGCTTTAAATACTTAAGGCCAGGGGAATTAAGGCATATGAAAACTAAACTGTCTAATAGGCAAAAACAACAGAACTGGAAACTTCCTAATGCATTCAAATTGACAATTCTTGGTTGTATAAGTGTCAACTTAAGATGCATAATGAATAAAGAAGAAATATTAGTTTTACTTATTAAATGTCAGATTGAACTTCATTGCTAAAGTGTTCATTAACTTACCAAAAAAAAAAAAAATTTAAACACAACATAATTCCTCAGACATACCACATGTGTGCATAGAGGCTGGCAATTCAGAAGGCAGCACACTGCATGAATGCTCACTGCTCCCTTCCCCTTTTCCCAGCTCCAATTCTGTTTGTTGTACTAGATGAGCCAGTGAGGTCTTGCTTGAGACTCTGCTTAATAAACTCAGCCTTTATGCCCCACAAGGGAATCTCTCTCCTCCTCTAAGCACATAATTCTCCAGGCTTTTTCCTTGCCTGAACAGCCTTGGAAAGCTGCATTGATGCCAAATGACAGCTAGGATTGAAAGACATATGCAGTCTGAACAGGCTTCTGGAGCCGGCAGTGGGAATCTGCAGCTTGGTCCCTATCCATATAGGAGGGTTTGTTTTTGTTAGTAGGGGCACAGCCTAAAGAGTCCTCATGCCCATCCCTGGGCAGTCAGCAAGGCTATCCTTGTGGATAGCAGTGAACTGCCAAGAAAAGTTAGGCTGAATTAGCAACAAGAAAGGTATACTTCACAAGTGTATGATTTTAGACATAAAAAACCTTTTTTTAAAAAAATAAAAAAATAATTCAGCATTCCTCAGGAGCGCTCCTACTGCTTTCAAGATCACAGTAGCCCTTGCACTAGGGAACACATTTGCTCCCACTTCGGCAGCTGTTACAGTTGGGTAAAGCAAAGCTAGGCCTGCTGCTGCTCTTCAGCCTCTACCTCCACACAGCTTTAACAAGATCCAGCTAAGAGCAGGTGAAACTTGCACAAAAACGGGAACAACTGTACGATGGCCCCAAAAGATCCCTTTAAAAAAATAAAAAAAGAAAGAGAGAGAGAGAGGAGAGAGAAAACGTTCAGCCCGCAGCAAAAGCTAATTTACCAACTCAGGAACTAAACAGGTCTGTTTTTACAGCTACTCAGCATGTCATCTGCAAAAGCGTGAGCTGCTACTCACATGACAAAATGGCTAATGTGCACAGTTGTGCACACTAGAACATCCTTTAAAGCATTATGTACCTCTACTAAAGCTCATTTAATTTGTAGCAAACCAGAGGGAGCCGTCATTCTCAAAGTGCCTGGCATTTCTCCTAATCCTTTTATCAGATTTGCCCCCCACTCAGTAGAGTCCCAACTAAACCCACTAGTCCTGCACCCCGAGAGTGCAAGACACAAGATAAGCTAGAAGACTTTCTCAAACTGGGAGAAACAACTAAGAAGTCTACTAGAATATTTTTCTTTAGTCTCACAGCAATCGTAGATGAGGAGATCCCACTTTGGAAGAAATGAGGAAAGAGATACTAAGAAGAACCAGGAAACAGGACTGCCATCTACAACACTTTGCGTATTTTTTTTTTTTTTTGACTATCTGTAGGTTTCCCTCTCCCAAGGCCAAAGAGGTTCCTATTACTGAGCCTTACAATTAATGGCATATCTGAAACCTAAGCCTACTACAATTTGTTATCTGCCATCTCCCGAGCTTCTCCAGAAGCCTCATTATTAATCATCAGCGCATCATGTCACCAAGCCTCACAGACATAGCAGGCTTTTATTTTTCCTTATGCAACAACGCAAAACTCTCCTGTTAAGGCAAGTAAGTTAACTGGATACTACATTTACAGAACAGGATTAATAATTTCTCCCTTCCCAGGGCATTTTGCCCCATAGCAAGTCACTGAAATGCCACACCCTTTCCATCCTGGTTCCTGGGAGAGNAAAAAAAAAAAAAAAAAAAAAAAAAAAAAAAAAAAAAAAAGGAAGAAAAATTGCACCACACTTTAATGATCATTTATTTCATTTTCGGTGTTTTTCCGGTGACCGTAGCACGCGCTATACCTTACTAGAGCGTTCAGGACACAGCGCGGCTGCAGGGAGGGGATTCAAGGGGCAGCCTCCCCGCGCGGGGCTGCGGGAGCCGCCGGCCCGCCCGTCCCGCCGCCTCCCTTCGCCGGGAGGGGGAGCGGCGAAGAGCCCCGGCCGGGCACGGGGCGGCCAGGACGCCGCCTCCTCCTCCTTCCTTCCCTCCCTTCCTCCCTTTCTCCGTCCGCGGCCCCTCGGCCCCCCTCGCGGCGCCTCCGCGGGGAAGGGAAGAGAAGAGCGGGCGGCCGTGCGCGGCAGCGGTTACCCTCCATCTCGCCTCCGCAGGCGCAGCCGCCGCCGCTCGCCAAGGGCGCCCGGTGCCGAAGGGGGAAGCGCCTCCCCGCCGTGGCCGCTCCCGCGCCGCGCTCGTCCCGCGCTGGAGGCGGCAGCGAGCCGAGCCCAGAGCCGCCCTGCCCGCGGGGCCTCGCCGCCCCGAGGCCGCCTATTAATACCCTGCGCGGCGCTGGCCCGCCGCCAGCCGTGCCCGCCGGGGGGGTTTGGCGGGCACCGCCGGGCGGCAGCGGCGAGGGCGAGGGGGGGTTCCGTGCCCGGGACCGCGGGTGTGGAAAAATAACGGTCGCGCGGGCAGCCGGCGGCGGCGGGGGACGGAGGTTGCCTCGTACGTCCCTCCTCAGGGCGGCAGCGGCCGGCTCCGCAGCGGAGCGGCGACCGTTACCGATGACCGTTAGCGGCGACCGTTACTGGCCGCCACGAGCCGCGCCCGGCGCGGCGCTTCCAGGAGGGAAGACACCCCCCCACACACACCGCCAAACCCGTGATTCCCACTAAAATCCTGGCCGGGCTAAAGCTGCGTGAGGACTTTTGTAAACTGATGAAGAATCGGGGTAACTGAAACGTTTATTCACCCAACTTTCATTTCCCTTGTTTGCCCGAAAGCAGTTGTGCCCCTTGTCTAGCCTCAGTTACCTGTGGTACTGTCATTAAGGGCTCCTGCCTGTTGCAGGATGTAATTTTGTAGCCCAGTGGATACCCCAGCCTGCAGCGGAGATAAATGCTGGAACCTCATTATGACAGATAAAATGGCAGATATTGTTAAATTAAAAGTTACCAGTTGCCTGGAAACAAGTGATCATGGCCCGATTGTATTCGCCATGGGTACCCAAGGGAGAGTGCCAGGGAAAGCTGCTTATCCCTGGTGCTTCGAGAAGGCTCCTTGCCTCAAGCTGAAAAAAAAACAGTTAAGTGAAGCTTAACAGGACAAAAAGCATTCAGCGAGAACACGAAAAGGGGACATTTTTACTTTATTAATTTGCCAAATGACTATTATTTTGCAGAAGGCACTGACTTTCCTTTGGAAGCTCAAAGGTATTAGAAGTGAAAAAAAGATTGATATAAACTACAGTTGATATAAATTGCAAGTTATAAAATACAGAAAACTGATACATTAATAGGCAGGAAGACCCTGTGGTTGCAAGAGCTGAAGACAAGACATTTTAAGTTTGTTAAGATTAAAAGGAAAATCTGGTGGTAATATTGGCCCATCAGTAAATGGATTTCATGGGGGTTTTTTTTGCTGATGCAGAAAATGCAAATATGTTCATTAGATACTTCTGTGCTACAAAAGAAACAGACAGATCTCCTGAGGACTATAGACAACTGTTCCAGCCTGTTGGTAATTAAGAAAGATGGAAATCATGACAACCTAGCAGGAAACTTGCACAACTTTTACTCCAAGCTGTAGAACAGATATTTGAGCTCTTTCATTTGTTGGCATTTCAGTAAACTGTGGAATACTTTAAAAAATCCAAGGGTATGCTCAAGTTATACCATTACTCAAAAAATGGTAAGTGGAGTGACAGGTAACTGCAAGCCAGCATCAGAACCCTGTAAAATAGTGGATATAATGGTTTTAAGTTAGAAAGATTTCAATGAAAGAAAAAAAATATTCCAGACATTTTTTTTTTTGATGAATACTTGGTGTAATCGAACTTTCTTCTTTGACAAGATTGCATGTTTGGTTGATTGAAGTGTATATTGGTGGGTTTAGTTCTTCCAGACTGGGTGAAAGAAAATGTAGTACCCAACAATATCAGCAAGGCACATTCTAAATTGGCAAAGAACTGTTTGACAGTAACATTTGTCAAGAGGTATGTTTCTGTGAAGAAGAAGTCATTTCATAAAATGACACAAAATTGGAGGAATGGTAAAAGAAATAACGGCCAAGCAGTCAGGTGAATAATCTGAACTGAGTAACAAAATTGAGCCTAGTAAAACAAAAAAATATTTACTAGAACTACATCTCTGTAACTAGCGTGAAGAAACGTAGAGGCTGCATAGAAAGGGAGACAGCACTGGCTGAAAGGGATTTAGTCAACAACTCATCATAATGTCTCAGTGTGACACTGGTAACACGGATTGATGTGCATCAAGATGTAGGCAGTAGGGAGGATTTGTATCTCTGGATATTTTGTTGATGCAGCCAATCCTCTAAACTGTATTCCTCTCCATATTTTGGGAAAAAAATGCAGAAAAATTAGAGAGAGGGCAGATTAAGAGCTGAAAATATGATTTGAGAATTGAAGAAAAATGTTGCTAAGTGAGACTTAAAGAGCTCAATCTGTTTATGTATCAAAAAGATTGACTTGATTACAGCATATAAGTATCTCTGTGGAGAAAAATACCAAATTCTGAAGGGCTCTTTAACAGAAAAAGGCATAACAAGAAGCTGTGCTAGAAACTGAAGTCAGACAAATTCAAATGAAGTACATGATTTTTCTTCTTAAAGTGATGATTCATCACAGAACAAACTAACAACAGTACAAAGACATTTTTAATGTTCTTCCATCCAGAACAACTTGTCTTTTTGCATGCCACATTTTATCCAAATGCATGTTATTGCCCTCCATGGTGGAACCTACATGAAAATTAATGACTTAAGATACAGGGGACGTCAGACCACATGGTTAAATGGTCCTTTGTGGTCTTCCTTCATTATTTATCATTATAACAAGTATATATAAGAAGAGGTAGCTATTGGTGAGCATTTGCTCAAGATTATGTTCTTTATCAACAGATTGCAGTCAGTCTCTATGGAAAATATGACTATGCCATGTAGGATTTTACATGATCACAGGACAAGAGACATTCTTGGAAGCAGGGAATGAAACACCAAGAGATGAGCAACATCAGTCGCCTATTTTCATTTGTCAGTGCAGTAAGCTGACAAGTTTTCAATTCTCCCAGGTCACAAAAGAGCTTTGAAGAGCTTAAGGAGCATCTGAAGGAAAGGACAGAAGCACAGATCCAGTGGGAGCCCAGCCCACGAGACCTAGATAATGTGATAATGAAAGCGCAAGCCTTGAAACTCTGGCAGACAAACTGGACAACTAGTTCTATATGCAATATTACACTAGTAAATATGCATCAGTTTGAAATATTTATGTGTTTCATGCTTAACTTGTGCATAAATGGATCAACTTACCTCACCTGAAGCTATGATCCCCCAATAATGAGCTCCGGTATGCAATGAAGACTAAAAGGTTTGACACTGACAAGTAATACCTCACTTTCTGAAAGCAGCCAGGACCACACAAGTGAATTATGTTGCACATAAACTATTGAAAACTACCTTTAAACATTAATGAACCAACATTCTTCTTAAATTGCCATATTTGGAAGGATGCAAACCTGCATCTTGTCTTTTCATCTCATTAATTTGATATGGTAATGTTTACATCAATGCCCTCTCTATTCTCTTTACCTGTCCTGCTTCCTGACGTTTGTTACACAAAGATACAACCTTTACATCAAATAAGGAACCTTTAATCAATGCAAAAAACAATGGCCTTAAACACACAGTTAAAAGAAAACAGTGGAATAACTATATCCTTTACTGAAGGAAGAAAGAGAAAAGAAAAGAAAAGAAAAGAAAAGAAAAGAAAAGAAAAGAAAAGNCACCCTTTACTGAAGGAAGAAAGAGAGAAGAAAAGAGGGGGAAAAGGAGAGTTTGGGAGTTAACAAAAAGCTTCTTTTCAGTACACTATCCCAAAATTTGAAAAGGATTTTCCAAACAAGAAAACAAGATGGAACAAGGTAGTTTCATATGGAACTAGAGATTCTGCTTATTTTTGGTGTGCAAACCTCAACACCTTGTGCACAGTTCTGACTTTTAGAAATTATTTATAAAAGTGCTAAGGCCCTTAGAAGAGTCTTAGAATCAGAAGTTTTCAAAATCACCAGATAGTTCTGCAAATCTAACCTGGAAGCTGTATAAATCAGGGTCTTGGCTCTTTCTCTGTCTGTTCCCCACGAAAAGCTATGGACTCCACTTCTAGAAATACCAAGAATTCCCAGCTCCATTTGAAGTAAACAAAAACTGCAGGATCCCTGCGCTTGTGCAAATCAGATCGTGGGGCATTAATAATTGAGGTGTCATGCTTACCTCTGTCGGTATCAACGTCTCCCGTGGAACTCAAACATTCGTAGTCTGGAGCAGGTAACCGAGCCAGGGAAGGAGCGGTGTTAGCAGGTTGAAGGGCGTTCATTACCTTTTTGATGCCTAGAGGAGTAATGTTGCTGCACTACTGGAGGCCAACCAAAGGTGAGGACTGATCGTTCTACCCAGTAAAGTGAATAAGTAGTTAGGCTATCAAGTTGCAGCATCTGATGCCTTCAAAGGAACAATATTACATTAGCTGGCTGGCAAAACACCCTACTAGAACATCAAGGCTCAGAACAACAGAACATCGGGAGGTGAGGCTCAACCCTAAAGGCATCAGCAAAGGCACCAAAGTCTATAGAAGGAATAATTAATTCAAGCATGAAACTACAGCTGTAGGAGATGTCCTGGGGATATTTGTATGCGCATCAGAGACACAGAGACACATTGGCCACAGCTTCTTTGGACACCACATTTCCNACATCAGAGGTGATCAAATGTCATTGCCTTGAGACACATTGACCACAGCTTCTTTGGACACCACATTTCCCAGTGTGCAAAAAATCACATACACTATGAAGAGTCCAGCAGGGAGAAAAGCACCAGGAGCAGTTCACAACAGGCAAAAACCTCTGTGCCTTTAGGAGGCCAGGCAAGGAGCTATCAAACCTCTGAACCTGCTGCTGTCCCTGCCGTTGGTCCTCCCCAGAAGGAGGAACAGGAGGCAACAAAAACAACCAAAAGAGGAGAGGCATGGAAAGGATATTTCCCTGTCCCACTGCAGGCTGGGGCTCCTTCAGCCAGTTCAGGTTGTCAGCTTTATCCCCACCTCGTGCTCAGATGGGAGCGCATCTGAACGGCCTGCAGGTCTCCCATGATCTCAGATACCCAGTGTAGATACTCTTGTGTATATTAATCCAGCAAATCACATCTATATTTTATTGTAAAAAGATGTAGGGAAATCCAGGTAAGGCTATTTCTAACCCTTGAACACACAACCTCTCAAGACTGATTTTAGTTAATTTGATAATTAGAGATCTGGCTGTTATTATTCCCATATCTAATAAAACCTTGTAACATACATTATTAAAGAGAAGATACCAAAGGTGCCTGATCTCAAAATTCTAATACTCTTTCTGAATAATTGATTTATGTCTTGTACATTCTCCTTCAATCAGTGATGGCAAACCAGGTCTTCCCATAGCCCTTCTCCCATTCTGACTTTGGCAGGAAGTGAAGGAATTTAAAATCTCATCGGAGAAGGGACCTTGCAGGATTTTGCTGGGAAGCAGCCTACTGCTTCACCCATTATACTTCAATTAAGTATTTTCCTGAGTGGATATGTTCTCTAGGGAAGATCCTCATGGTAAAATAATGCTTAACAAATCTCATTACTCAGGTTTATGAAGTTACTTGCTCCTTCTATAATGCAAAGGGTTTAAATCACTCCCAAAAATTAAAAATAGGATGATAACTGATTAGAGCAGGGCTTCTGTGTGCTATTTGAGTGTAGCAGACAAAAGAGTGAGCAGAAGCAATGAAGAAATCCCATTGAGTACTGTAACAAAAGGATATTTTAAATTTCAGGCTTTAATCTCATCTCAAGATCTTGTTGATTACAAAGAAAAAGACTGCACAAGCTTCATTCTAATGTTTTATGACATTACCAAAATATTTTGATAGCCATGTAATTCGCAATCGCCTCTTTCATTGTATTCTAGCCAGAGAAGCCTGGGGGAAAAAAATGGCTAATAAAAGGAAAGTGTTTCTGTCCTTGTTACACATCTATACTTCATTTTTTTTTAATAAACAAAAGAAAAGATACTAGGAGTGCATATAATGATCCTACCTATATTTTTTTCAACTTCAGGTATAGAAATAGAAACAGGAGGAAAGAGCAGAGATAGCAAAAAATGAGAGAGGCATGATATACTGCTCTTCTGCAGTCACTGCAGCTCGTGTGGGCAAGTATCAGCTATTTTAAAACTACCAAGCTTAAATATTGTTAGAGAAGCAGCAAAAGCAACACAAACTGCAAAGCAAAGCTGGGTGCGTATTTGACAGCTGGTCTGCACTGAGCGCCACACTGCTGCAACCGAAGGGCTGCCATGCACAGGGCTCTAATAGATCTTATGTGCTGGCAGATTAAAGATAGTCTCTGCTTTATTTTATAAGATAGGATGAAAAATCCATTTATAAAATCTACCAAAGGGAAAAAAAAAAAAGGTGCAGTTAATAAAAAGACAGGGTTTCACTCAGCTGCATCAGCATCAGTTAGACTCTCCCATTGTGGTTCTTTTTCAGTCTTTTGGAGATACTTTTGGATCAGGCTTCACTTTTGAGAGCACTGTGCATTGCACATCAGTAGGGATTAAGCAAAAGAGAGAAGGGGCAAACTTCCCATGCTTACATACTGTAGAGTCAGGAATCTTAAGAGAGGCATATATGCTTTTTTTCCATATAAAGTAGCTTGTATATTTGTTATACCAACTAAAAAAATGGATCTTTTATGATTTCCTGGAAAAACATAAATTAGGAAATTTACAGCAGGTTTAGTATACCCTATCCTGAACTGCTTATCTGGCCAAAGCCATAATTTTAATTCTCACAAACTATAAAATGGAAGACGTGTATAGAGTTCCTAGAATCAAGATTTACGTCATTTGTAACCTGCAGCCACCAGAGCGTAACCTGACCCAAGGCAGACGCCTGAGCAGGTCTCACGCTCCATACAGCACTGGGTGTTGTGTGGTAACTGGAAGCAGTTACACATACCGCAGGCCTGAGGGGAGCACATCTGTATTACCTCCCAGAGCATGTGACTAACTGTATTAAGGAAGGAAGGCTAATGCATAGGAGTCCTGGTTTTGTAAATTTTAAGAAAAGAATGAGGTTTATATCAGTTCAAGACAGATATTGTATGAATTCTGTTGTTGTTGTTGCAAAGAAAGAGTTCTGGATCATGAACACTTTGAAGGACTCAAAGTGAGGGGCAATTTTAGAACCATATTGAGAAATTTCACAATGGCAGAGGCAGAAATGAAATACTCCTAAGGCTCCTTCGTCTCTCTGCACTCTGTTGGTTAAGAAATGGGACTACACCAAACCCTATTATTATAATAACCGAAAATAGTTTTAAACCTTTTAGGCCCCCATGTAGAAAGCAAAGTGTTCCAATGGACACATATTTAACTGCAATTGGAATCTGGCTTGATCCACCTGGGTTTCACACAGCTTTCAGAGCACAGAACTAGATCATCAGCTACAAACAGGCAACATATGCTACAAGCTGGGCCTAAAAATTTGAGTGTAAGACCAAGAAACAGATGACAGTGACACAAGGTGGTCTATCTCTGCAACGTGTAACTTTTTTTTCCCAGTTATTTGCTCAGCCACTCACTTGTAGTAGGAAGTTTAGTTTGTGACAAAGCATCTTGCTTGAGATCAGAAGTGATCAACAAATATAAGCACCACTCAGGACAAGAATTATACTAAGTAGCTCACTTCCTTTGGCATATTCAGCTTTTACGTAACTTTCAAAAGTCCTTATTGTTAGGTTAAACCAAACAGCTTGCCTCTAGACAATATAGTGTACAGCAAGGTCAAGTCACTGCCAAAGCCTTGCTGAAAGCTCCTTTCAGCAGCACATTGGCAGTGAAAGGATCTGCACTCCTGTCTTTTGCAGCCAGTGCACATGGAGCGTATTTCATGCTTCGAGATTGAGAACAAGCCAATGATTGAAAATTGTTACACCAGAAGAAAAAAAAAACAAATGGAAGTTCCAGTATTTTGCAAGGAGAAAAGCCTGTCTTTGTTACTGAAGCATTATAACCTTTGCATCTTAAGAGCTAGAAAGAAACACATTAAAAACCCCAGTTGCGTCTGCTGGTAGGGCTGAGAAAACACTAGGACAGGACTGCTTGCAAGAGGCTCTCAGAGAATGTGGTATTAGTAAGTATTGCTCAACCTTTATTCTGGAGCAGACTTTTGACAGGAATACCTACAGAACTTCTGCAATGTGACCGGTATGTTAATGAAATAAGAAATTAGAGTTGCCAGTGTAGACACGGCAGTGTGTAGACAAATGACAGAACAGGAGAACTTCCAATCAGCAGAGCCCTCACCTCATTTCAGACGCATTTTTACCCTGGCACAGATGCTCATAATTGAATACCGGACTTGGACCCTGTATGTTGCTGTTCCCTTTCCCTATCAAGCTACATTAGATATTAGGACCATGTGAATTGCTCTTTGGCAGTAAGCAATATTCACAGTATTTTTAAGAGTTCTTTCTAGAATCAAAATCAAAGAGCAGTTTATAGGCAGTTGGGAATTAACAATTACAACCAGAAAGAAATGGTTCAAAGTCCTGCATCCTTCAGTCATGTAGATTCTTTTTGATAAGGTGTATGAGAAGCAGGCTTCCTTCCCAGAAGGAAAAGGAATTATTATTTCCAGGAATACATTTCTACTTCAATATTTAGCACTGATCTTCTCTTGGTATACCCCCATTCAGGCCTTTAAGACCTCCCTTTTTTTTTTTCTTGAGGCTTCTTTTGATTTCACAGGTAGAGAAGTACAGACTGGGGTTGCTCATTCAACCAGCCATGTTCAAATGGTAGAGATGATGCTCCATGGTGGAGGGGAAGGGGCTACAGCAGAATACAGACACCGGGCTTAGTCCACAGTCACACCAGGAAGAAAAGAGCCCAAAATCCACTAAATAAAAGGCTGGTCAGCAGTGCAACAGAAATAAATCAAAATGAACTTTCACCCTTGTTTTAGAAAAGATGCCACTACCATTTTACAAGTAAGCTGAAGTATATGGAAGATCTGACCGGTATGTAATCCGAAAATGTATCAACATCCAAACAGGTAAAAATTAAACAAAGAGCAAATGCATCATTTTAGCTTGTTCTTTTAGTGCTTGCTTTTGTAAACCAATATGTAGTGGTATATAGCAAATTTAGACATAAGGATGTCATAAAATTATATACTTCACAACCAACTCTGGTCCTTTAAGGCCAGTTACATTCCATCTTAAATCATAACTGACTTAAAGCATTTAATGCCAGGAGCAACAGAAAAAAAAACAAAATTTGCAAGTTTATATCATCTGTGTTGCATCCTACACCTATTTCTACAAGTCTGCCTGCACAGGATATTAGTGTCAGTTTAGCAGTTCAGACACAACAACTAACACAATCACTGAAACAGATTCTGTTACCACTGGGTTTACAGGGCTTGGATTGGTAGCCGAAAACTGTGCTTTATTTCCTTTTAAAATTGGGCTACTTACACTGATGTAGATAATTCTTCTTAATCATGTATCTATCTTATTCCTCCTCAAAGGTCACACTCTGTAGTTCAGAGCTTTTCCATTAACAGAATCCCCTAACATATACCGACACACTGCAGAGAATCAGGTATCTTGGATTACTTCTGATTTTTCAAGATCATGTTTCAAGACCAGATGCCTCATTAATGTATTTGAACATCAGAAGACAACACTGCTGTTACTTTTGACCTTTCTCTATAAACCCAATAATTTATTTTTAATTCCAGCTCCTTGTTATTCATATTGTTTACAGTAACAGAGTGGTAGTAAGTCTTTTTTTTCTTTATTTTCTTTATCTTTGTTTTCCTTTCAGATGTCAAACAAAAATTCTTGAGCATTCTCAGTACTAGACAGAAGGTCATAAATATTGTGCCACTAGCTTTCAAGCAGAAACCTTTATTAATATCAAACGCTTTTGTTTTACTTGTCTAGTCCTGTATCTCTTCCACGCTTTACTGCTCCCATTTTCTCAAAGGTTACTTTTAAGAATCCAGTGCAATAGTGGAACTTCAGGTATCCAAAATGGTGCTCTCTTTTCTTTTTCAAAGAAAATGGAAGTTTGTTGGAAGAAATACATCCATTTCTGACCCAGCACAGAATTATTAGAAAAATCTCACTTTTTTAATTTCATTACTCTGAAGCTTTTGTTTCAATATTCCAGTTCTTACAACAATAAAAGTTGGATACTAATTAGTTTTGTAATAAGGCAGGCTATCCAAAAAGAAGAGAGCTAATTAATATTTTCTCCCTTAGCAGTCCAAAAAAAAAAAATCAAAAAAGGTTACCACAGAATGGTAAATAACAGGGCTGCACTCAGAGTTTTTCCAGAATCTGCTCAGCACTACAAAAAGAACTTAAAACTATTTTACACTAAGGAAAATAAAATAGTCCCACTCTTGGAACAAGAGATCTACTTATAGATGAGATTTTCAAAGCTTTTGCAATACAGAGTTCAGCTCTTCTGCTTAGAAAGTACTTGGTGATTTGTATGCTGAAATGCCATAGTTTCTGCCCAAGGACAATGTATGCTTGTGGGATAATTTTAAGACATTGTCTATGACACCGAGTCTGCAAGTTAATCTAGTTGTAGCAGTTCCACCTGGATGGGTTTTGATTTATAAACTTACATACGAAATGACAGATTTTCCACATGATCCATATTCAGTACTAATGGATACTTCATTTGTTCTCACGGAAGATACAGGTGAACTGAATGGGCATGGGGATGAACAGCTGTCCAGATTATACTGCGTCCTGATCTGACATAGAGGGTTAAGGTTTTCTCCAGGGTAGAGGCCAGAAAATCTTTTCAGGGCAGATTGGCAGGAGCTGACTGAAAGCTTTTGGTCTCCATCAATGGAATGAAGGATTTTTTTACTTTGTAGGATCTTTCACACTTATTTAGGCAACAAATTCCCTGATACCTTAGAGTCCATATAGAGTGGTATGGTGGGCTTTTGTGGTTCTAGCCTTTGTTCTATAGACTTTGAAGTTATTACAATTTGGGGAAAAGTATTCCTTCTGTGGCCCAAGGGGCTATACACAGAGCTGCAGTCCTGTGGACTTGTGTGTACTAAACATCTATCACAGGGCTGCCTGCTACTGCAAAGGACTATATGTGATGGCTGGGGTGCTGCTTTCCAGGTCTCTATTCCCTTCAAGATGATTCACTAGCCAACTTAAGGGGCAGCACGCAGGAAGCATGCTCTGAATCTGCACTGGACGGCAAGCCAAAAGAAAAGTAGGGAACCTCCAGAGCCATCACCACAGCATAAAGCTCACTATGGCTATCCAAACAAATAACAAAAGCAGAGGATTTCAGTCTAACTGAAGATGCTGTTTCCTCCATCCATCCATGTTCCTCCATCCAGGTTCCTCCATCTCCTTTCTGACCACAGGGAATCAATCAAGCTTCACACTGCAGATATTTTCACAACACAGTAGATGTATCTACTGTATTAACAGTAGATCATAAAAAAAAAAAAAAAGTCTGTGCCTCCTGAAATCTGTCATCCCATTTTAGAAATCTTTTAGACACAAACAACCTACTGTCACTGGTAGCTATGCAATGTCAATGGCAATAGTAAAGAACGGTAGTGGGAATGAATGATTTAATAACCAGGGATCCTGCCCTGAACTAGTTTAGAATTTACAAGGTAAAATGTTCTCCCGGCACAAGTCAAGAGGATGAACTGCTATTGGCCATGACAGAGCGTGATCCTCAGCCATGGTGACTAAAACCCTGAGTGAAGCACTTTATAATCAAGGTTCTTTCTATGACTGCCATTAGAGGACATGAATCAATTAGTGAAGTATTTGAAGAAAAATATGAAGTCATAAGAACATCCATATCTATGCGCATACTCACACACCCGCTCCTCCACCCATTCTCCTTATCCAATTCATCAAAACACCTGACTCACTTTTTAAATCCCTGTTGTTACAGATGTTACTGAGGAAGAGCCTATTTCAGCTTAGTGGGAATATACATTTATCAGGAAAATAATGCAGTGCGGCAGTGGCTTCTTCTGTCAGGAGCAGCTAGAATTATTGCTTACTTGGTCACCCCAAGGCATTCATAATTGGGAGGCAGGAGATGTGTGTGCCAAGATAGACTGTAAAAGATGCATTTTATGCCAAAAGCAGGTTGGGAATGTCTTTGTAAGTACAGCAAATGGTTTCATTTCTACTTTAATGACGGCAATTTTCTTGGATTTCATTTTCGCAGTTTGCATAGAAGCATTTGATCTGGTGCTGAAGATTCAAGTAACATACATTTACAATGGTGCAATACCAAAAACTGTTACTTCTGTCTGAAACAAAATCATAATTCCATGCTAAAGAAAAAATTCATTCACAGAAGAGCCCACATTTCTGAGTATTCAGATATGAAACTGAGGATTAAGCTTCACAATGAAGCTACATTCATTTAAGTAAAAGCATGATTTTCACTTCACTTAGAATCACTTAGAATTTAAGTTAATCTACGTTTATTTAAACATAATGTGTTTCAGTTTAAACCCTGCTCACCGAGTTTAAAACAAAATCACATTGATATTGTTTGCAACGCACTTGACAGCACACAAATATACCAATTGCAAACACACAGTTTTAGCAGCTTCATCACATTGGTGACAGCTTCATATTTGTCACATTCTCTTGCCCGGCTATCGTCTAAGAAGAGCAACCAGTGATGAAGGGAAATGAGCAGGCCAGCTCCAGACCAGGATGACACATGGGCAAGGGTACCTCTCTTTGTGGTTTCCTGGTGAGACTCTCTCCTTTCATCTTCCCTCTTCAGGGGCAGTTGATGTAGATGGGCAGTTTTGTCTCTGAATACAGATGCTGGGAAGCCTCCTTTGCTGTCATGGGACCTATTTCTACGCTATAGAGACTATGAATGGATAGTAGAAGGGGCACATGTGTTATCTGTCTAAGGAGGCCTAGGTCAAAGCAATACTAAAAATGAGTTTCAGTGCTCTCCTCATGCATTTGGCATCTTTGGCCACTGCTGTGAACAACTCAGGTGAGAATTGGAAGTGTTACAAAAGTCTTTATCCAGGCACGCTGTAGACCAGTGACTCGCAGCCTCTTTAGTCTAGCCCTCACCTCATTCAGCTGAGAAGCCCTTTGCAGCTCCTCACAACCGGGAGGTTTCAGGTAGTATTGCTAAAGAGAGGGCTCTGCGGAGCACAGGGCCAACACCTCTGCACCATCGGGATGTGTGAGCTCAAGACAATAACACCCCAGGGGGCTGTGTGCTGATTCATTATATGGTAGAGACCTCCACGACCTCAAATACTTCTCTACAGCCTTCAGGGATGTCCCTCTGCAAAGATCACATTGCAGGTGTAGGGTCAAAGACATCAAAGACATTCATACACAAAACTGCATCCACTGTGAACTATTCTCTCTATTACCTGGAAATGTTCAAATACTGCAAAAAAAATAAATAAAAAAAAACACTAGACTTCAAGTATCAAGTATCAATGAAGTATCAACTTCATTGTTCAGCAGAAAAAATCTTACAAGGAATTTTCCAGGAGAAAGCATAACCAGAAATTCCCTAGCCCTTATCTAGTAACAGAAGTGAGACTATTATTATTCGTCTGAAAATGGAGGGAAAAAAAATTAAAATAACACTCACTACCCAGAGAAAAGGAATGCTGATCCACTTTGACATTTATGACTTGCAGTTCAGAGCCCTATCAAAACAGTTCTTTTCTGTCAAGGTATAAAAAATGACCTGGATGAAGATCACCGAGGGAATGATAATTAGGCCGGTACTTCTCTGTCCATCCCTGCCATGCCTTGTGTGGACGTGCGGCTTCTTTTCTCTCTAATTGAAAGTGAAAGAATGAAGTTTCTCTGACATTTGTTGTTGGACTGCACTGGCCATTAAACAAATGGATGGGGTTACAAGAGATGCACTTTTTAGGTCATCTTATAACTGAGTTGGAAAGCGTGCATTTTCTGAAATGAAAAAGGAAGCCTTGTGCCAAAACACAGATTATGGCCACATGATCAGAACTGTACAGGTCAGGGTACCTCAAGGCAATTAGCCTAAAAGTGCTTCACTCAGAGCAGCAATGTGCCAATGCAGGAAGAAAACAAACAAACAAACAAAAAAAAACCTATTTTGGTGCAAGCTGTTACTGTGAGTTGGAAATGGGGCAAAGGCACCATGTGGTCACCCCTGCAAAAGCAAGGATTTTCCAAAGTTACCCCACTTATACATTCTTAGTCACAGAATATGAGACCAATCCAAAGCCACTGGAGCAAGGGGAGAAGGAGCACATTCACAGCAGTTATTTGCTAATTTTCCTACTGCTGCAAATCGTTAGGCATTGATAGCAAGGGTTCTTTTCCTTGCTGTTCAGTATTGCTGGTAATTACCATCACAGTAATGGCCACTATAATGTGCAAAGTGGAAATTAATGACTACATCTAACCTGTAGCAGAAGCAGGACCAGGATACTCACCTGCATTCCGGGCTGCGGCCATGTCCTTTAGGAGTTAGCACCGTTCCCACTCATGCTAACTCCCACTCTTCTTGATGCCCCCTGGACTCAGGTTTGTGGGGTGGAACAATCTTGACAGCTGCTTACTCTCCCACTGGTGCACAACCATAACGTTTTAAGTGGGAAGGAGAATTTAAACATGCGACTACGAGCTAGGCTACATCACTTGCCCAAAGGACAGGGGACATTGCCTGGGCCACTATATTTAGTAGTAAAGAGGCAGCCACTGCCTCTGCAGAGCCTTTACTGTGCTGTGCAGCAGAGGCACCAAAGCCTTAAGGACAGTTTCACACAGCTACACTAATTGCCCTCTGGAAGGCCCTCAGAATGGGTTGTGTTGAATTCATTGGTGATCAGAGGGGAAAGCAGACCTTGGTGCATCTCAAGCTTTACAGAACACTTGCAGGGGTATGCATCTACCAGATGAAGAGCTCTGATGTTCCACCTCCTTGAAACTCAAGGAATTTTATTAATTTAAAATGGTCAAGAAGAATTATTTTTGAAAGTTCTCTAAAAGAGAATAGACATATATTCAGGAGTGATAGAACCATTTTTTTCCTATAATGAAAATCATCTTACACTACTCAGAAAATCTATAAAAGTTCTACTGAAAGACTTCATAATATCACTATTTGGATCACCAAAATGACTATTTTTTTGGAGAGGAAGATAAAGAAGATCAACTGTTACAACTTTGAAATCATCAATGAACCTCAGGTCAACCTTTTCCACATTGTTTACTCCAGCATGGACATTTTCTGTTCCAGCAGTCTATCACCAGTGAAATGGATGTGAATATTTTGTTTTGCTTAGACAGAACTTACATTTTTTGTTTGATTCCTCAAAAATTTCTTCAGGAATTGTTCCCTGTATAGATGTTTTCATAATGTTATAACTGAGTCAGGGACCTGCGAAGTGTTTTATATTGGTTTAACATCACCAGCTAAATGCAATGTTGTGAAGTGGGCAAGGTTGAAAGTTGTGTGAATATTAAAACAAAGCCAAGTGAAAAGCAAAGGTGCTAAGATGGGTATTTTGAAATGGAAATGGAAAAAGAAATGATCATCAGAAACGATTCATTCACAGAAATGGCATTTTCTGCAATGCCAGTGACCTGCGCAGGTCAGGGTCTCTGCAAAACCAGAGGGCAAATGATGAGAAAAGTCACAGACAGTTTTCCCAGACAGCTGAGCTGAAGACAGGTCTCAGGAAAGAAGAACGTATCTCTGCAAAGGCTAAAGGCCAAAGGAAACAGGCAAAAGACCAAGTTCAAGTCTGTCTGCCAAGGGAATCCAAAAGAGCAAATTCCAAGTTCCAGAAGTACCAAGAAGGAGAAGCAATACCAAGCAATATCCCTAAACAGCCATACCAGATGAGGGCATATAAGGACATACTCATCTGCTGTGCGCACGTAGATGGAGGGGCCAAGCTTGTTAAGTTCAGAATCAAATTCCCAGAATCCAATGTTTAGGGTATCAGTGCTCAGGCATAATGGTAAAGAGAGCAGGTCATGAATCAGAGAGCCTGGGTTTAAGTTCTGGCAGCTAACTGGAGGAACTCAGGGTGTCAGCAAATGTAACCACAGCCTCTGGACTCGAAAAAAGTAAATCAGAAAAAGATTTTTGAAAGTTCAGATGTCAGACAAGTGGGTACAAGCTCAATCTGATGGAGGGAAATAAAAGTGATATCCTCTACAGCACATATAAATAACAGTGATGTGCACAGGGACATTGGCAATACTCTCAATTCTGTGATTTTTGTGCAGCTGAATCACTTGTTTTCTGTGTAATGTGCATGCAGACTCAGACTGGTTTGTTTGCTTATTTTCTTCCTAATAGGAGTGTTTGCAATTAAGTCCCCTCACCTCCAGCGGGCAACAGTGGGTCTCGCACGCCTGTGACAAGGAGGGATCTCAGCAGAAGACTCCTGCTGAGGAACTTCTGGAAGTTGTTTCAAACACAGGATTGCATGAGGAGCCCCATCCTGCGCTTCACAGAAGCACCATGGCCTCCCCCCTCCACAAACCCATGCACCAGGCGCAACCGCTGGCAGATTGCAGAACAACTTGGTCGTGAGCACCCATCACCAGAGCAGAGCCTGGGCCGGGGGTTACCCTGTGAAAGGCCAAGCCAAGGCACAGGCAGTTGAGGAAAACAAGATGGGACTCCCCAGTACAAACCTCATGATCAGTCACGAGATTTGTGTGATTGCCTTAATCTGAGGTAAAAAGAACATGTTATCCTTTCAGCAGGAAAAGAGCTTGAGGGCCTTAATCCTAATAACAATAATCCTAATAACATCCTGAAAATAATCATAGTAACAATACACAATAACTGGAAGGTCAAAGAATTATTGCCAGGTTGAGCTAAGAAAGATCATTTAGGATTTCAATTAATGATATCCAACTCCTGAAACACTTTCCTGAACCTATTTCAGAAAGTGTTCATTGTACTTCCCTATCCTAACCCGCGGGGAGGAAAGCGGTGACGGTCGCTGCAGAGCCAGTTACGCAGACCCCAATATAAACAGCCTGAGCTGCCTTGATCGCACCCCTCATGTTTGCGGATATGAGTACTTTGAGGATTAGTTCTTAGCTTTTCAGACCACTTGCCAAGCAGGACACACTCAGAATTAGGCATACAAAGGGGAAAAAATAGGACAAGAAGCTTCCTAATGGAAAACATCTGATCAGATTTCTCTGGTAACAAAAGCATTATACAAACAGCACTTTTCGTATTCATCCTGTCAATAATTTACAATAAGATTAGCATGTACCTAAAATCGCTTACACACTGCTGACTAGAAAACTTTTGTGAAGCATTACAGGATCGAGAGGGCAAAGAGGTGTAAGATGCAAGAGAGAAGGGATGAGTGATCAAGAACAGGAGCTGGAACCAGTGCAGACGAAGGAAGGGCCTAATAACCAACACGAAGTGACATTTGCTGAAGCTTCAGCCAGCAGCAGAGAGCAGCACGAAGCCACCTCTGAATGGAACTTGCCTTCTAATGTCCAACTGAAAAAGGAGACACCCGATAGGACTGAAATGAACACTGTCACAGTTTAGGGACCAAGTTTACTCTCTCACTGGTGCTATAAATATTCTCTTGAGTTAACTGGTTTCCAGGAGTAAGTGCACAGATATGTCAGGAGAGAGATACTGCCTTTTTTAGTAGGGTTTCAGAATTACAGTTTCAATAACTCGTTTTTAGAGGGGCATGTAAGTGCCAATCCATTTTGAAAAATTATGTTTTCACACAGCCTCCTTTGAAGCTCCTCGCTCTTAGGTAGGAGATCATGACAAGCAGAAGAGAATTATGGTATTTACCAATGTGCAAAATGCACTGTTGCCTAGAAATATGTATACTAACATTTTTGCTTTATAGTGTGTTGATATAAAATGAAAAATATTACCAAGTGCTCGGTGAGCCCTATATGCTCTGTTCTGCTTTCTTTTGCATAGTAAGATCCCAGCTCCCCTGGCAAAGCACACACAGGTTCTGTGTGACATTCTCAGCTACGTTCTCCATTGGAATATACATTGCACTAAAGATCATGCAGAGGCTTTCTATAGAGGCAAATACTAAAGTAAAACTATATGAAAGGACTGTCCAAAAAGTATAAGTCAAATGTGGAATTCTCCGGCCCGCAGCAAAATAGGTTTTAATATCCAAAGCAATGTGCTGGGGCTGCCTAAGCAAGCACTGCTGGATTTTTCAACAGCCTCGCTGTATCATCACAACTTGCTTATTACAGCATCCCATACAAAGCAACTTTCTAAGTGCAATCCAACACATTTTCACCCGCCACCCTGTTGAAATCCAGAGTCCTACTAATTAAGCCTTGCATGTGAAGGGGGAAAATATCCCAAATATCCCTGCAGAAAATGTTCTGCTTTGCTCAATCTTCTCCCATAACTAGTTTTCTTCCTGAAACTTTTATAGCTGGCACCAGACATACACTGCTGTGTTTTTCTTGGTATGAGGTTGCAATGACAGTAGGCCGTGCTGTTCAAGCGATAAAGCTGCTAAGGACCAGATGCACAAAAAGGCTAAAGCATCTACATGTCGCTTGTGTCTGTATTTACCACCCAAGCCTGAAGCTGAGATACATAAGGTCTCTGCTGGCTGCCACCATCTCCAGTAAGCATGTAAATCCTTAGGGACTCCAGCGTCAACGTTCCCCAAGTAGCTAAGGTCCTTCTGGACATGCACACAGAAAATGTTAAACTCAACAGAGCTTGGTAACGAATGCCAAGCACCTCTGCTTCCCACAAACCCGTGTTCCTGTTGGCGGCCGATCCATGCGGCGCTCTGTCAACAGGCCTGAAGGAGAGCGGTCACCTCTCCAGCCTTTTGGAGCACCCATAGCAGGCAAGATACTGCTAGCTCTTTGGAACAACAGTCTAATGGTAAAATTAACAAATGGGATATCAGAAACACACGTTAAAATTCGTCTTCTGCCCAAGCAGGTTCAAACTTGCCTCCCCAGAAAGTTCCCCCAGAAGATTGGGGCAGGAGTCCTCTCCTCCTCTCCGACTGAACCTAACTCACTGCCTTCATGGGCTTATTGGGTGAAGGAGAGAGAGAGGCTTGACTCTTTCCCCTAGGATTCCTGAGAATCCCTCAGGAATCCCTCAGGATTCTCTTCCGCAGATCACACGGGAGTGACTATGCATTTTGCAATAAAGAGGTAAGAGTAAGCAGTGAAATCAACATTGATGAAGGGACAGTGTCCTGGGACCCATACAGGGGAGTCAATGAATACAGAGCACCTCTTCACCCCTCGAATCTTTAGTCATTCCACACAGACCAGCCAGAGTGTGAAAAATGCACTTTCTCATGCCCCCATCCCAGATCAGGACAGTTTCATTAAGCAAGACTCGTTAAACTCCACCAGAGAGAGTAGGACACTGCACCCCAGGAACTCTCCATGCTGGTCCCAAGCTCTGAGCTGCTGTGCCACCATATCATACCTTAAACAAAAAGGACCTGCGGGAGTTCAGGCTAGGGAAAAACGCACATTGCAAGACAGCAGTCTCACACACAGAATACAGTGATTCGCATTCTCGCACTCTTACCCAGGGAGTTTCTGAATGTGCCAGCCTGCCTCCCAGCAACCATTTCCTAGGTGCGCAGGACACCTGCAGCGTTATTGTGCTGTACTGTTTAGACAACTAATTTCTGCTTGTTTTCTTTTAGAGAGAGAAATCTCTGAGTCATCACCCTCTTTACTGCCTCTTTTTTGCTTGCTTAGCCTCATTAAAAGGATTAGACTGATCAACAAGGGGCAGCAATTGAATTGGCGCATACTTTACACAAAAAGCTTCACCAATTTTCTTGCATTTTAACTCCTTCCTTCTGATATTCTTGCCTCTGCTGCCATTTAAAGAAACACTGTGCCTTAAACTACCCCAACTAGAACTTTTATTCTTGAAGAAGCAGTATGTACTATTTGACACCTCAAAAATGAAACGCGAAAACATTTCCATCAATCTAGCATCTCTATCTATAGTAGGTTTAAGATGCTTATCATTATCTTGGCTAAGTAACTGCCTCTTACATGAAACAGAACATTAAATGCTCCTTAAATCTCATTACAGTTAGTGGAGGATGAGTCACTGAGTGGCAAACAGAGTAGCCCTGGCACAGAAGGGTTTTTTGTGATTATTATACAAAACTTATTGAAAAATTCAGGAAGAGTGATACTTAGCAAGAGTTTATCGGCAAGGTCTGTTTCTTTTCAAATCAAGATAATAATAGTGGCCAAGACTGATGCTCTAAATATTCCAAATCATATGTATACTTATACAGAAATGAATCACAGTTGTTTCTGAAATGCAAGCAATACCACTGTGAGCAATGTTATGAAACACAAAGAACAGCTCCTCATACCCAGCTGAAGGATAGATTTGGCCAGGCAATATAAAAGACAAGATCTCTTCTACTTCAGAAAAAAAATGCATAGAAGCATTTAGTGGTTATGGGCAAGGAAAGCTTTTCGTTTTGTAGGGAATTTAGTCTGTTTCTCTTTCCTGCCAGTGCCTTTTTATGGCACTGTTTGGGGCTGCTCAGAAAGGGAGAGTGCCACCTATTGCCCTGAATAGCATTTCTTCATTTCAGAAAATTATTTTCTTGCTCATTTTCTGTGTGAAAGCGGATGCTCTCCCTGGCCTGCCAATCTACCTGTAAGCAGCTTACGAGCCTGAAGCAACACCAGTGTTTTCTAGCAGAGGATAGCAGCAGCAAATTCTTTATCTGAGGATTTGACTGTAGCTAGATATTTACGTCTCTCAGATGAATGCTGAAGTTATTAGTTTCCCCATCGCAGTGGGATCTTTGCCAGAGAAGTATCAAGGCATAAGGATGCTGCTATCAGGATTTCTACTTCCAAAGAGCATCTTAAAATTCTACAGCTATTGTTAAAAGAAAGACTAATGAATAAGATTTGGCACAAAGTAACAGAGCAGGCTTCACGTCTTCTGTTTATTGCATTTCATTTAGTGAACTTCCTTGCATGGGATTTAAGATGCTTCTTTCTATAGCAGCAACAAATATTTTGATTTCTAATAAGAAAATCATGTTGATTATTCAGGTCAATGGATCCACACCATCCGTGACATTGCCTGTGACAAGTGATGGCAACAGAGGATATATTTCGCTAGAGATAGTGAAATAGGGCGAAAGCTGAAAAATGATTTACAAATGTGTCCTCATTTGACTGGGAATTAGATAAATTACTCTAAAAAAAGAACAATGCTCTGCTGAAGCAGGAGAACAACTCCACAAACATACCACGAATGGACTTGTGTGGAGGAGGAAAAGGAGAGGGAGAAAGAGAAGAAGGAAACAACAACCTGTATTTAAAATGTGCTTAGCAACCCAATGGAAATGGTAACTATTCAAGCAGAAGCTCTTAATTTTGTTTCCTGAGGGTGATGAGCAGCAAAGGGGAAGCTGCCATGTATCTAAGATGGATGATAGGACAGTTCATAAGTAGGGGACATGTTGTATGTGGGAGAGACTTATAATAAGACAACTGGGAGATGCTACCCAAAATGCTAGTAGAAATTTAATTTTAAACATAATAGACTTGCAGGATAGAGGAGAGTTGTAAATGCTGAGGGTGTAGGCTGAAAAGAGGTAGAAATAGCTTATATTAAATAGCATCATTTTAGGGATCTTCCAGAATATATTCCCCTACAACAGAAATGCAAAAGCTATGCAATTTTTCCTACTTCAGCAAACTTTGATATTCATAGCATCAAAGTATTGATTCTGCATCGAGCAAAGTTGAGGTGTAGTACAAAAAGTAATACTTCTTTCTAGGAACTTGTGAAAGAATTACCAAGTAACAGGAGTTTAACAATGGAAATAGCCCATCTGGATTTCAATAATTATCATCGCCAAATCCATTCACAAGCACTGAATTCTATCTTATTATTGCCACAGCACAAAAGAATCTATAGCCGCACCACAGAATCACTTGTCATTTAGGTATTTAATAGTTCTCCCTCCAGTCTGTTGCTTTAATGACGGAATTTTCACTGAACCTCTAATTGCAGGTAAATTGCTATTCTGTACTTGGCTTATCTTAATTGCTTTAACAGGTCCACCTCTTGGCTTGTTTACTACATCCACGTTCCTGGAAAACTGACACATGCTTCATGTAACGTTTCTACTGGCTAGTCCTATTACTGCCGCAATCCGTTAAGATGATTGAGCTACCTCTGCTTAATTGGAAGGCTGTAAGATTTTATATCAGTTCTACCTTTGGTGGGAGTTTGTGGGTGAAATAGCCATGTCTGCATAACACGTTTTATTTAAACTATTGTTTAGCCTGCTTAAAGCTTCCTACTCTGGCACTTATTAGTGCACATTATAATTATATACATCCTTAAAAGCATATTCCTCTGAAGCTCTTCCCAGACTTGAGTCATAAATAAAAAGAAAACATATCCTTTTTTTAAATTTTTTTTTATGGTCCAACCACCAAACCAAGAAATGGGAAAAATCAGAATTACTCTTGTCACTTTTCCGTTTCTCCTTTTGTTTCCAATCTTTGTTTCAACCAATATCACTTGCTGAATTCACCTGGAATTCAAAAAGCGTTCTGACCAGCCACATATTGCCTATAAGCAAGCAAGAAAGCAAGAATGATCCAGTTCTGTTCCAGGAAGAGGCATTTTAGAGATTTTGTGTGTGTGAAACAGGTTAAGGAATATCTTAGGAACATGAGATGAGTTGTACCTTCACCGTAACATATAGCCTATCTTAACAGCATACCTGTAAGGAGAATAAAATGCATCTCTGTGTAGAAAATTGCACTTAGACACTCAAAAAAAAGGCTTAAAAGACATAACTGGTTGTCTACACCTCTTCCTGACTTATCTTTTATATCTCCTTTTTGAATCGAGCATGAATCAAGCTGAAATTCCTCCCAAGAGGTTTGAATAAATATGGATAGATACTCTTCTAAAGCTGCAAAGATGCAACAGCTAAGCAGAACAATTTGTGTTTTCGCAAAGATTTCTTTCAAATAGCGAAATTCCTCTGGAGCCTGCCCATTGCAACCTCATTTGCAGAAGTGCCCTTAGTGTATAGGATACTTTCTGGTAAGTGTACTCCATACTATGCCCTCCTCACTATTTGGTAGGCACGGATGTAAAAGCAATATGCATTTTTGGCATTTGCTCCAGATTATTTTCTTTGTAATTCCATTTGACTGCTTAGGTGGAACAGAACAGACACATAGGAAATAACAAGTATCATGGGCGCATGGGTACCTGTGCTACATAAAACAACAGACATTCATAATCTTTTGATTTGAGAAGGCAGGCTAGCTTTGTTGAAATTTTAATCTTCAGAAATGTAAGGATCATCATTGCTTTCAGCAGGGCATTATTAAAAGGCACACAGATCTTTTAAAACTGAGATCCACTTTTTTGGTCCAATCAACTTGCAGACACATTTTTTTTTCCAAGGATTTGAAAGTGAAAATAATGTCATGGGAAGCATAAAGTAACATTTATCAAACAGTGCATAAATCACCAATTAAAATCCAGTCTTGCTAGATTCTTAGTTACAAATCTGAATTTTTCCTACAAATCTAATGAGGGCAGAGTTATCTCTATGCTTCCACCAAGGTCTCAGCTCTAGCGACAGGATCGGGTAGAAGAAAAGATGATAAGAAGAAAATAATAAGAGAAAGAAAAGAAATATGTTTCCCTTCAATTTTGCCTTAAAGATATTCGCTACCACTGTTAGTAATGTTGCAATGAAATTAAATCTATTCTACAATATTATATTCTCAAAATAAAAAAAATCCCTATTGATTTATTCTCTTCATATAAAGAAGTATATGCCTATCTAGCAGAATTGCTGTATTGTAAAAGGAGTAACTTCTGAGACACAGGGAAATGGTTATGTTCTTCTTAGATCTCTCTGAAAATACCCAATAACCAAAATCGCCAGCTCAGTCGGCGGACAATGAAGGAGCCCTAAAACCTCTGCTCTGATGGCAAAGAAAGGACTGAGCTCGACGTGCGAGGGGAGCAGTGCTGCTCCACCTCCCTCTGACGAAGGATGCCCCAAACGGGGTAAATCAGGTGCCAAATGAACGAAAAGCTTCAGGCACCCTCCCACAGCCAAAAAAGGAGCCAACTTTCCCCTTCCATGCCCTGGGACAAGTGACAGAGGTGCAGGCAGATTCAGAGGAATTCCAGACGTGCATAACATACTTAAAACATATATGCTTAACATACCCCTTCTTCTGCAGATAATCTCTGAACTAATGGGTAACACCACCAGAACTTCAAAAATATTGCACCACAGGAAAACAGGTGGGTTTTTAGGGGGAAGGAAGGAAGGGTTGCTTTTTTTTTTAACAGAAAAAGGGAAATCAAGAAGAGGAAGGCCCAAGGAAAAGTTATTTGAAGTATTTCAGCATGCCACCGTATCCAGTTCATTATGGTGGCCACAAAATAGTACTTGATAGAGCAACCAAATGTGTCAAAGTGTAATAATTCGCCTTACTATTAAATTTTAAAACTTAATTATAAAAATGTCTGACCAGCTCTAACTGGCACCTTTCCTTTTATGATAATGGGAGCAAGGAGCAAGGGGACTTGGAGACTAACCTACTCTTCCTTCCCTTAAATCAGCCCTTCAGGTAAAAGCAAAGATATAAGTCAGGCAATTAAGAGAGAGTTTGAACTGACAGTGCTTGAGCTGGGCAAGTTAGACAAATTAGACAAGTTTGTCTTATGCATAAGCAGGGGCTTATAACCTTCATATGATCCTTAGGACACACATTCATTAATGTCCGTCTAGGTCTATAACACAGATTTTTCTTTACACTTTCATTCTTCACTCACAGGCTTTGAAAAGTAGGGGTTTTTGGCTTGCCTTCTGCCTCCTCATCCATTCAGGAAAACAGCTCGCTGGGAACTCAATGCCAGCTTCACGCACAGAAGGCTAGCACATGATCTATGGACTACTTGAAGCAGAAACGAAGATGATACACAGTCCTTGCACTAATCTTCCAAACACATACATCACCTACTTCTTGTGGCTACACCTGAGGGATGAGTAAGAAATATTCAATGTAAGTTGAATTTAGGAATGTAAAAGCAGCCACAGCAGGTCCTTCCAGCCCAGAATCCTATCTCTAACAAGGCTCGTGCTTAGCAAAGAGAACAAGAACAAAATCTATAGTGATACTTTCCCAAAAGTACCATCCCAGCCAAAAGTAGTTCACAGCTTCCTCAAGCAATGATGAATCTTCTTGTTTTCTCATTCTCTAGTTCTCATAATATTTTTCTTTCACTAATTCATCTTACCACTTCTGGAAACCATGTAAACTTCTCAGGTATAGAACTGCACATCCCTCAGGCAGGCTTAACTTTGCCACACTTCAGCTGTCTAAGCCCTGAATGTCTGGTCTAAGCTATTTTTTCCCTATCATCAGCTGGGTGAGGCAGTCTATTCAGAGGAAAATTCCACTCACCCTAAGGAAGGTATCACACATGGATCACAGACATGGGATATATTGCCTTCTGGAGGTGCCTCTCTTTTCCCCTTCCCAGCAGTGAGAGAGCCTGATGTATATACATTTGATGCCTAATTTCTGACACTCACAGCTAAGTGACACAGATTCCTTACCAGAAATATGCCTCTGGATCGCAAAGATACTGCTGTTGTAAAGAGCTGATACAAGAATCCCAGAAAAAAAAGAATTTAAAGGGACCTTAAGAGGAGCCTTTTTAACAACACAGAGATTCCCAAGTCTCTAATATGAGTAATCCCATTGTCCTTTAGGATGGAGCTGGTTACTGGAATGACCTACAAAGAGTATGTAGTTTCTTAATAAAGTTCAGGCCTGTTGCAAAGGAAACTGAAATGAGTATAATATTTGACAGCATACTTGACATTTCCAAGAGAATGCCCTATATAATAATAATAATATGAGTCAGAAAAGCTAAAACTGATTCTGTGATGAGCTGTTAAACTAGAGCCTGGACAGAATTTATAAAGGGGAAGCTCGTTAAACAAATCTTCAAGAAATATAGTCTGGGAAGAACATTTTAAAGTCACAATTAGCCATTAACTTTATAAAACAAGTCCTCTGCTGATGAAATTTCATTGCTCTTATTGCTTTCTGCTTTAAAGATTAGAACATCAGAAGCAAGTTTTAAGATGCCAGGCTTAATGTGCTTGCTCTTTCCCAGGTCTTAGGTTGGCTGTCTGCGCTGAAGAGATGTGCAGGGACCTCAGATTAATTTTCATCAGCCTTTATTTTAGGAAATAGAGCTCCACCTTCCCCGTCGCCTCAATGCAAACAGTCCCCACTGACTACAGAAGTTGGCTGCTTGTGGGTCCTGCAGAGAGCAGGATAAGGAAGACTTTGCTTATTCTCTGTTTTTCTGCAGAACCAGCGATCACCAACCTTGAAGCAATAGAGCAAATGTCACTAACATTTGTTCTCCGAGCTGATTCACCATGGCATTTTCATCCCAGGGTAACTTTATCATGCGTCAGCAGAAAACTGGAATGACACAGGAGCTATTCCGGCCCTGGCTATTTAGGGCTCCGCAGATAGAAGCCGTGTGCGTTACAGTAGGTCTGCTTACGTGAGCGGGGTGCCTTGTGATTTACGCTCCTGCCAGCCATCGGAAAGGCCAGCTGGCCAGCTGCTTTCGGCTCGTGTTGCGCTACTGCTGGCTCCGGCACGAAGCTGCCCCGTCCGTTTTAGAAGCCCCTTCGGAGCCGCTTCCACGGCCCCACGTGCTCGCTGCCGGCAGCCACAGCTACCGCCCGGGCCACCGCATCCAGCGCGTGGCGGCCCCAGCCTCGTGACCCGCTCGCTCGCGGCCGCCGCGGAGCGGAGCTCTCCCTGCCCGGTGTCCAAGGGGACACGTGCCCTGCGCTCTGCGAGCTGCTCTGCTCGGGCTTCCCGGGGACGAGGAGCGCCTCGAGGCTCGCCCATGGGATCCCGCTTCCACGGCTCTCCAGCCCTGCCTGCTCGCTGGTCTCTGAGCAGGGAGACAACCTCAGGTTGAGACGAACAGCAAACATTTTGGGACCTGTTGCCGCCTTTCCCTGCTCAGGAGCTGGGCAGTTTAGCGTTCAGGGGCATTTCAGACAACTGCATTTTGCTTCATTACTTCTAAGTAATAAATAAAATGGATTCTGAAAGTTCTCCCAACCTGTTCGCCGCCCTTTATTGCTTTGATATACTAATCCACAGCATCCCAACCAAGGCATATTTCTATTATGTTCAGCTTACTTCACCGTGAAATGACTCAATTCAGCAAGTGGGCCTGAGATATACACTGAAGGCAATGTAAAACAGCGCCCTTTTCAAGGGTGGAAAAAGAAATGCAGTTCATAAACAGAGTAGAAACTGTATTTAGAACAATTTCTAATGAAATCCAGGGACAGCGGAGCTTGAACCAGGCATTATACCCCTGACATCAGCATCAGCTTTCAATCACACTGACTACGGGTCGTATATTTCACAGAGTCTCCAAAGAAATGTTAAATCAATAAAATACCTAAAGGTTGCCGGCGAATCAGACAGTGTTCTATAAAAAGCCAACCGTTATTGCTGAGGGGCAACTGAAGAGCTGAAGAAATATTTGCAAGGAAAAGGCCATCCATCCCAGTGGAACCCATTCATACTCTGTCGCCTGGCACCTTCCAGCTGCCGCAGCAGCTGAATCTGCCCGTGCCCTTCGCCTCGACAGCTTTCCTGGATGCACTAAGATATCTCACAGCCTGTCAGCTTGACTTCCAGAGCGCCTTCCGCTCGCTGAGTGTGTTTTTAGCATCATGATGAAAAATTAAGCTTGTTTTGGCAACATATTCACCAACTAATGTTTGTGGTACATCAATATCCTGCTTGCACATTCTATATTCAGCCTTGGCAAAGCCGCAGAACTGTCGGTACCCAGAGTGAGGCACTTTTGCAGACACACCACAGTGGGTCTTTGTCTATGGATGTACCACAGGGATGCAAACGTCTCGCTGAGGGAAAATAAAATACTCTGTGAAAGGCAACTTTGATATTCCGCTGTGAATCTAGAAATTTAGCTTATTGGTGTCATAAAAGATGTTTGCTTCTTCTTCCTCCACATGCTGACATCCCTCCTAAATAGACACATTAACATGAGAGGAGTCCTCAGCAAAATCAGACTGCAGTGTTCTCCTGCCTCATTTTTCACAAATGTAAAAACATATGAAGGTGTTGATTTCCTAAACTCCTGCAAAACACTGAGCTTTTGGGGTTGGTAATGTTAAGAGGGCAAAGCAGACTGAAAGCCAATGCAGTGTTGGTGAGGAAGCTAAGCACTACTGGAATAAAAACAATTTAAATCCATGGCAAAGGCTGGGATTAGAATGCATCCCATTTGCATCCCATGTTTAGTGTTAACATTTCCTGATGTTAACACTAAACAAAACACTCGCTTCTCAGTCACAGTAGCGTATGATTCCATAGCAGCTTCAAAAAACAATAATTAGTTCCAGAAGAAGTGTATATTATGCCTTCCCAGCAGTTTCCATCCTGCTTTCCAGTTGCTAAAAATACACATTGCTCAGGGTGCTTTCAATATCCATTTAATTCTTTTGCAAACAGGGCAGAGGCTTCATCAAGCCCCGTGTCTGGCTCCACAACACTACAGCACTCCGAGGATACATCCTCCCACTGTCGCCACCAACATAGATGCAGAAAATAGGGCCTTATTCCTCCTCACTGCCCCTCTCCCACAAGCTCCCTGGTTTGAAAAGGACAATTTCACCTACATTTCATCAGTCACTTCAAACAACAAACCAGCTGCAGGGAGTTCCAGCAACTGGAGGGATTTATGCTCATCCCACTTCAAAACGTGCTTTATCTCAAATCTTTTTTTCTCTTTCCATAAACACTTCCATGGTGGATTTTGACAAAAGATTTATTGGGTCTTGGTATGTTACTAAATGCTGGAATGACTTCTAATAAGCACATGTGTAGAAACACAGGCACTTAACAGTGCCAAAGACACCGCTTTTGAGCAGATGACTTTGTGGGTTGCCAAATGACTGCCAGCCAAATGCACATCAACATTATTTCCATTAGTTTATAGAAATGCAGCCCAGGAAGATGCTCAGGTTTCAAAATGGTTACTACCATATGTACTTCAACATTGTTCTTGCTCACAGATGTTTATTAAAGGCTTTCTTTGGCCTACACAGTTCTCTGGAACTCTATAATGCGTCTTTATTTTTTTTTTTCTTTCCTTTGATAAACGGATCGACTCTCACAATTTATGCATTTCAAGTCTCATTCCTGTCTACGTACCTCTACTAGGGTGGATTTGAGATACTGAGCAACAAGAAACATTGTCAGACAGCACACCACTCTCTTTCCTTGTAAACACATCAGACGTTTCCATTTTGTTTTGCAGTGATTTTTTTCCCCTTGCAATTACCCTTTCTATCATTTTTTGGAGGAGAGGATTTATTTTATAATCGTTCTAAACACAGTTCTGGGAAACAGTCTGAGCCATGAAAAAAAAACCCTCTGCAACATGGTACTTCTTGTCGTTACACGGTTCCCCTCTTGTACAACACTGATTTCTTGTTCATTTTCAAAGCTGACGTAATGGCATAAGTGAGAGGGATGACAAAGCAAATTCAGTCCACAAATCTTTTCAGCTTAAAAGAAAGTAAATCAACCTAAATAAGTAAGGCTCTGTTGCAGGAATAGAAAGCAGAGCATCTTGAGCAATGTGTGTGTTGTTTAGGACTGAACATTTACAAAAGATCAACAAATATGGTGACTTATTTTCTATTTTACGGGTTCCAGGAATTCCCAGTAGGCTATTAACAACAGTAGCTCACTATGTTTTACGAAATAGGTGTTCTTGTACGATCCTCATCCAATATAATATTTATACCCCCCTCTGACCAGTGTGATTAGCATTAATTCAATATCAAAGTTGCAAAAATTAACAGCAAGTTTTGGGGTTTAGTATTTAACAGGCTTCAAAGTGAGTACAGAGGATGCTTTTAGTGGACTTTTCCTCACAAATTTCTGCAGAGTGCATCTTGGTGTTATCGCTATGAACGAAATGGGGCACATTTCAAATTTGCCATTTTTAGATACAGGCAGGGAGAATCTTGCCACTGATTTCCGAAGCTGCTAGGACAAACCTTAGAAGAGAGGCTTCAGAGATCCCCACTGATTCCTCCTGAGCCCTCAGGCTCTGGGCACAACATAACTCCTCACGTTTGAATGTTTAATAAAGGTTGGGAAAAAAATTGTAGATCTTCATTCCTGGGATGCTGAGAGTACTACGGGGAAAAGACAGTTAAGTATCCAACTAAATCCACAGTCCTGCAATAAAAAATGGCGATAGTGATAAGATATGTGCCACTTTTTACACTATTTGTGTTTCTTCAGGCTCGGGATACAGTATGAAAGTGATATCACCTCTATGCCTGAAGCATATCAGATCAGAAATGGGTAGAAATCTTTCTGTTTTGAAATAAATAGACAAGTGAAAAAGGTGAATGAAAGATGAACTCTTTAAACAGCTATTATACATAGAAGACCTTTTCATATAAAATATTAAGGCACTTATCTCTGTCTTTCCTCATACTAATAAGAAGTTAAAAATGACTCTGTTTGATTATGATTTGAATCTGAGCTGAGAACACTGCTTAGCTACAGATAATTTATCCAGCTGGTTAGTGAGTATAAAATGATGAAATTCTATGGTATTTCTTAGGGTAAGGTTGGCTTTCCCTTCTCTAGAAGAATGCCGGAGGAGGACCAAGGTTAGCTTTGGACCATCCTCCAGGAATAAAGTGCCTCAACTCACTCTGTCCTGATGGGTCATGGAAAAGACTGGCTACCACTAGACTCTCCCGGGAGGTCTTTCTGAGAAGAGCGTGAAGACTTAAGCGCCCCAATGCATCGTGCCAAGCAAGGTCAGAAAGAGGGAAAGTAAGGTCACATTGCAACTGATCTTTTTTGCTAAATGCAGTTGATAGTGTCAACTGTCAGTTCAGGTTCATGTTCAGATGGAGTTAAGTCAGTAGGGTTCAGGTCCCTGAACCACTCTTCTCATCTAATTAACTTTTCTTATTGTTTGACAGCTTTTAGGTGTAGTGCGGTTTTGCTGGAAAGCCTCTGGTCATCGCGGTGTAGAATAATGCATTTTAATTATGCCATTTCATCTTAAATCTCATCTGAAAACATCTGTTCCCTCCCTGTAACTTGCCATGACTGCCTCCTCCTGCTGTTATTTATCTCGGTAGCTGTATTATTTGATTTTGTAAAGCCTTTTGGAATACAGTTTATCTGGAGAACACTATTAAGGGCAAAATGAAGTGGTGCTCTTAAATCACATTTCACTGATTGCTTTGAAAAGCTTCTAAAAATTCTCACCTGATGCCTCCCTTGCAGTCATTCTTTATACTGCTATTCTATAACATGACACAGAAGAAATTTTAGGCTTTAGCCTTTCTACCTTCTGACTCTGGCAGCTTCTGGAAACCTTTTAGATTGAAGAATACAGGACAGTTTGTCATCTTGCTAATGATGCATTTTTAAAAGGTGTAGCTAGTGGAAGAAGAAGTTACATGTACCTTTTCTGCGTCAGTGCATCTTTCCAATTAAGCAAGAGTCCCTGTTGTTGCAGGCTCGACTGGTCAGATAATGGACTGCAGTGAGATATGTCCCAAGCTGAATGCAGCAACATGGACAAAATTAATGCCAGGAGAAAAAAAATGACATGAAAAGTAAAATTAAATGGAATGATTCTAATGCAACTACATAATGTGCTTCTCAAATGTGAGAAAAAATGAGAAAAGCATTCATCTTTTAATATTTAATAGGCTGAATTCATCCCCAGTTTATATAATGTTAGAATTTAATAGAAAAATGGAAAAAAAAAAAGGATTATTTCAGCAAGCTGCAGAACTTGTTTGAAGTTATATCCTTGATTCAGAATGCTGTAGGATTTTATTTCTTTAAGGTATGAAAAGGGATATGTTCTACATAGGCATTTTATTGCTACAAGGCTTTCACATTTAGGGAATTCAAGCCAATCTGTTCCACCTTGATGAGTACAGAAGCTCTATTTGGTCCCTGACTGCCAAGTAACATACAACTAATTACGTTACTGCTCTGTGATTGTTTCATTTCCTATTCTTTAGATACCTGGTCTATTTAAATTGAAAATTTCCTAGGACTGGGATTGTTATTTATTGCATGTATTTTCAGTACCCAGCCTAGTAGTCTGCTCCATGTGCCTCGATCTTTATTTTACCTTCTATAGAAAACATAGCAGGGGAGGAGCGTGGAAATGATACTGTGCTTGATTGTCACTTACTTGAGCAGTGTATGGGCACAACGAGTACCTAGGCTGATGAGCAGGCCTGGAGCAAGGATACATTTCTCATGCACAGTGTAACCAGTGACCCAAAACAATCTCTTTTCTGGGCAAAGAGCAATGGGCAAAGAGCAAAATACAGAACGGTCCCGTGATCTGGCCATGCAGCGACTAAACCATCAAGGAGTGCTCTGCCTGTGTGACCTCCGAGAGGTTTGTTTCCTATGATGACAACTGCTTTTAACAAGCAAAAACCCTAAGCAAAAACCATAAGCTTGTTTCCTATCATGACATAAAAAGACAAGCTGTCCACCCAGATATAAATTAAAAAAAAAAACAAGTTGCCCACAGAGTCTGGTTAGTTTTTAAATTGAAAGTGTTCAAACTGCAATACACATGCCTACCTTTGGATTAAAGCACCTTTTGATAGCCAATGTGATCAGTGACTTCTCTGATATATAGCTCGACACGGATGTCAAGATCTTAAAAGGAGCAAGGGGTCTGACTTAAATATTCTTTGTGGGAAGCAGAAATGCAAACGAATGAGTCGTGGCTTCAATTAACACGAGGCTAGCTCTAATGGCCAGCTTCATTCTGTGTGATTCATCATTTAAAGCTACACGTACTACTCCAGCATCAGTAACTAGGGATTCGCTAGCACAGTCCCCCAGTCACTCCTGTGCCGGCTGAGCCCACGACAACACTGAGACCCTGGCTGTCCTGACCCACAAAGATTCAGGATTTATATACAGCAGGCATCACACAGCACCCCCAAAGAGACCTGTCCTAAAAGATGGCACTGGTGGATATTGATGGAACCAGATGCTTTACTTAGAGCAAATAAACCTCCTTGCAAGATGCATCCCACAAAAATGCCATGACAGAAAAAAAGTAGGATCTGCACAGTAGGATCTCACCACAGAAAACAGTATACAATTCATTGATATAGCTCTGATTTTGCAGTTCCACTAATGTTTCCCACTACAGTTTTGGCATGGGGAAGCAAGGATTGCGTGTTGACACTCCTAGTGAACTATTTCCGCACATCAATGGACTGATGATTTCAAGCTACTGGTTAATGAACTTTGAAACATTACAAGCCGTAAGATTTCTCTACATTAATTTCTACTTCAAATCCAATGATTGTGCGTAATTGAACTGGAACAAATTCATCAGAAGAAATCATCAAGCACTGTTTTTAAAAATCAGTAATTGTCAAGGGCACCATTTTACTAAATAGTTCCAATGATTAATTAGCTGCTTTGTTACAAATGCGTACCTTATTTCTAGTCTAAATTTGCCTATTCTCTGAATTCAAGTGTCCACCAGCATGGATAACTGCTGGGAATGATCTTTTCTGATTCCCTCCACAGTGTAAACACAAAGCAATAACTAGAAAAGTAACTGATGTCTGGCACTGGACAAAATAGATTTCCCTATAGTTTATACCCTTTAC
Source organism: Crypturellus undulatus (assembly GCA_013389825.1). Lineage (NCBI taxonomy): Eukaryota > Metazoa > Chordata > Aves > Tinamiformes > Tinamidae > Crypturellus > Crypturellus undulatus. The sequence goes on from VWPW01014200.1 coordinate 142,095, forward strand.
TTATACCCAGAGGCTGAACAGCGGACAAAAGGTTTCACATCATTAAAGATATTAATGGAAATTAATTGCTGTAATTTTGTTGCATTTTGCTGTCCTAAGCAGGCAAACAGAATACTTGAAAGAAAGCAAGTTTTCTGTTTTTATTTTTGAAATAGCAATTATTTGCTAAATTGGACAAAGTTGAGCAGAGTGTTTGAGCACCAGGGAAGCTGGTACTAAGGAAGAATCTGCAGACTCTCAACAAGAAAAGGGCTAGCACAGAGAAGACTGAGAGGAGACCTTGGTGTATACTAATACCTTATACTCTGCTGAAACTCTTCCTATTAAATCACCACCTAAAGGGACACCATCATTGTTTTGACTAGCAGTGCTGACTTGCAGCCTCTGCTTTGGGCCAGGAGACTGAGATGTGCAGTAGTATGCTGAGGAACAACAGTCATTTGGATAAGTGAGGATAATTGCACAAATCACTGATTTTTATCCCAGGCAGCCAAACTATTTCTAACAGACTCCAGGGTTCATACCTGTTCTGCCAGTTTCTCACAGATTTCTCAAGTATTCACATGATAGGAAAGCATCAAAGTAGTTGCACTGAAATATACTTTCAAACCAGTTACTCCCCCTCAACTCTGTATCACTTTTCTCCAATATTTACCTAGCTCAAATAACAGAATTTACACCAATCTGTTTAGACAGACAGATCAATTTCTTCCTTTTGCCTTAGAAAAAGATGAGGTGCTGTGTGCAATCCAAATACTCCTCATTTTCTAGGAGTAATAAGGCCAGTCTACTTGTGCTTTCATTGCTTTGCTTGCATGAGGTCCAGACTGGCTGTATTTCACTTTCTGCCACTCTGGGTGCAGAAGTTCCTAGACAGCCTAAATTTTAATAGCAGGGTAGACCTGGATGGCAAGAAATTGTTTGTGGCTGAAGGCGACAAGGATCTCTGCTGCTAGGCAACCTGCCCGAGGCACAGAACAAATAAGGTGAGTTAGTCACGTTTTGTAGCTCCATGGGTTATATTTTCTGTCAGCAACATTTGGTAGCAAACTCGATCTCATTCTTGACTCCAAGTTTCTCCTTACTCCGCATCTCTACCCCGGTGTACTTTGTCAGCTTTTTATGAGCCTTGAAATACCGCAAGGATGAAGCACTTCCTTACACCGGCCGACACTGTGACCCTCATCACCCACTCTAGCCATCGTGGAGGAGGTTGATCGTTGCCGTGCATGCGGTGCAGGAAACCTGCTTAAAGGTCTGCGCCCAATTACAAGTGTTTCGAAAACACGCAAACGCTTGGCAGATGGGCAGCAAAACGTGCAAATCAGATGGCTGTGATTCGAGCAACCACACACAACACCACGTCCCAGGCAGCTGTAGGTCACAGGGCTGAAGAAAGCCACCCAACACGGCTGCAAAACCTCCCTCTCCGTCTCTCCGTATCTGGTACACGAGGCGTCCGAGACCACAGCAACCTGTAACTCCATGCCACGTGGCAGTGCCATTGCCACTACAGGGAAGCAGTTTAGTGCAACTTTAGTACAACCTTAGTACAACTTTAGTACAAACACAAAGTCCTCTAACTCTCAATCCTCATCCCAGATTCCCAACCTGCTTTAGACACTTGGCCGAGCCTAAGAATGCAAGAGGGCAAAGGCAAAACCACATAAGTTGGTGGATCCTGGCAGTGGCAATAGTAGCATTATATGTATTGCTAGAATAGCAAAGGACCCTAGTCCTTAATTTACCAAAGGGTAATGGATTCCACAGCATCAGAGGAAACTGCTAAATGACTGTTTTGAGTTGATATGTCTATTTTTCCAACAATACAACAATTCTGCAGACAGGGATGGTTATTAGTAAGAAATCGACTACAGTCAAATCTACCATAGCTCTTCTTTTTTGTTTTGAGGCTAGGTTTGCTTATATATTAAGTGATAAATACACAGCATGTGAACAGATATGGCCTGATTCCAACGCTAAATACTGTGTTGCAAAATTGATGAAGAAGGCTTTTGATCCAGCTTAAAAATAATGCAAGCAGTGACTTCTGTTTATGCATTTTAAGTAGGTCGAATGCCTAATATTTTGTTCTTTGTTTTATAGTGTCTTCATACTATGGACTCATTAGATGCACAGGTGAGTTGAACACATTCAGGATACACCATTTTTTGGTTTGTTGTTTGTTTGTTTTGTTTATTTTTCGCCTGATCTCGCAGGGTGTGTGCTCGTTGTATCATGCTATGAATGAGACTGATTTAGATTCCTGATTTTCCCAACTTCCAGCAAAACTACCTTCCGTTTTAATGCTGAAGATAAGTTTGGCCATGAAAACTTTAACAAGCAGAATATCTGCCATCCACAACTATAAGCCTGATCCTGATAGACCTTCATAGGAGAAAACCTTCTTGAAAGTCAAGGAAGAGAACACGAACAGCAAGAAACACACTTTGCAAGAACGCAAATAGTGTAAGAAATAAGATGCATAAAAGCCCTCCAATATTATTTAAATGAAACGGCCATTGTTGCAATATGGGCACATGAGTGTTTTATAATACCAAACAAAATAATTGTAGCCAATACGCAATCCAAACTTCCTCATTAGAAGATGGAGGGTTTTTCTTACTACCAGATGGTTGTTGCTCCGATAACACTAGGCCGGATACGTGCTGACATCTAGTGGGCATTTAGAAAAGAAATCCATGCAAACGTTTATTAATTGGCAACAAAGAATAATTGCCTTAGATTAAAATATATATATTTTTTCCCCATCTATCTCTCTATCTTTATTTTTTTCCCCACAGTGCATTAATTGTGTTTATAGTTAGCCCAATTCCAGTGGTAATTGCCCTGTTCAATATTTGCTCAAGCTGAGGTTTTCTGAAGCACTATTCCCATTGACACCACACTGAGTCCTTCGGGAAAACCCACCTGAAGGCATTTCTTGACTGACAGTCACCATGGTATTTAAGCACTGAATGCTAAAGTGAAAAGCAGATGGATAGGAGTGCGGTTCCCACTGTTGGAAGCTGCAGTGTGATCTGTATTACAGCTGATTTCACCAGAGACACCCCACAGATCCTCCTTCTAAACCCAGATCAGAATTTGACCTTAAATTATCATTCTCCTATTAATGTAAGAAAATTACCAGAAATAGCCTTCAAATGATAAAAAGTCTTCTCTCTGATTTATGCTAACTCAGTTTACTACTGTATTGCAAATATCTGACTGTATTATAGACTGCAATGAATATTTATGGGAGGAGACTCTACTTACAAAGCTGCTTTCTACAGCATTTACTCCATCTTCATCACGCACATATTTCTGTTCGGTTTGCAAAGCCATACGAATAGTGCATGCCTGCTCAGGAAAACTGAAAGCACTAGAGCCAAATGGGAAGAAAGCGCTGGATTTAAAGCACTGATTTAAAGTAGTCAGAAGAGGAAACAAAACACAGAAAATCAACTGCCTTCAGGAAAAAAAAAAATGCACTGATCCAGGAAACCAAAAACTCTAGTCTTCTGCTTGAGTTTCTGTTGATTTTAGAGTACCCCCATTGAGAAAGGCTTCTGTTATTTGACAAATAATGTAGTTCAAGGTTCTACCACAGCATGCCTGGTAGGGCAGGTAATGTTATGCAGGGCTCTGATGCAGCATATTCAAAGCTTCAAAGGAAGGTTTATGCCATCTCTAAGGTTCCCTGAGGCTGCCTTTTACCATCCTTAAATTTCCAAGAGATAGAGAGGAGTCTTGCAGGCTACAGGCACAGAGGGCTGCAGAAAACCCCGGCCGTGGAGAAAGGACATGAAAGGACTGCAGTAGGATTAACAAGCTTTATTTTGCAAAAAGAAAATGGGAGATGATAAGAAAATAGCCTGAACACTTGTGCTCACACACGGTCATGAAGACCATCAGTGTACACTTATTGTCCCCCTGACACGTATCCAACCAATGTCAGTAACAACCCCCATGCTCTATTGCTCGTGAGCAAGTCACCACTTACTACCTTTGCATGAGCTTTGCTGGGAGGGTATTACCTCAAGTAGCGGCTCAGCTGGTTCACTACAGAGTGTCTTTCCTTAAAATGTTATTTTTCTTTATTTTTTGCCTTGATGCAAGACCCGCTGTTGATTTATTGGCTCTAGCAAAGCACAAAGCCATAATTTTCTTTTATTGAACTCACTCTAAGTAACCATCGCTCTGCAGAAACACAGATGGTCACCTTATTCTTTTCCATTCCGACAGGATGAATGCCACAACTCTGCTGAGAAGGACAGCACAGCAGTTACCCATAACAGTAGGAACAGTGTTTAATATCTGTGTTAACTGCACATATTTAGGCATTTTGGACACAGCTTTTATAGGATCATTCTCTGCTTATTCTTTGGGACTTCACAGTATTAAGGCAGATCTGCATGACATGTGCGCCAGCATCCAGACATAATTTCTGTACTTACAGCAAACAAAACAGAACTGTACTGTGCAGAAAATGCTGCCCAAAACTGAACTCTGATCACAGTTGGGTTTTATTGTGCTTATTTGAGATATCACACATCAATTTTCAGGGGCATTCACACTGCAAATCAAATTATAGATCCTGCAGAACCCATGAGCCTCAGTGAGAAAAACTTTGTTTCTTTAACTGGTTCCTTGCCAAAGGAAGTAAGGAGATGACTTGAAGTTTCTTTCCCACCTCTCGGATTAGGATTTAGGGAAGTGCTGGGGCCCGCAGATTGCACAACGTGCACTTGGGCTATTCCGCGCTGAGAGGCAGTCACTAAATCTCAGCACCCAGTACAGTGCCCAGAGACAGGCCTTGTGCTCACCAGTGAATATTCTGGGGGAAAGAAAATATGAATATTAAACAGGAATGAGCAGGTGTCTTTTTTTTTTTTTTTGTGGACCTGCTGTCTAGTCCTGCCAAAGAAGCCAAACAGACTTTAACAGCTGAATTTGGGAAGTGCCTCATTTCATCACAAGATGGAATGGCGTGGCTAGAGCAACAGCAAGAGCAGAGTACAGGAGAATAATTTAAAGAAATAAAACACAGATACAAGTCAAATCCGGTGCATTAGAGTATTGAAGTGTTTAAGGTAAGGGGTGCTATACCTAGTACGCAGAGTGAATGGATTCAGAACAAAACTTCCTCCAACATCTGCTAGTGCCACATTTTAGCATTGCCTCTTCAATCAGAGTCAATTATATAGCTTAAGTGTTCATATCACCAATTAATCTCTCCTGAATCAGATCTGCATATTAATTGCTTGAAATAGGCTTAATATAGCCATAATTGTACAAAACATGAATATCATTTTTCAAAATAATAAGGTAGTCACGATGCCTTTTCTCTCAATTTGTCTAAATGTTCCTATGTGCAACAGAAGTTAGCAGTCAAGTTTCATCCATACCACCTCCCTTCACAGGTCTGCATATTGCATTTTCTTTCCAAAACCCCAAGGCTGTGCAAAGTACAGCTGTTCAGTTTACGACGCGGGGTTTTCCTTAGCGGCGCATTTGAGACCACTGGCGCTCAGCTCCAGGAAATCCACGGCAAGGAAGCACGTAAGGTATTTCTCCCTTTGAAGAAATGTATGGCGAGAGGAACCTGTCCGTCTCACTGACCACTGGGCCCTGTCTCTGCAAGCTAAGAGCCGTCCAGAAGCGAAAACCACAGAGCCTTCAAGGGCCCGGCACTGCGCTGGGACTACCCACACGTTATAATGCTCTTCTGAGCACAGCTTGATCAGCTCATTTGCCGGAAAAGGAAGATCCCCAAAGTGACAACGAGATAATTGCCCTGATCTCTGCTTGTCTGAGGCTGAGAAAGAGTTGATAGCAGCACCATGAACTGTCCTCATGTTTCATTTGCTGATGTGTTGTAAACCTTTGACTTGCTGCCAATATTTAAGGTTGCCTTATGAGATAATCCCAGCTAAGCAGCTCAGTTTATGTGCATCTTCCTCCCCTTCTGCAAAGGCAGGGGCATGGTGCAGCTAGCTAAAAAAAGAAACACAAAACTCTATGAATATGAATAATGATCTTGAATCGGTTCCTGGATTTATAAAACGATGATAATGCTATTTACGCTCGTATTTAATTTATAAAATACCTCTCCCTGCTGGAGTCTCTAAATCCTTGATTAGACCACCAACAATTCCCTTTTACGCTTCCCACTGGCCTTAATCGCCTATGCCCATCTTTTCAAGGATATTTTCTGTAGGAAAATACATGCAGAATCATGTGTTCAGAAACAAACAGTTAGTCTCACTCTGGAGGGTAGGGAGGTTGGTTTGTAACAGTAACTTTAAAGGTACCGTTCAAGCTTTATTTATCCACGCGTTGACAGCTTTGAATGCTAAATTACTGGTGTTGCTCTGAGCCAAGAAACTATCCCATGAGGTACTAAATCCACCTTGAGAGAGCACTGAAGCCCAGACTTTGATCCTCAAGGCTGACTTGAGGAAATCATTAATTTTAGACTCTTTAATCCCTTATGCATTCATAACACATAATTTTAGTAATGCATTTGACTCGCATTTCTTATTACTTTAGCATCTTGTCCAACACCTACCAGAAATAGTCAAAGTTTCCACAGACTCCAGTAAGTGGAATTAGTCCTGTTCTACTGTACTTCTCTATTCAACTGCTGAGAAGACAGAAATACCACGCCATCAGCAACCATAATTTTACCTTTTCTTACTGCATTACGCTGCAATATTTTCTGAAGACGATGAGCGGAGGGCCTGGGAGTCTGGAGGTCCTAAATTTCAGTTCTGGCTCCCATACCAGTTCTTCAGAGGTTTCAGCTTAACTGCTAAAGCGTGGTTTCAGTTGCTGCAGTGAGCATGGTCACCCCTGCCTTGATCTGCCCAACTTACAAGCTTCCTTTGGTTGCTGGAGAAAAAACACAGCTAGTGCACTGCACCATACAAGACAGTGTCCTACACTGGCTCAGATATAGCAAGCAGGGGCTGCAGATGATGTCTACACTGCTAAATAAAACTCAAGCTCCTGAAGAGTATTGCCTGGCCATGTTCACTCTACACCGCATTTGGCCCCGGGTTTTCCTTTGGTCTCATTAGTGACCCACTAGCCGGAATGCATAAGTGCTATTTCTCTGTCTTTTACTTGGTTCAGAGAATGTGCAATAATGTGAAGGTTGTGCCATAACCCACCAAAATACTGTGCCATAACCCACCAAAAGAATGTAAGCAGCAGGAAACTGAGCATATGGGTTGCATGCTCTGGGTGCAGCAGAAGTCCTGAAGGTGCAAAGCACTATCGGATATTGGTGGCTTTGATACCTCAAAAAAGTTCCAGGCTATGAAACAACTACCCAGTGTTAGGGACAATCTGCAGCCCTGGGCCTGCCCCAGCCTGTGCAGCAGCACAGACACAGCCTTGGAGACCTGCGTGCTCCGGCACCCGTGGTCCACAGGATCAGGTAGACTGGAAAAACAAACAATCAGAGGGATGTTTTTATCACTGCAAAAGCTAACTGTACTTGCGAGACTGCAAAATGCACCCAGTCCTGAACCTGCCCCATCTATTAACTGTTAATTCAAAAATCAAAGGCCAGCGAAACTTCTGGGGAAAATCATGCCTCAGTATTGCTGCAGCTTTGAGCTTCCTCTGCAAACCCTGGGAAGACCTGTAGGAGAGGGAACCTGGGATGCTTGGTGGCAGGATTCCTCCCAGCACACTCTGCCCGTGCAAAGCATCACGAGCAAAGCTGAAAGGGGCTGCACGTGACCGATCAGAAATGCTGCCGACTCCTGCCTGCTTCGAGCTCGGCTGATCTAAATTGCTGTTGATTTTCATGGTGCTGCTCAAACATCATTCTAGCTGAAAGAAGCTTATTTTGTATGATACACAGTGTCCTGGAAGAAAGCCTGTCACTGCTGTCTCCAGCTTATATTGCTACCAAGAGTCAATGAATCTCGGCGAACTTGACAATGTCTTTTGAAAGCAAATTTCTTACTGCTGAAAAAAAAAAGTCACATGTCTAATATGAAAGGGATTGATAAGACAATTCCTTACTTTGTCTGCTCTGCTCTTTCCAACTCCTTAGATCTTCAAAAAAATCTCCTTGCTGGAGAAAATGAACTGAAATGTAGATGATGCATTGCTGTTTACAAGAGGTACATAGCACATCTATGCTGGTGAACCTGTTTGCAAACAATGAAAGAAAAAAAAAAAAAAAATCACCAGCAGATAAATGTTCCATTTTTTTCTTACCTTAAAGAAAGCCAGACAAAAAGAGACAAGAAGGTAGGCGGAAAAGAGAGACAAATTGGCTAGCAAAGAACATCATCTTTCACCGGCACGTGCCAACTCCATTTAGCATTGCACACACGGCAAGGGCAGAGAGACTGCTCAGACCAAGCAAGGGAAAAGTGAGTGAGCTTGCATCGCCGAAAGACAAATGCTGATCCTCTGAGTTAAGTCTAGTAGACCCCTCTGCAACCACCTTGTTTACATAATCTGCAAAACCAGAGAATTCCTCCCCACCAGCTCTAAGCTGCAGCCTCTGAATCGCTTCTGACTGCTGAATTTTGCGTGATTTAGGGAGAAGGAAATAGCAGACACCCTCCCATGCACATGTTCTTGGTCAGCAGTGCTCCCTTCCTGATGCCTCTGATGCTGTGCTCTTCCAGAGCTGCTTGGGAGCTCCTGCTCATAGCCAAGTCAACTCCTACAATAGCAGTCCAGAGAGATGCTCTCAGAGCATAATAAATAAGGTTCACCTGATTTCATGGGCTGCGTGTCCATTGGGTCCTTCTGTCCTGCCATCACTAAGTTCCCTTGCAGAAATCAGTGTTAATCAACAGCTGTGACAGTAAAATAATTTCAAAGCGTCTTAGAGCTTCATGCCTAGGCACGTGTAGCTTGGCAGCATCGTGCAGACTAGCTTTGCAACCAAGGATTACCAATACGAGCTCTGAATCATATCTACAAGTGGGACACAAGAATTAGAGCTCTACAGAAGTCTGATGTGACCAGGTTCCATATCAGTGTTATTGAAGAAGAAAAAAAAAAAAGAATAAAACCAGAAAGGAAAGTTAAGATCAATATAAAGGTAGCAATATATATGTTCAGGTGACAAAAAAGTCTTTAGTGGTTCATTAATATTTAAAATAGTATTGTTAATATCACTTTACAAAAAAATCCTGAAATGCTTACAGGTATACATATATTTTTATGTCATATGTTATAAATAACTTCTCTTGAGTCTAGAATATGAGCATCTTACGACTTCCAAAGGAAGTTCATTGATTTTCATTTACTTTTCTCCTAGCAGGGGGTGAAAAGGAAGACAATGAAAAATAGTCAAAATGCTCTGTATTTTGTCTCTAGATCTGCATATTCCCAGTAGGGTTAAATATCATTCCAATATCAATGGAATATGCCAAAGACTTGGCCATTAATAAAAAAAAAAGAAAAAAGAAACTAGGGGTGCTCACCTGACAACTGTTGGAGCCAGCTTATAGACACTGCACGCATGTTGAGGGGCAAGTTATTATGATGCAGAAATGAGTCATGCTACTTGTAAAGGGAGGCACATATATTGAGAGAAGCCTAATATTTCATCATAGTCTATGCAAAAGGCAAAACTGTAACCATCCATCCAAAATTATGCCTACGAACTGTAGGCAATTATGGAATTTGAGGAAAAAAAGCAAATGAACTGTCTAAACTGTCTCATCAGGAAAGGCAAAGCAGGAAGCAGCACAATTAAAATAAACAGACAAGTTACTGATATCCAATCATATAAAGTACAATTACAGCCACATGCCTAATAGAGTGAATTTAAGCTGGGAAAGAATTTCTTTTGCTCTTGGGTAAATGTCAGTGATCCCAGTGATCCTCTAGAACACGGCTGACTATCTGCTAGAAAGGGGATACTCTATCCCAAGAAAACTAAACTGAAGAAAGGTGACAAGTTTCCATAATGGAAAGGAGTGCACATGGGAAGCAGGGGTAAAAAATCCTTTAAAAATTCTCTTCAACTCTTTCTCATGCAGTTTTGCCCATTTTCAACAGCANAAAAAAATCCTTTAAAACTTCTCTTCAACTCTTTCTCATCTCTTCAACCCTATTTCCCATGCAGTTTTGCCCATTTTCAACAGCAGTCTCTCCTTCCAGCCTTGGTTTGCCCTCTGTCATTCCTTCTCCTATTCCTTCCCTTCAGCCCAGGAATGCAGCCCAAGCTGTGACAGGAAACATCAGCACCTCTGGAGAGCAAAGCGGGAGGCCAGAGAGAGAGACAAACTTTAATACCGGAATAGGAAAGTGGGAAATGGATGACCAACATCTCTCCTAAAAACACATGGGCATCCTCTCCAGCTCAGGGTGCCTCTAATGTCTGCTCTCCCCATTGAGTAAACAGGCTCAATCTACAAAATCACCATCATTATCATCCCCTTCTGAGATCTACTGTAGCTTCTGCAGACTTCGTCATGATCAGATTAGAAAACAAATGGATTCCTTTGTGTTACTTGGGAAAGAAGGGGGCAATAAGGACACCTTCTCCATTAATATTCAGTCAGCTTAAGCTAAACACAGTGCATGAAGAAACGCAACTTCTGTTAATAATGAAATCTGAAACACAGATACGTGAATTTTAAACCATTACAGCACGGAACACAGAATTGTAAATTTCCTGCATTGACTGGAATAAATGGATGTATAAACGGCACTGCTCTTTCAGAAACAACCCCATAAATAAAAGCAGACCTGCATATTTGTTGGCATCCCATATTCAGAATCAATAAGCAATTTAGCAATAACACACTTAAGATGTGTGAACTCTACACTAGGCACTGTAGAGAAACCAGGTAATATCCTTATAAGTGGTCTGTGAGCCCTTTAATGCTCTCCGCTCTGTACTGCATCCAGAAGGCCCATGAGAGCAGGTGCATATATAAGATGCCAACTTTTACCTATTGACTCCATAAGAAATATTTTTCTCGCTTATTTATGTTAGATATCTTACCATATCTATGTGCATAGGCAATGTGCACAGAGTCAAACTATGTGCATAGTCAGAAAACAATTATGCTTGTGCAAGTCCTTCCTATCGGACTTAATACAGCAGAATGGGAGACTCAATCCCAGCATCTCCAGTGTTCCCCACAGCAGCATTTCTCGACCAGACCATAGGATCCCCTGAGAATTCCGGGATTCCTGAGAAGAGCTATCATTTGTATTTAAGAGGCATGCCAAGATAAACTGGGCCTTCTGCTTAATTACAGTATAGCAGGGAATCATTTTTTATACCCTCAAGAGCAGACAAGTACAAGTATGATGGAATAAGTCATTTTTTGGCTATAAAGGAAAGGTAGAACAGACGATCAAATCTCTTGTCCACTGATGGACAGGCAGAAACAAAATACCTCTGGCATCTCTGGGCATACCTGAGCTATACGCACTGCAGGGCAGTGGGTAGCATTCTGTAGTCCACATTAGAAATGTGCCTGATATAACACGATACAAGATTTGTGGCCTACAGATTGTGTTCAGCAAGCATATATAGAAGGAAAGCAAGGATGGGATTTTAAGAGGTTTTGTAGCATTTTGAATGCCGTGAAATGGATATCTGAACTTGAAACTTCTAACTGGAGTACTTCTGGTTTTACAGTAAGATATGACCTGTAACTGACAACATTCAGCAGATATTTATGTACCCACTTGCAAGATCCCCAGGAAAAAAAATATACAAATGTATATAGTACAATATTTAAGATTCTAATGCACACGTTTCAAAAATGAGTTGTGCAGAAAACAGACATATGGGTAAGAGATAATAATTTCTTTCAAACGCCATATATTCTCACATTGGAGTGAAAATATTGCGTGCTGCCTGTGAAAGATAATAAATTCATTCTATTTTATATACACACACAAATATTGCATCACTTCTGTTAATTTATTTCTGCCTTTTCACATTCCCCAATTATTAAAGCCAATCAATGGCTTATGAAAAGTTACAGATGGCCAGCACTTCTCGCGTGGAACTGAGGTCTGTTATCTCTACTTTACAAGCATTGACATTATTTGTTTAGAGCTTGGTGGCCAAAAACTGGTGACCCTTGGGGCTTGGTCCCGAAGGGTAGACCTGTCCTCCCGAGCTGTGAGGTCTCCGTGGTGCCTCCCGGCAGGAGAGACCAGGATGCGCATACCTGAGGGATGCACGTCGCCCACTCTCTCCCCTCTATTCCTGTTGAAGTTTCAGCTGAACTTTGATGGCCATGACAATTTCAACAATTCTGATAATTTTACTGGTAGAGTTTTTTTTGTTTTTGTCTTTTAGTTAACAGGCTGACATCCTATTGGTTACCTACTAGCTATCAAAGAGTAACAAGTTCCATTTTTACTGGCATGAAGCGCCTTTCAACTGTCCTTGATATGAAAGTTTCCAGTCATTATATGCACAAAACCTACTTAGGTAGGTTAGGTCCCAAACCGTGCACCAAAGCTGTATTTAGGATCACGGACAAAATCTTGGGTCACCTCAGAATCAGAAGATACATCGCCAGGATAGGAAATACAACACAGACAACATTGAGAGAAGGTGAAAAAGAAGTTAGTAGGGTTGAATTAAAAATCAAGTCCAAACGCTTAGAGGTATGAACGCAAATTTCTGGCAGACAAAGGGCATAGTTTCCAGTACTGTCAGTCATCTACCACAAAAAACTACAAAGTTGCTTTTTGAACTGGTCAGAGCCCAGGAGACTTCACATGAAATGAAAAGCGGAATGAAGAAATGCCAAGGAGGCAGCGAGCTGTTTTAAAGATCTTTCTGCTTAAAAAAAAAAGAAGAAAAAAAATGAGAGAGGTCTGTACTTTTAAACTAAAGAAAGCCAGAAAAGAAATGTAATTTTAAAGCATTTCTTACGTGCAAACATTCCAATTGATCTTGAGCACAAGATAATCTCCTAAGTACTGTCAAATAGCGCTCACAAGTGAAAGCAGTTTCCGAAGTTTTATTGCAATTCCTTAACTTTTATGGAGGTAGTTAAAAGGGATGTGAAGCAGGGAAGGTATTCTCTTAGCTTTTTATGACAGGCCTCACAAATAGTTTTATTCTAAGGAAATAGCTATCGCTATTTCCCACTGTATACAATAATGATGCCTAGGAAATGGTTACTTCAGTAAAATCAGTTGCAAACCAGGATTCTATTTTATTTTATAACCGAATTGGTCTCCAAAGGTATTGCCAGTATTAAATCCCTGACATTTTTTGTCCGTGTAGAAAATTAGTGATGTGAAGTGATGTGAAGTGATGTGAAGGCATATCATAGTGCTGTACGTTTAGAATTACTATAGAAGACTTAGCAGAGTGAAAAAAAATGAATTGTAGAGGGAAAAAAAAGCTATTTAATCAAGAAGCATATTTAGAGAGAGAGTTTGAAATTTTGGAGGAAAGATTTAAGATATAGTCTTAAATATCTTATTCTTAATGAAGGAAGCATCTTCAGAATGTGAAATACATTTAACATATTCACAATCCAAAACTACTGTGGGTTTATACGGTGGTACAACATTGTTTCCTAAAAACTGTTAAGACAGCTTGTTTTCATCATGCAAAAACATAGAGATAATTCATCTATAAATGGAGACTGTTTTGAAACACACTTGCTTTCCTAAAGGCAATCTTATTTTTACATACATTTAAGAGAAGCCACAAATCATTACAATCCAGTCACTAACAGAGACTGACCTGCATCACTTCCCATTTTATCTATTATGCAGATTTACAGTCCTCCAGCTAGCCCTGGTAGACGTTGCTAATTCAGTCATAAATTAGTAAGTGGTTAGATAATACAATGACCAACATATCAGAAGAACCTAAATAAAACTGGGCAGAAGAGGGCATTCATTTCATGCACAGTCCTGCGCTGTCAAACGCACTAGCCCATTACCTGGCGCTGCTGAGGCCACATGGGGCTGACACGAGTCCCTCCTTTTGAGCAAACAGAATTGCTCGAGTCATTTCCACTTAGTGGATCCGCCAAAAAATTTCTCCTGGATCGAAGCCCAGCATCAGACAGGTGGCAAAATACATGTAAAGTTGTGAATTTAGTTCTTTCCGAATTTGCATAACAGACACAAATGTTTTAAGACGGCGATAGCCTGCGCTCAAAGGCTGCTCCTGGCTAGCAGCAGAGCGGGTGACGCTCCACGCTGAGGTGGTTTGGCAGCCGCAGCACCCGTGACAACCTGATGAAAGGTCTTACTTCTTTCCCATCAAGTCTGGTGACAGAAAAACTACCTCTTTTAACGCTGTAAAAGTGTTAGACTGAATGGGATACTCCATTTCGGAAGGAAACGATGTGCAAGTGAGGTGATATACTGGGGAAGCGTGCGGCTTCTCTTCCCTGGATCCCTTCCCTGCAGCCAAGTACTTGCTGAAATGTGTGTTGATGACTCTCTTCCAGTCGAATCAGGGACAAGACGGAGTTGTTCCCTTCTCTAACATCTTGCTTTAGTTATGGAGCCCTCAGCAAAGGGCAGCAGGAATAACTCAGGGACTTAGGGCTTTGTGCTGGAGAGAAGTGACGAGAGATACACGCACACACACACACGCACAGATGGTGTTCACACATTTATAACATATCCAAACTTAGGCTGTCAGCTGGTCTGCAGGAAATAACACCAGACTACGACGTTCCTGGTTGCAAGGTCAGCCAACAAATATCCTGGGAACTACCCCTCAGCACTGCGGAAAATCAAAAGGAAAATTAACTAGCATTTTCTCAAGCCCTGTGAGCTGTTCAAAATTGTTTTACGGAGGGACGTACATCATTCCTTCTTGTAAAGGATATCTATGGTGCCAATTTCCTCCCAACACTATACAAACTGAGACAAGAAGCAAGTACCTGGAACTAGATATATATTACTTGGCTGAGCAGACTAAATGCAATAAAACTGAACTGACTCCCAAGAGTATTTTAGTTATTGTATATACCACCTTTAACTACTTCTCATTTTTCCTCCAAAAATTTAATATAGGTTCAAAGCTTTATGGTTCTTAAAAAACTCCTCATACTAATCTTAGGTTTTTTTTTCTTTCTTTCCTTTTTTTATTTTTATTTTTTGGGGGGAAGGGGATGTCAAGATATATTGCAGGACCTCCTCACTCAGATGTCTAACAAATAAGGACTTATTTTTGCTAAATCCCTGCACTGGAACTGAGGATATTTACGTTCAATCAGCAGCACTGCTATCAGCTGCCTGCATGACCTAAGGCTACTCAGTCAATTACTCTTTCATTCCCTTCTTGTCAGGCAGGACAATAATAGTTCATTTCTCCCACTTGTGCTTATTTAGACAGGAAGCTGTGTGAGGCAGGGATTCTTTCTACTCTTACCTATTGGAAAAGAACTCTGCTCCTTTCTTGTTGCTGTAATAGGAAGAATTGTACATATTATTTCCTCCAGCTATTTTCCTGTTCTTTGAAAGTAAACTCCTGGATCTGCAGGGCAGGTATGTAGTCACCAATAGAGGCAGGGTAAGGCTGTGTTCAAAAGAGGATGCCATAAGGTAATACAAGTATAAAGATGTTTATATGTTCATGCTGCATATGTCTCATGCAGGTCTTGGCAAGACATTCTGGTTCATTTGTAGAGAGTTTACCTGTACCTGTATTAAAAACTGTTGTAACTAAGACGCTAAAATATAGAACAGTCGAGAATGACTCCTTCAGAATGAATATTTTATGATACAGCAATATACGAAGCTGTCAGGGTCACATATTTCTCTCCACTTTTTTGTAATTGCCATATATTAAAAACAGAAAGCAAGTCCTAAACATATTCACCTGATCTTTTCTTAAAGAACCAACAATCTCCTTTGTTCCTAAACAAAACTAAAAATATATATATTTTGAATGGTAACTATTACAAAATAAACTTTTCTACCCAACACAACTGAGAAGTACTCAAGAGACTGACCTATCATGTTCTCCCACACGTAGAAAATGAAATAAATGAGACACAGTATCTTACATAAAAGACCGAAAAAAAGAAAGAATGGATTCTTAAAATATATCAGTATCATTGCAAGTATGACTCAGCTGCCTTTACATTTTTTTCTCCATGGAAGGCCAATCCTTTTCAAATCTCTGAAAAATCAGATGGTCAAATACTATAAAATCTTGTCATATATTTAGAGTTCTCAGAAAATTGCCTGTATAGACATTCTCTTATCATCAGCACAAGCTTTCAGGCTCTGGCACGTATCTGCAACATCAGTCAAAACTAAAACAGAAAACAGGGAGGGAAAGGAAGAAGAAAAATAAAGGGCAGGGAAAATTATAAAGAAACTGTATTGCGTGGTTTAATAATAGCATAAAATTGAATAAGTTTCACGAGCATTCCCATTTTGATTCCTACAGAAATATCATGGTATTTTGGTTAACACACAGGATTAAAATTGAAGAGCATCTGGTAGGATGTCAGGGAATTCATATTAGTCAAGCCCAGGATATATTATTGCACTTTTACTACCGACCTTTATATTTATCTATTTTATGATCCACAGTTCTGTTCATTCATTTCAGACACCTAGTATTAACAGTAGTTGCAGAGTCTTTTCTTCATGACTTACGACTGGTTGACATCAAAATCTGGAACCTGAAATTCTTGTCCAGTTATCTCAGATACTTTTTAGTCTCAGTCACTGACTCTTTCATCAGAATTTATATAAGCTACAAATTGGCTCTAAAGCCAGAAAAATCACACCATATTTTCTGAAATTATTCATTGAATAGCTCTTCATTAGGATTTTCTATGTGATCTGAGTTTATGATACTATTTTAGATTGAAAGTTGTGAAGTTGTGAACACAGTGTTCAAGTGCCGCATCTACATCCTATAAAGAGCAATATTTGGAATATGAACAAAATTATGGTCCGTTACTACAAAATGACATTGTGTTATCAAGTAATAGCTGGCAAGATGAAGCATTTGGATGGGCTCTAAATGCTTTTGATTTTCATCCAAAGTGAAGCAAATCATATCTGCTCTGACTTGCTGTAAATTGTTTTGAGCAATTTATCAGACTACTGATGCCAAAATTAGTATTATGAAGTGCACGCTGAGACAGTAATTTTGGTCTGGAAGACAAACTTTAATTCCAGCATTAAGAAAACATAATATTAACACACATTGTTGTAATTCAGACAGCTGTCAAATAGCTATGCCATGAAATGAGCTTTGAGAGACATTAAAGTGCCAAGATGCTTTGTTAATTACTCCACTAGTAGATGATGCACCAAGTATGCCCAAAGCCTTCATTATGGAAAGCTACTGTAGCCCGGTGCAAACTCCTGCTGTTTGCTTCATCTCAACGGCCCCCTCACTAGAAATGACTGACATACACAAGCGAATTTTGCCACAAGAAAAGTTGTTTCAGCTGTTGCTTACCCGGCTGATATCAGATCTTTTTTGGATGTGGAAGTGTCCTGGATTACACATTTATATGTGAAAGTGGTGCAGTACTCTCCCTGGGCAACCAGGGCAGCATCAGCCTCTCCTAAAAGAGATCAGGCAACCAACGGAACAAAAGAACAGCTGTTTTAACCCTAAAAATACCAATTTCTACAGCTTCCCCTAGATGTGCCATGACTATATGCATACAAAATTAGGCTTAAGCAGAAGGTTTAGTGTTACATGATCAGCAGGAGAAATGACCCAGGGCTCGTGCGACCATGACAACCACACAGCAACGTTTCCTACCCTCGCTGACCACCGCTACGGGTTTCTGCTCCTGCTTCTGTTGATGCAGGTTCTCTGCTTTGCTCTCCAGATGTGCCCACCAGCCCTTCCCCATATCCACAGCTGGTTGAAACTCTATCACTGCCCCTTTGGCTTTCAGTTGCCTTTACCTGCCCTTCACTACCCACCCCCTTGATAGGTTCCTTCAGTCTTATGCCCCTACATGAATCTTCAGGAATGCTTTTACCTCTCCCTCAGCCTCCAGGCTCTTTCCCCATGGTTTGTAAAATTCCTTCTTCTGCCTAGATGTTTTCTTTGTACCAAGCAGCCCTGTTTTATTCTTCCCAATTCCATTGCAAATTCATTTTTCCCTCCCGGCACCTACCCAGCTAGTCTGTTTTTTGTCCTCTGTTCACTACTTTTAACAGCACTAATCCATGAAAGATAAAAAAAAAATAAAATAACTTAATAGTATGTGCTAATTTTACTGTGTCATCCTTCCATCCCTTTGCTCCCACTCCCAACATTTTTTCTTATCTCTTCCTGTACTGCTCCACAAAGATGCAAAGATATATTTACTCAATTGGAATTCCCCTCTTTCATCACATATTCTGCACAGATGTCAATGTTTTTGCCCCTCCTGTTGTCTGTAATTCACATCTTTAGATTGAAAACTCTTTGAAGCAGGGATCGCTCTTTCTAAACATCTTTCAAGATTTCATTGCTCAAGACCTTTTCTTTAAGATGGGAACAGAACTGATCTCTTTTGGGGCCTGAAAACGTACCTGATCACAAAAATATGTCTCTTCTGTGCCTTAATCCTCTATCCTTTGTAACATTCTGCGGTCCTTTTACCAGAGAGATGTCCTAGCCCTCAGTTTCTCTGACATCGCCCTTCTCCGCCTCTGAAGCACTAAAAATATTGTATTTGTTCTGTTTATAAGCAAAAATTGAGAGAGGATATCAAAAATCAGGATAGAAGAGATATTAAAACTAAAAGGCTGAAAAAGAAAAAGGGGTATTTTTCAGCTATGACCAACAGTAGGTTAGAAATTAGAAGACTGGTTCTTCCCATTAGACCAGTGAGGTTTCAGAACAGCTTCATAGCAGAGCTAGGACAGAGACAATCAACAGCTTTTAAGCTGGAGAGCTATAAAATTCAAATTATATGATTGCCTGCCATGTCTGCAGGCTTCTCTGCATAAACCTAGAAATCCTGGTCCTAGAAGTCCCCCTTGTTTTCTCCTTGAAGCTACAGAGGAGAGCAGCTACTGCTGAATTTTGAGACCAAGAAGCAGGACAGGCTCAAGGATAGGAAGAGTCAAAGTCATCTAGTAAGTTCACCTAATAAGATGGAGGCCTATAGCTACAACATACATAACTGCAATATTTGAATTACATAAAGCAAATGATTATCATACACCAGTTAAACCATTTCTGACCCAAAGCTTTAAAAATTTTTATACAGTTTCACATAGATCTATTTAAGTCTGGTCAAATCTGTGAGGTTAGTTTGGTGCCCTGGAATCAGTTACATAAGTCCAAGGCTGATCTAGATGAAATTTTGGCCAACATAAACATGCAGATTTAGATCAGTCGGACATACGTTTCATTTCTATTGCTAATGAACAATGAGATTATGTGAAATAGATGAACTATCTGCTTGCACACAAATTGCTTGCATGCAAATTAAATCTAGAAGTTTGCATCAGCCCCCCAGCTTTTTAATGTTTTCCTTTCACTTTTACATGTCAAAAGAGAAAAAATAACAGGAAAACTCAGACTGTACATGCACTACTAAGCTGCATAAAACATGTTTCAAACTTCAGGAAGAAGGGAACCGACACCATTTCTGCCACTATTAGTTGAAGAATTCTCCAGGATTTGTTTTCTCTCAGAAATAATTCTTCCCTGCCCACACTTACTACGACCTGCTGGTGGTTCAGCTGACAAAAATGTTATCTTCATCTCTCATTCTTCCTTTCGTATTTTCACTAGAAACACCTGATAAATTAATACATATGTCGTGATGCATTCAATGTCTCTCAGTTTTGAGGTACACTTTCTGTCTATCGTGTTACAACAGTCACTGATGCACTCTTAACCCGTGCATAGATTGAGTCTCAGTGCTGCCAGTCCAGTATCCCATGCTGAATCAGTTTCTTAGAAATAGTTTTGGAGCATGACATACTTCATTTTCTCCAAGCTTGCCCACAATGTCTTCTATTTCTATTGAAGTAAAATAGTAATAAACAGTCTTTATCCAACCTAGAAGTCAACTGAGCTCTATCAAGCCTGCTGAGCATAGGAGTCTCTAACCTTTACTTGTTCTAATCTCAATTTCTGATCTATAAAATATTGCCTCCTCTGAGCTCTTACTAAGCATTAAAGAGTTTATTTTCAGTATCTCTTCAACGACAGCACTCAATGCACTGCAAGGACATTGAACACTCTGAAATCCCCAATTGCTTTTCTTTCCTTTCTAGGCCAGACCTGTAGTGATATTCTCCAGAAAAGCTGAAGAGCGTTTTAAAAGCGATAAAGTTCTTTTCTCTATTGTTCGGCTTTGAATTCCATCCGCTTGGCACAGTCACTCCGTGTAGATGCCTTGTTCCATGAATGTTTTGAGGAGCTGAACCTCAGAGTTCAGAGTCCAAGCAGAGGAGATTAACACCGACTATTTCTACTGAACTCTTCCCGTGGGCGCCGGGCACAGAGGCACAGCAGGACGTTTTGTTCTGAACAGCTTTCCAAGGCTATTTAGAGGCAGATATCTATATACGTACTTCAAAACATCTCATGCTTTCAGGTGTTTTACCAGCCCCAGGTGTTTCACAAACAGCTACCCTTTTCTGCAAAAGGATGAAAAACCCCAGTAAACCATGTTGATAGTACACACACATAAATATATACACACACACACCCCTTGGAACT
Source organism: Crypturellus undulatus (assembly GCA_013389825.1). NCBI lineage: Eukaryota > Metazoa > Chordata > Aves > Tinamiformes > Tinamidae > Crypturellus > Crypturellus undulatus. The sequence goes on from VWPW01014200.1 coordinate 162,748, forward strand.
CTGTCACCACACAAAGACCAGCCAAACAGATCGTTTCTTGTGGCTGGTAGCAGTGGTAGCCAGTTACCATCATTAATCTGGCTATTATCTACGATGACATGATATTACAAGGTGTTAAGGACTGAGATATCAAAGCACTTTGGAGAAACAGTGTGGGGAGGTTGCTCATGTGCTGCTGGAGTGCATCCGCACAGGGAGAAGCAAACAGCATCACTTTGATATCTTTTCCCAATATTCAAGAGTGTGAGATGACCCATGGTCACCTCTGTGGGATACTCATTTTACACACACACACACACACACACACACACGCTCTAGTTAAATTTGGAAGAAAGCTAGGAAAAATGTTATTAATAAAGACCAAACTGAAAAAAAATGATATTAAGACAGAAATATATAAATGACTCCTGGAAAGCAAAATGACTAAAGAACTCTAGGGTCTCTCTTAATGTATTAGAACTGTGAACCATCTAAGAAATTTGAAGTAGCATTGTATGTATGTGTGTAATGTGTATATTTGCAGGTATATCCATGCATATATATACATTTATATACTGTGTGTGTGCATATATATAATGTCAATGTGTTTATATATATATATACACATACACACACAAACATATATGGTATACACTTGGTATATTAACCCCAATAGACCTCTTCCCTCTGAAATAAAGGGGAGCCACTCCTTACATATCATAAGGACAAGTCCACACAGACTGACCTCCTCTACCTCCTCATGCTGCGGAAATGCAACATACCTGCTTATCCTGTACAATTCCAATGTGCCATTATGCTCTACCTTTTGCTATTTCATGAGGTTTGAATTGGAAAGGAAATCAAAAAAAAAGGCGGAGTGGCACACGGAATCCAGAAGAGCCGGAGGCCAAGAATTAAGCAGGACAGGCTGGTCCTGAAGGGAATGTCCTCAAGGCACTCAGCACCATTTGGCAGGCCTCTTGAAATGCTGCAAGAGCGCAGGGCTATCCCACTCACATTTTTGGCCATGACCCAGCATGTACACATCATTCCCTGGAAGGCCAGAGCTGTTTTCTTGGCCACTGCCTATCCCTATTAAAGCCTCCGAGAGTACTCACATAAATCATAAGGTATCAGCGCTGCAGGTAGCACCTGATTGTAATACAAAACAGGATTTAGGAAGCGGAAAGGCTACCTCCATCTCCCCGCTGTCAGTATATCCCTCCTCAAGGTCAGACAGGCACAGTACAACCTAGAAAGGTTAGCTTTGTGCCAGCTATTCTCTTATACCAGGAGAATAATCTTGCTTTAATCTTACTTGCAAGAGTCTGATAAAAGAGAACCATTTATCATCCACTTTAAATGAATAAATCTCATTTAAAAATCATTGTGATGCAGCTTATATGTGATCTATATTGTTAACTTATCACTGCAAAAGCTGACAGGCCTAAAATTAGATCGTCCAGCTGCATATGGATACAGGAAAGCAAGATTGAACACCACCCTGTGCTTCACTCTGCTCTTGCAATGCTGGGGAGGAGGAGAGAAGTCGGAGACAAGGACAGCAGAGAGCAGGAGCCTGGTGTGTTTTGTTACGTTGTCTTCCTGAAACACAGTGAAAGGATGCTGTGAAATACTAAAGATCACCGAAAATGTCAGGTGTATTTGTGTGTATTGGAGGGAGGATGATGGCAAGTTGCCTGTCTGGGAAGCTAAACTGTTGCTTGTGTTGCAGCCTTCTTTCATGTGCACGTAGGGCTAGTACAGCTTAGGAGTCGAGGAAAAAAAAAAAAGAAGTTTCATTAGCATTTTAAGACAGTATAAATTGGCTTGTCAGCCTTGAAAATGTCCCTGTAAAGTGGCATGTGAAATAAACTATGTGGCAGAGCCCTCACGACTATGAAATTCATGGATTGTTGAACATAAGGATGTTTCCAGACAGAAGACTGAATTTGTTGATAAGCAGACACTTCTTTGACAGCTCACATCTCATTTCCAGACTTGGAATTAAAATAATAACATATGATCTGCGACCTTGAGAGACCTTTCTTAGGGAAACAACAGCACATATTGAAAGAAGTGTTCTTAGCATATTAAACTCCCTGTACGATTTGACCTTACCTCTTCGGGTCTTGCAAGAGCGCGCTGGAAGCAGTGGTACAAGTGGCAGGTGCACAGCAGCACCGAGTTAAGTGCGTGCACAAGCACCCTGCGTGTAAAGGCAATGGGACAAGCAGGGGTGAAAGCCCAAGCGCCCGTACGATATTTTGAATTCTTGGTCTGACTCTTGCACTTGTTAAGACTGCAAATAACCCTGTGCAGAAAAACAGACAGGACAAATTGCACACCAAGAAAATGTGCGATTTGTGAAATCCAAGAACAACATCATGTGCAGCGTTTTGAAACGAAGGCAAAGACAAGGGCTTCCTCACGAAGCGCCTTGGTGTCTTTGTGCATTTCTCTCTACTGACAAAGCCAATGAACGGTGAATGCGTAATGTGGCGCTTATCTGCCTGCAGAGTGGGAATTGGGAGCAATGGAAAGTAACCCAGCAAGTGCTTAAAAGGAGGTTTCTAACGTAGGAAGCCTCAGGGAGACGAGCAGGAAGCTTTGGGAAGGTGATAAGAAATTAACATGCTTTTACAGCAGGGACGCTCCAGGAATAACCAACATTAAAGATGAGCTAAACTGCCAAGACTCAGTGGCTCAGGAGACCAGCCACAAACTGCAAGAAAGGGTTACCGGACCAGCCCAGGAGGGACCAAACTGAGAGCCCAAAGGATATTTCAGAGTAGTTAAAAAAATTCAGCCAGAAGAACATGTCCAGGATTTGTTTTACTAACTCTGTGCTTTTCATGCAGTTAATAGCATTGGCATTTTAAAATATTCTGGCAGGCATATGCAAAGGCCCGCATTCCATATTTACCCCAGGTTCCTGGAAGTTCTGTAGTTCATGGTGAACATTTTGAGGAAGGTACTCAGATATTTGGGGATATTAGGATCAGTTCTAGGACCTCAGCGAGGAAGGAAAACAAGGCACAAGGGAAGAAACACCACTGCAGTCTATTAATATACATGGAGATTTTGAGTATATGAGCCTACTGGATGAGAACCCAGCACTCTGCTGAGTCTCAATTCTGGAAAGACTCAATTAGACTTGTGACAAATTATTAGGCAGGTCTTTTCAAAATAAACCAACTCTGGATTATGCAGTTAACTGCAGTTAACTCAGCTTCAGAAATATTCTTTAAGTGACTCAGGGATATTGCACATGCTTGAAAATTATAATCATTCCCACTACAGTTTTTACGTTAATTTGGGGGTAAGCTTTACGAGAACATTGAGAACTCAGTGAAAGTATGCAAATGTTTTATCTCTTCAACTGTATCTTTCTATCAGGTACCTGTGCTATTTATTCCACAATGTGGTGTAAAGTTTCATATTTAAGTCTTGCTCTGAATAGAACAGAGCCAGTATTTTGTTGTTCAGCACACCCAGGAAGCACACCACGCAACACTGCATTTTAAGAAACTAATTCTGGTGCCAAAGCAATCCACAATAACCTTCCACTCCAGCTCCTTTAATTTTATACACAAACATAGTGTGCAAAACAGATATACCCTCGGCTCCGTTCTCTTGAGTGTTCAGTCTTGCTCTGGTGCCAGGGACAAGTTCGTATCTGACTGAGCTCACTACAAACGAAATGCTTGTCAGAAAAACAACTCACTTTTTGTGAGTGTGCATAGCAAAAAGGGTATAAATTTTCAGGGCAGAAGCCACTCAATTTTCATTCCCTTTGCACAGACTCTGCGCAAAGCATGAGGTAACCCTCCCCATTCCACATCAACTATCTCGTACTAGATGTGCTCTCAGTACCAGCATCTCTCACGCAGATGGCAGGACATAGCTACTGCATTTGGTATTCATGCCCTTCATACTAACTTCTCTTATAGACGCACTGCAGGAGATATAAGGTACAGACTACATATCAGGGACATCAGGACACAGATCATTCACCATCTAGACAGGAATAAGCCCACAGAGCACAGTTAGAGACACTCCCCCAGCTTGTGCAGCTCCTACTAAATTACTTATGCCAAGTTAGAGAGCTCTTAGCAAATCTCTAGGTAAAAGTTGGCCGTATATTTTCCAAAAAAATGCAGATTGGAGACTTGCTGCCATCCCATGTACATAATCTAAGAAAATCTATGGATTTGAGAAAAAAAACCTTGGGGGTGGGGAGAGGGTTATTTGCCTTAAAAAAAATCAGCTTCACTATTTGATCTAAGATCAAATATAGCATTTTAAGACTAGGTCAAGATCATACTCCATCTCACTGTTAAGGAAACAGCGCACAAGGTCAGAACTTGAGACACATTGAGATTTTTGTTACTCCCTGCAAGATCCCTATTGCCACAGCTTCTATCAGTATAATGTTTCACGAAGAAACTGGTGAAATCACTCCACATATAGACTGAGAGTATTTGTTTCACCATTTATCTTGATGTTTGACGTGCATCTTGAAGAATTAATCTGATTGGAAGGGAAGTGAGGGAATAAGGACTGGCGAGAGGAAAAGATTTCATGAAGTGCCACAGCCCTGGCATATATAAGCAAGAAGATAATTAACTCTACACTGCAAAAAAAAAGGAAGTTCAGACTAATCACAAACCAAGGTCACAAACACAACAGAAACAAGAACAAAAAGTGCTCGAGAATCCTAGGCTATGGGGCAGGGTGTGAGGCACCAAATATTTCTTCTATTATTTTGTCTTTGCTTTTAATTAGTCAGGTGAAACTGCTGCAGATACAACTTTTAAAGGGAAAGATCCTGAAAGAAGCATGAGTGGAAAAAACCAGAATCCCTGCAACAAAACAGTCGCTAAATGATCTTTTAACGATACATTAATTTTCTGCATCTGCTGAAACATAGTAATTAGGCAATTTAAGAAATGAACAGATACAAATGGAATTGTCATGATGCCAAGTAGCTTTAACACCAAGGGCACAAACACGAGGATGACAGGCTTTTTGGTATTATGTTATTCTCATTAATATTCCAGTCAGTCTAGCTGTCCTGTGTCCTAGGCATAGGCAGGTCAGTTTTACATTATCATATGCAAAATGAAAAAGAACAGTTAAAAAAAATAAAGAAAAAAAAAAAAGGCAAACATGTTTTCCTTTTTCTCATCATGACCATTCCAGACTTCTCTACACTCAAACTCCTCCAAAACTCTTAGTTTTACTAAATCTATACTCTTAAAAATAAATAAATAAAACACAAGTGTCCTTCTGAAAAAAAACGTGAGCTTTTTTTCTGTGCAGACACATCAGCAAGGCTAAACAGCTCAGGCAAGGTTACATCTTGAGGTGACTATATGGTTTCCAGTACCCATCATAACTCTCAACTTAGATTGATCTCATTACAGTATTGGCTCTTGCTATTAGTTGAATAATATTTATTGCAACATAACAAGTAGCCAGACATTTGTTGGAACAAGTCAGTGCACAAGCAGGACACCGCAGACACCAAAAAAGGACTGACAGCTTCTAGACTCACCCAATATTCCATCTGATACAGAGGAAGGGCAAAAATTACATTAAATCTAGTTGCCCCATTGCCTCAAGGCAATGTCTCTTGAAAAGACCTCCTCTTAAAACATATTCTTGACAAGACAAGCAGTTCAAAACTGCCACAAAAATCAGATGGAGAAAAGAAGTGCAATGGGTTCAAAGAATAATCAATAGGATGGGAATAATTTGGGCTGAGTCCACTCTTCCCCTATCCACTATCCTGTTCACTTAAGCCTTTAGGTGGGGACATCCCTTGAAAAGGACTGGTGCTCCACAAAGGCAGGCTTCTTCCCAAAAGGACTAGAATAAAATGCAACTGATGTAAAATCAATGAGTAAGTTGAAGCAAACAGTCTTTCTGGAGAACGAACAGAGGACCCGTCTGCTTGCTTGCTACCTTGCATGGTTTAAAAAAAAAGATCTGCGACTAAGGAATCTAACATAATTAGGGAATTGAATAACCTAAGAGCAAACACGTCTTCAATAGAGCTGAATGGAGAATAATGGAAGGATGAACTTCTTGCATACTCTGGTGGGCTGTATATAAAAACAGACAGAAAAAGTATTCCACATCCTTCTGAAGAGCACATCACCCAGTGGCAGCGTAATCCCCCCTCCAAAACTTTCAATCAGCATTAAGGAATGGACAACAAACAGTCTGGAAAATATCATTGTGCCGTTAGAGCAAATCAATGATACACTCATATTCAGTTTAGGTCATCCAGTTTCAGAAAGAATAAAGCAGTAATAGAAAGGAACAGAGATAAGGCAATAAAAATTATTAGGGACAAAGAGATATTTCCCTATGAGGAGAGATTAAGAAAAGGAAAAGTTATAATTCTTATTTAGAAATAATAAAAAAGAGGTAACGTGACAGAGACCTATAAAATAAAGAGCGTATGAAGAACATAATGATGGGCTCCTCACTAAGAATGAAGAAACATGCTCAAACACATCTTTTTAAAATTTGTAGGAGAAATAAACACAAACTCTGCTGCAAACTCCATGGGTGCCTGGGCACAAGGATTGTTTGGACATAATCCTGTGTAACTTGCTCTAGGTCACTCCATGTGTGCAGGGGGGCTAGACTAGATGACCTTCCAACCTTAATGATTCTATAACCCATGAAATTTGCTTCAACAAGATCAACTCAAGTAGAAAGTTCAGTCAGATCAAAAAAAAGGAGGAGACTGCCAGAGGAAAAAGAAATTTCCATCTGAAGCTACCTAAAATAAATACATTTATGATTCTAATTTTCCTCTCTCCAGATATTCCAGAGTTTATTGTGTATTATTGCAAAATTGTCAATGAAAGATTACAATTTAAATCTGTCTCCAAAACAGCTGGTGTTGGCTACTGATGGCCCTTGGAAATGCAGTTCTTGATGATTCCTGGGCCTGAGCAATTACAGCCTCCTCATGAAGCAAAGCAGCAATAACATCTAAACTAATAAACAGTTTAAAAATGACCACATTAAAAAGGGCAAAAAAGGTGCTATATTAAAAGCTAACATCCCAGGGAATATCTGAATAACAGTGAAATAAAAAAGTCAAAAAAATAAACCGGCAAGAGCCTGATATGCATCCATGATGGTCTTGCTGCTTCTAATTGCTTAGCAAAAATAACTTCTGCTGATCAGTTTAGAAGCTGAAAATGCTGAAAACTTCTGAAAAATAGGAGCTATAATAGCTTCTGCAGCTACAGCACTTTAGGTAGATATGACAAAGGCTAATCATTTCTCATGCCAAGGTTAGCAGTTGATCTGACCCATAATAGAGCTCTGCTCACACAGTGAAGCACAATCTAAAGGTATTCAACTTTTAATGAAACATTAGGACAAGGCTTAATGACTTCAGTTTGTTTGGGGTTATTTTTCTCCTCCCTTTGTCTGATGGTACCAAGTTTTACACGATATAATTGAAATAAATGAGATATTAAATCCTAAAAGTCAAAGTACATGTAATTAAAATCTAATCACTGTTCACGTCAGCTTCCTGCTAGGACATCATCTTTTAAGTCTCAAAAGCAACACTGTTCTCAGTGACTCATTTCTGTCTGCCCTCTGTTTACAAATTACCAGCACTACTGAAGTATGTCTGCTTTGATTATACCATGGGTACCACCTAATAGAGAGGTTTGAGCTTTCCAAGCTCATTTGACAGAGGTTCACAATCAGACTCAAATCAAGGTCCCAGAGACAAAATGTGCTTATTTATCCACTAAAGCCATCTACTGGAAAATCAATATCTCAGAAGTAATGAGTTGTAAGACAAGTAAATTAGAGTACAGATTACTCTGTCAATTGGAACACATAACTTTGCTCTGTAATTGAGTATTTCATATGTGGTACAGTGCATTTGGCACTGGTTGCTTCATCTAATTACTGTACTTTTTATTTTAAATGAACAAGAAGCTTCCCAAAATACCTTGGCTTCCACTTCGAAAGGTGTGTGAGCCAAAATAGAGGTTCTGGAGTAACCAATGAAAAAAAACTCCTGCTCTAGCAGGAGCTGGCATTGGGAATGAAATGTGCTGTATAATTAATGTGCCTGTCCTTTTTCACTTGAGCCCTGCTATTGATATGAAAACAGTTACTTTAGAGCAGCTCTAATCATCACTTATCTAGTCACGGGAACTGTGTGGATATAGAAGACAATATAAAAATTACAGGTCAGATCCACAACTCAATGAAATATTTCTGATTTTAAAATGAAGCTTAGAAGAATGCACAATTACTTTGTATTGTTCTTAAAACAGTCATAGACAAAGAGTGTGCAAATCCTGTACAAGTTACGGACAGCTATGCTGATCCAGGCATAAGCTGCGAGTTCAGGGTCTACACAGGGACCAGCATCAACTTGTTTTGAAGAGGAATAAGTGGAGGTGGGGACATGGGATCCTGGACACAGTCTCGGAATATCCCGAATGCCTGAGGACCACAGCACATGTTCTTCTTCGTGTGTATGCATCCTGGGTCATCGTCTTTGGACTGCCCAGCACCTGTGCCCAGCACCTGTGCTAAGTACAACTGGCCCAATTTTCAGTTCCTTTGTATCTCAGGGCCCTTACAAAAATGCAAAGAAAACGATGTTTTGGAGAACGGGCCTTGTCCAATATAGCCCATAGTATGAAGTTGTTATTATGAAGATGTTTATCTCCCAAATTACCGCTTGTATTCATCTTTGCTGATCAGATCTGAAGTAGTCACACAGAGGCGATCGAGAGCCTGCCTGGAAAAAAGAACTTGTCTTACCTGTCTGGAAGATGACAGCAAAAAGCCACCTAGCAGAATAGAAAAAAGGCAAGTTAAGGGGCAGAGGAAGACAAAAAAAAATCAGACTCAGAAAAGCATGCAGGAAGCCCAGGACACACAAGGAAAAGAAAGGGACAGTTTTGCTTTTGCTCAAGGAGTGGACCTGTAGATCTAGCATAACATATCACTTACAATCACTCCTTTCATAGCCCACACCATAGGCCTATAGGTCTATACCATCCAAACTGCTGAATATAAAGGAAGAGTGTGTCCATGTTACTTTATCCTCAGATTATTACTGGTCCTTCAGGCTACTAATCTGCAAACCTCGCCTCTCAGGAAGATACCAGAAAGGATACGGTAATTGTGTCTCCAGTGTATGCCTACAGACATATGATATGAAAAACACCTGGACACACGGTATGAAGATCATCTTAGACTTGAGACGGCTACATCATGCTTAAATCCTGTGCAAGATACCTGAACGATGCAGGTTCAACATAAGAATGGTAAATACCAAAGTTTGAGTCTGACTACCTAGTGAAAACTAGAGCTTCAGGTCCTCTTTTCGTGACTGGGTGACTGCATGAGCATGGGTGTGAAGGTTCATACATCAGAAGGATCCAGTGGACATCACATATGTCCCCACGTATGCTCTGATTTGTTTTAGGCATTTCATGGTATTTTGTGACTTGTCAGTATTGTATATAGAAAGGTTTTGCTCATTTTTGAAGAATAAAGAAAAACTGTGTTGTCTATAGTTCTAAAGAATATCTTTTTAGGCAGAGATAAAAAAGTTCACCTTATGATGTTCGTTTGCTCCTTTCCTTTTACTGCTGCATCTGATCCACTATCCAGAGAAATCAAAGACAAATATTTCCAATCAGTGCTCCTTTGTTGGTGTCAGATATGATCAAAGATCATCAGTTTATTACATTACAAAGTGTTGGGATTTAGCGATAAATCAGATCAAATTGGCCAGAGGAAAAGACCAAAAATCACCATTTGAATTGTGCTGCAGTTTTCTTGAATAAAACCTGGCCTGTTGTCAAGTACCATATTTGGATACTCTGTCTTTTCAAGTAATGTCACATAAAAAAGCATAGATCTATGAGACAGTAGTTAGTTGTATAGACAATCTGTTAGGTGAGCATTATCATGATTTCTTGTTTGTTTAACATTCACTGCAAAGAAGATATTTTATTGCTAAGGTACTCAGAATTATTACTCTCTGTAAAACCAGCAGTACAAAAGAAAATTCATGTAGGTATGGGTTATACTTATCCCAATTCTAAGTTTTTTTGCATTGCCTGAGTGATAATGAAGAGGTGATAATGAAGTTGTAGCTGAAGGTAAGGCCATTCCTGTCCTCAGCAGCCTTTCCTTAAACATTTCTAGACATCTAGCTCATAGCTCATGCATTTCCTTCTACCATAGCCTAGCTACTCCATGCAGGGAAGTAGAACATAACATTTTCTAGGCAGTAACTCAACTATGTTGATACCTGACTGGCTCATATACATAATACATCAATAATTTTCACAAGGCAGACATCTTTCTTACCCTTTTAAACCACAATGTAATCCCTACCCAGTAATGGAGATATAAGTCAATAAAGGCAGGACAGCTTTAGGATGCTTTTGTGATGATGGCTTAGCAGATCGAAAATACAGCAATGCAGTCACGCATTACAATTCAGCTGCCTGGAATCAGGAATTCTTCACATGCCAATGCCAACCAAAATCACAGAGATCAGATGGACTTTATGCACTGATCTTGCAATCAGTAGAGAAGCTTAAAGCTTTCTCTTTCTAGCCTGTCCTGCCAATTATTAGATTTCAGCTACATTTTGCAGTTCTGCAATATGATATTCAAATAGGGGCAAATGGTAAGAGGAAAGAACTCTTTACTTATAGACTAGAGTTTAGGACAACAGAGTTAGTTGTCCTAAACTCTAGTCTATAAGCTGCATCCCACAAATGTTTTTCACCATACAGATACAGTATGAGCTCTTTAGCATAGTATACACATAATTTTAAACTTAATGCCCAAAGCACATGCCTCCTTTTTAAAGTAAGATAACTGGCTTCAGATGACTAACTTGAGAAAACAAAAAATACAGTGGAAACACCAGCAACATAGCTACATAAAGCCATAGTGGTGAGACTTGCCACACACTGGCCACATCAAAAGCAGAAGTTCCTAGTACGTTGTCACCACCAGGATTTGACCAAAAAGCGAGAAAAGCCACATTCCTTGGAGTAAAACTGCAGGAGCAAAAGCTCCAAACCTTCACAGACAAACCCTTGAGCCAAGCACATGAAGCTGATCTCACCAACTGGGCAGCACCACCACGAAGACACAGCAGATTACAGCTCCAAAACTTTCCTAGACACTCAGCAGGGCTTCAGGTACAACCCATCCACTAACCTCAAATAGCAGAAAAATTAGGTTAAGTGAACTTTGATTGCAGAGCAATAAAAATTCATCTGATTCAACCTGCTTGTTCACCTGCTCCTCTTCCATCCAGTTTGCTGCTAAAATTAGATGCCTTTGTCACCCAGTTTGTGAGCACTCGAGGTATAAACATATGGAAAATATGGATGATGTATAGTTTGAACTGTTTCAATTTTGCACATAAAACTGCATAAAGATCCACTGGTTTTATTTCTAATACCCATCTTGAATGTTAGGTTCCATCATGCCCCAAATGGAAAAGCATTTTTGAAGCCATTTCTGTTTTAATGCTAAGGAAGTGGGTATGGGAGAACATTCAAGAAAAGAAATCCAAATTCACTTTTTAAGAAGATTAGTTAAACTGCATTAAGCTGGCAAGTGGGTGCTCTTACGCAGAATGAAAGTGGTCTTAACTTGGTTTAGTTTAATTCACTTTGGAAGATCAAGAATTAATCTGTTTTACTAATCCACTTTAACCCCATTAATTACCTCAGTTCTTGAGTTTTCCAGTGCAGTGCAGACAAACCCTCTTTTATCTTGACTGCGAGAGTCTGAGCTTGGAAATCAAGGTGGAAAAGCTTAGGAAGAACATTCCAGATACAGGTTAATATCTCTATACCTAAACCTCATTAAATAATTATGTGATTATACCTAATACAGTTCCTTTGCAACAGAAAAGAAATTAGTATTAATCACCTTCATTGATCAACAGGACATATGTGCAGTAAACACAGCAGCCTAGTTCAGGGCAGGCTCTCCGGATATTCTGTTGGGCAAGAGGCTTTCAGCTCAACTTGGTGGGGAGGTTTACAAGTCAGATTGCTTTGACAATGGAGTTGGCATATTGAAAAAGACTCAGAAAGGAAGGAAATGCAGAACTTTCCTGTCTGATGTCTTATTCTGTGTTTGGTTTTTTTGTTGTTGGTGTTTTTTTGGTTATTTATTTATTTTTTAAACATTTCCCCTAGAGCTGTCGACATGAAACCAGGGCAGATGTACTGTATTTTCAGTATGGCCCTGGGGCACCGATTCATAACCTGGAGATGATGCTGGTACAGGCTTTATTCAGCATTTCCAAGGCCTTCCTTCTACTGCCTAATGGGAGGTCAAGCACAATGATGGTATTTGCAGAGCTTCTCAGGACTGAATTTGCCCTTCGATTAGACCCTGAATGTGAACAAATGCAAGATTTAAGCAATTCCTGGAAAAGAGGCTGAAGTCAAGCCCCCTGCAGCTGTTCCCTTGGATTTTGTGGCATTTGTCAGCCGTGTATCACAAGCTGCGCTCTGGGAGAGGGTGAAGAACTAAACTACAGCCTTGCTGTTGTCAGACCAGCCCATGGGTCACGTGCAGGTCTCACCTAAAAAAGCAGCATTGGGAAGAAGGAGCTGCTTATGCTTCAGGGAGAATTTATGCCCCAACACTTCTCACTGTACCGGTTCTCTCACGGAAAGGCTGCTGTTCTCCCTGCACTGTCCTCAGAAAGCAGCAGGGAGCACAGCTGGGGCTAGCCACTTCCCATGGAAACTGTTGAAGCCAGGTACAGAATACCACCTTGGGCCGAGGCACAGAAAAATAATCCAGGGTCTTTCTGGCCTCCAGCAGGATGGATTTGCAGATGCAGATTCTAAAGAGAAACACAGAGAAATACCAGGAAATGGCAGAGATACTGCTATGGCACAGGAGCAGGAATATCTCAGTGCGGCTCTGCATATAATTGCCATCCCACTAAAGCACTTCGGAAAAATCAACAGCAGGAACTGTCAGGTTTCAGCCAGCATACATACAGTGTGTGACCTCGGGCTTATGCTCTGCTTCACAGCTGCTGGGACACATCCCCGCACTCAGCTGAACTCTCCCCACACAAAACTAGATTTAATCTTAACAGGAAAATAATTTCGTGGCATTCACGGCAGCAGCTTTGTGCTTCTTATTGGCCCCAGATTGCATTCTGCTGCCTCTCCATGAGGCTAGTGATGAGCTGATGCCCAGAGCACGAGTAATGACACATTCCTCCTCGCTCCTAGGAGCTCCTAGTACCACTCACCCCATTCCAGGCAGTAGCTGTCCTACCTGAACTTGACCACATAGTCTCCAGCCAGTTGGAAACGTCACCAGGCACTGACAAGCACATCACCAGTAAATGCAGGGGGAAGAAAAACAGGAATCCTAATCCTACCTCCCACATCACAAGGCCTTGAGGATATCTTGTTACTGGTTAGCTGCAGCTGAATGGTAGCTGTTTTCACATTAGACCATCTAGGTGCTCTCCAAAAGAACAAAACTGCCACAGTTGATCCACATTTTGACTAACTTGTCTTGACTAAATCCAGTCGCTATGATAATAAACCCACGAGGACCTAGTCTCAACTGATAAGAGTAATCTCTACTAAGATTTTAAATAAAATTATTTAGAAAGTTAGCAGTGAAGGCTGTAATACCCTGGAAAAAAACCACAATTGTGTGGTTAGCTTCCTCTAAGATTGTAAAAGCTTCCAGAACAGCCAAAGCAGACAAAATTCTATATCAAGCCCTGGAAAGACATTATGATTATAACAATAAACACTGCTGTCTTCCACATTCATAGATGTTATTTTTTATACTGATTTAAGGACCCATGTATTTTCTACTAGCCAGACATTAGAACAACACAAAAAACCCCTCATATGCTCTGCAAACAAAATAAACTGTCCATAAAGCCTTGTTGAAAAAAAAAATCCTCACTGATTAATGACATTTTCTTAATATTCTATCTTACATATCTTTAGCTTTTCCACAAGACCAAGAAAGAATAAAATGGAGGGGAAAAACCTTTTGAGGCTGCTGTTATTGTAGAGAGACAATTCACCACACATTTTCTCCCCTGTGATGGTTGTGTGTATTTTTCAAATGATTTATATATGAGGTATTTCCAGGCAACATAACACAGTGTGACAATTCTCACCAAGTTTTATAAGAATGAGATAAGCAAGTGAGAGAGACTGAAATAGGAAATTGTTATGTTCGGGAACTTAAAAGCTATGGCCTTTCATAGATTTTAATAGACTATAGACTCAAAACACAAAATGAAGGCAATTTGCTTGCTGCTTCTCCCTGTGCCAGGCCTGATAGAGCGCACAGCCTGTGGTTGTGGAGGGCACCAGCTTAGCAATGAAAACAAAGAGCTTTGCGCAAATCCTTCATGTGCTGTTTCAAGGAAAGAACAGAGAAACAAACCTCTGAGCTACTGCCAAGAACTTACTATTGCATGACCGTGAACCTATTATGCAACCAGCAAGATATATGAACAAGAGTCAAACCTTGATTCATTTGGATGTTGCTGAAGTTACCATAAGGGAGGATCTTCACTAGTCCCCTCTGTCTTGAGGGTTGCTCTTCTCTTCCTCCACTAACCACCCTAACTTCATTCCCCTTTTACTGTAATCCAGAGATGGCAGAACAGCTCCTAGAGTGCCTAATTCTGGGTTTCCACAGCCACTTGCCTATAAGTAACTCCTTTGGGGTTCTGAACCTCTTCTNATATGAACACGAGTCAAACCTTGATCCATCTCCTGGATGTTGCTGAAGTTACCATAAGGGAGGATCTTCACTAGTCCCCTCTGTCTTGAGGGTTGCTCTTCTCTTCCTCCACTAACCACCTTAACTTCATTCCCCTTTTACTGTAATCCAGAGATGGCAGAACAGCTCCTAGAGTGCCTAATTCTGGGTTTCCACAGCCACTTGCCTATAGGTTCTGAACCTCTTCTCCTGTTACCTCTCCAAGTCCTCATAGCTGCAAGTTCACCACAACTCACCNAATTCTGGGCTTCCACAGCCACTTGCCTATAAGTAACTCCTTTGGGGTTCTGAACCTCTTCTCCTGTTACCTCTCCAAGTCCTCATAGCTGCAAGTTCACCACAATTCACCACTGGCTTCTGGCCAGTTTTCCTCCTTTCCCATCTAGCACAAGAACTACTTCTCTTGGACATTCTCATAGCTTTTCTTCTCAGCATCTCTTGCATCCATATTTCCTTTACTGTTAGTTTTTCTATGTATCTTTAACATAGAAACCCCCTTCCTAGCTATCGCCTTTCCTCCTCTGTTCTTTTTACTACTTTTATTCTATCTCTTTTCTCTCCACAAGCTATTCAATATGCCCTTTTCTCACTTCTCCCACACAATGTATAAGCTGCTATTCTCCACTCAGCCTACCCTTCACTCTTTCATTCTGACATTTGATCTTGAAGTTATATTTTACCTACACATCTAGAAAAAAAAGCAAGGACATACAATTGTAAGAGAGACATCACAAGCACAGTTCTGGTAATAGCCCCGTACCTCTCCCCAAAAATCCTATCAGCTTAAGAAGGGCCAAGAGCTCTGATTCAGAAAACACACCTGGAGCAGGATATGACTAATCTCAAAAGCTTTGACTCTATCTCAGATCCCTAGCACAGCAATAGCACTGAGCTCCATGAACCCTGGTGTTACTCTCTATAACATAAACATTGTACAAACAAGTAAAACTTACTTAAAGATAGAACAAAATTACCTACTTTGCGCTAGTAGAGTATTCTGGACCATATTCCCAGAGGATTCCTGCTCTGCCAGTTGAGGGGCCTGGGCTGTTATGCTTTTCACCACTGCAGCTGAGGCAGATAACAGCCACCCTGAAAGGCACAGGTGCTCACGGTGAATTACTGCTTAATTAGATGGAGCCAGGATGTTCTACCACACGCATGACGCTTTATGAATAAAATCAGTGTGTCTTGCTTTCTAGGCATTCCTCTCACCACAGCACAAAACCAGGCAAGTGACAGCTTGCTGCTAAGAGGAACTCCATCCAAACAAGGTTGCTGTTCTGTTTTGGAAAAGTATTAGCCGTGTGGATAGTTCAAATAACTCAATAGTCTGCACTGTTGTCAGTCATAAATGCTTACTGGTGTGATAGCACAGAAAGGCGCCAATCAATACCAGGACCCTGCTGTGATGAGCCACATCTAAGTGGGAAAACAGCCTGGAAGATTTTTATTCCACATTAAGAATTCCACAGTCACTCCTGTTATACATGTTTTAATTCTTTACTGAGGACACCAAAATTTTGCTTAAACTAATGCACTTCCGAATGAGTTTGAGGCAATTTTAGAAAGATGTTCTGTGTGG
Source organism: Crypturellus undulatus (assembly GCA_013389825.1). Lineage (NCBI taxonomy): Eukaryota > Metazoa > Chordata > Aves > Tinamiformes > Tinamidae > Crypturellus > Crypturellus undulatus. The sequence goes on from VWPW01014200.1 coordinate 179,153, forward strand.
ATTAAGAGAGGCTACGTGAGAAGCTTGTTTGGAAATAGCTGGCATGCTTTAAATTCACATGCCAGATTATTTTTCAAACAGCTTTCATGTACAAATCTGTATCTTAAACATAATATCTCTGCCTTGAAGCATTTATCTTCCAAAACCCCAGTTTTGCAAACACATATGCAACTTCTTACCTTGCAGCGCATAACTAACTCCTTTCAGTATAAGTTAGAGAGGAATGTGTATAATTGCGTGATCTAAAAAGTTAGGAATATCTTTTGAAATTCAGGTTAATTGGAGGTGTTCCTTACCCTGTTAAGCCCCTAACAACAGGTAAGTAAATCCAATGGGAGGCCTCTTAAAACTATATTTAAATTTCCAGTCCATAAGAGAAGGCTCTTAAAACCAGCATGGTCCTGAAAGAATACTGCATTTATCAGTAATCTACTCAATAATCTTCTCAGTAATATTATATATTACATCTTATATATTACACATTTCAAATGTTTTGTTAAATCCAATGCTACACAGACAAACAGTAACACTTTATTTATCTTGTCCATCAGTGAGGGCTTTCTATGCACAGTTAGCATAAAATTCAAGCCCTGACTAATCTTAAAAAGAGGGAAGAGAAGGGTAAATGTTATAGCTAATAGTACTACGAGGAAGTTTTGTAATTTGTATGGTAAAGAGAAAATGTCTTACAAACAGACCTAAAAAAATACATCATGGTAGATGTGGACTTTGGAATCCAGGAGAACAGTGACAGTAGTCCATATAAATCTAGAGATTAATTAGATAACTAGAAATGCAGGTAGTGAAAAATGACTTCAACATCCATTCAGGACAGGCCTGAGGGCAGCAACCATGTGGTCTCAGAAATGGGCAACACCATCAGCTGAAGGGAGTAGCAAGGTCTTAATGCCATCGAGCTCCTCTGCTAACAGGCCACTTCAAAATATCCTGGCCAGATGAAGCTGCTGTTGTCTGATGAAATCCCTAGAGAAAGGTAATCCAAAATTGTGTTCTGAAACCCAGAAACTCTTGGTCGTATAAAGACAGTACTACCTTTAACTAATGAGTGGAAGAAGGACTGTGTAACACTCAAGCCACAAAAAAAATAATGGTAAATATGGGCAAGGTATCTTGCTATAGAAGCTGTGCTCTCTATCATTATCGTGCTATACGTAACCCCCTTAGAAAGATGGTAATACATGAAAGAACATGAACCTACAGAATGTACATGTAATTTATGTCTTTTATAACATTTAAATATTTAAATAGGAATATATAAAGTCCTCAGCCAAGCCTGGACAAGAACAGTTAGCCAGCAGGCTGGCCCTCACTGCCTAGCTCCAGAAAAAGCCATCAGGTTCTCATCTTTTTATTTCCACATCTTATTTTTTTAGCTGAACTCCATCTCTCAAAGACATGGACTATGGGTGATGGAAGATATTGAAGCTTTCAACAAAAGAAAGAGATGAAGTTAAGTCCTTACAGGGAAGACGAGCACTGCTGGCTATTCAGTGCAATCTAGGTCATTGGCTTTGAAGGTGAAAGAGTAGAAAATAAGTGGGAAATGACATTGGTTGGAAAGGATAAGGATGGCTGCCTACCTGTCAAGTCTAGATGAGCTGGTGGGAGGTGTACTGTTTACTTACCTCTCTCGCATACTGGTAGTGTAACTTTAATTTTTGCTGAAGAATGCTCGTCTCTGGCCCCTAAGCTTGTCTGAAGATGGAAGAAAAGGTGATTTGGGGGAAGAAAACAATAGAGATACTAACTTTTGTATGAATGTTTTCCTCATGGGCCTACAGACATATTTAGGACACCCAGAGCTGAAGGGTACTTCTTGCTAAGCTGCTAAAATCTCTTATTTACAATTGGTATTACTGGCACAAAGCCTTGGAAACACATTCCCTTGCAGTAAACACAAACCAGCATTTTTCTTGCCAAAAGCAGGTGTATAAGCAGTACCCTGGGGCTCTAGATAAAACCTGAGGCATCACACTCTGGAACGCCTCATTCTCTTACCTTTCTTTTCCATGTTTCCACAATTCCAGGAGAGGATGTAAAAGAAGCGAAGCAAACACAGCCGTCACCTAACTCAACAGTGGCATTTCTGAAGTCACACAGTTACGTTACTTTACTGGATATACTGTAAATTGCTCCTTTTTCTTTAATCAAATCAAACTGCTGAATTCTCTGGTTTCACTTCAGCGGTGACAAATGCCTTCTTTGGTTCTCAGCATCCCGATCCGCAGCAAATGCTTCAGGGTATTGCAGATAAATCGGCTGGGCTGGGGGGAGAGAAAAGGGGAGCAGATGTTACCTCAGAGGCCGATGGATTTAGCATGCTACTCTGTTCCCTGGTTTACATCGAGGAATGCCGCAGCATGCGGAGAGTGCGACAGACCTGGGACCAGCTGGATGGGCGAGGAATCTGGGTTTGTGTCTTACCTGCAGCTGCATGGCCTGGATAGAGAGCCACTGTCCCCACAGTGAGGTGCACCTTAAAACGAGCTTTGGTTAGGCATCCTATGTCATTCCTTGTCAGCTACAATCTTGGCTTCTTCGGATTATGACAGTTTTGTCAGGCACGAGCTTCTCATGTGAAGTTAGCGCCAGCAGCCCCACCGAAACAGGCTGCATGAAAAATTCATTTACGTTGAATCGCTGCAGCATCTATTTTATCAAAGCAAGCGCTTCTACGCTCAACTAGTATAAACCACAGATGGGAGGTTTTAGGCAATCAGCTGCAAGACTAGGAAGAAATATGAATGCATAACCTGCTCATAAATTTCTGAAGTAAAAGAAATAAATATCTAACTGCATAAAACAGTAGGCAGCTGGTCACTGCTGTCCATCAAATATTTTATCTACTTCAGTAATGGAACACAGATATTTATTCAGGATGAAAACACATTGCCGTATAGTCTGCTTTGATTAACTTGTCACATAAATCCTCTCTTACAGGAATTTTCAGGAGGTATTGAAAGCATTATTAGAAATGTCAAGGCTAGGACTGTCAGGAGCTACAGTGTGGGGGAGCCTCAATTGAACAAGGCAGCACGTAACAACGAAAAACCCTCTGGATTAAAAATATTTGATTAATTTAACTTTCTTGTATGAAATCCAGAACACAATTTGTTTTCTAATCCTTCCCTTGCTGGCCAGAAAAATACCTCCACTTTAGAACATTATTTTGATTTAGTTTCCTGCCCTGATTTCCCTAAACACCTGAGCTATTTGGATGTCTTATGTCAGGTGAATTTCTATGAATGATTAGAGTACTGATAAGCATTAAACTTTCTATAGTTTTACTATTGCCTCAGTAATTATGGATTCCTTTTATATCCAGAAATAAACGTAGTTTTTCAAAGAGGTGATATAAGACAACAAAGACCAGATCGCAGAATGTGCAATGATGTTTTACAGTTCCTATTAAAACTGCAAAACCTGTAGAAATGCCAGGAAGAATCCAGACACCTAAGGGAAATAACTTCTTTGTTCTTAAAAGCACCAAAATAAAATGAATAAAATTAGAAATGAAGTCTTTGATAAGATTCTCAATTCTTATTCCAACTCTTCCAGATACTAGCTTTAATTTTGTTATATTAAGCTATTTTTAGCAGCTATTCAGTATTTTTATAAAGCAACTGTAGAATTTCATTCGTATGTTTTGTAACAGTGCCTTATGGGAGCCATAGACCAGTCTCCAAATGCTCCCATTCTTCCCTGTCTATTGTGTTCCTTTGCTGGATTTGATCTGCCATCATTAGACATTTTCTCTCACACAGGAAAAGGTTGTTAAAGGCAGAAGGAAGTCAGGCTAAGTTAGAAGGAAACTAGGAGGAAACATGGAAATATTTTCAAATCCAAAATGCAACAGATTTTGCTTAAATATTCCATTCAAATGCTTTGCCAGAAACCTCTTTTTTTTCAAGACAGTAAAAACAAACTGGTTTTTATACATTTTTTATTAAGTTTTGCCTGCTATGAGGAGCCATCAGCTATCACAGTGGTTCACCATAACCAGGATTTATCTGAGTATAGGAAAGCTGGAAATCTCCTAATTTAGACACAACAAACCCAGAATAATTTCACTGATGTCAACGACAAAAATTACCACTGTTATAACTTAAATCATGGTATAACTTAAATCATAAATCATGCATTTTATTCTTGGAGAATTTATTCTGCAGAGCCATGTCCATGAGCGGGGCCATTGGGGCCACACTTTGTTCCGGTCTCTTTTACAAAACCAAACGTGTTTACCTGAACTAGATAATTTTTATGGTAGTAAATCCAGAGGGCCACTGCAGCCCTAAACTCATGGCATTTCCCAGAAGGACAGCAAAGGAATACGTGAGACTCTGCAGTATTAAGCAAGNATGGTAGTATATCCAGAGGGCCACTGCAGCCAGAGAGTGCTAAACTCATGGCATTTCCCAGAAGGACAGCAAAGGAATACGTGAGACTCTGCAGTATTAAGCAAGCATGTCCCCTGAATCCTTCCTACAAGCCATTAAGGCTGTAAGTGCTTTCTTCAGCAGAGTAATCAAGTAAGGAACGGTGTGACAGCGCAAGGAGGATGGAGAACCAGAAATTTGAAGGAATAACTCTACTAAGATTTCTTGCCTGTGCTAGTTCTTAAAAAAGACAACATTTTTTAATCTGTGGTATTTGTTAACGTATTCGCTGCTTATTTTTCCTTTCTGCATATTGGCTCGAAGACTATTATTTTGTGGGTTTTTTTTGCTCTTTCGTTTGTTGTTTTTTTGGGCACTAGGACTGCAGTTTATCCCATGAATTTTTTGCACGGTAAGAAGATCCTGAATTTGAAAGCATAATCTAAAAGACATTCAAATCACTACAAATAATTAAAGGCAGATAAAAATTGTTCCAGACTGCACAGTTCTAACGCAAGAAAGATGATTCAAAATTAGTTTACAGCAGCATTTTGGCAGTCTCAGTATAAGCTAAGTGGAGGTGGAATGTATGCTCTGATCTTCAGAAATTGAAATTAAACTCCTGTGCAGATTTTGAACCCCCATTTGCATATTCAAATGGCCTCATTGTTTATGTAAATTAGGCATTTATTCACATAATAGAGTGGAAAATGTGTAATATGCCTACACACAATTAGTGCAAGCAACTGTGCTATACACAAATGAAGCCCTAATTACCAAAAAAAAAGCAGCTACTGAGTAACTTCCAGGTCAGTGCTATACTTCCCATGCTTCAGCAGCCTTCAATAAGTAGATATTTTCAGAAATTGCCAATAACTTAACAAGGGAAAGGAATTAATTTTCAGTTGTAATAACAACACAAAGATGGCAGTGATAGCTGTCATACTGAGAAAAGAGGAAAAGTAACGATTATTTAAGCCAGTGTTTCTGAAAATGGTGCCTAAGAAGGTTCCAAGTCCAGAGTGGCAGAAATAAAGCTTGCAGCCCCGTGCCTCGGAGTGGGGAAGACAGAAGCAGCTCTCACTGCTGGCATCTGAGTACGGGTGTCCCAAGGGAGCCGAGTTGCCACCACGTTGCCACTGCAGGCGATTCCCTGCTCGCTGGCTCCTGCAAACACCAAACAGACAGAGGAGCCAATGAGCCACACACTAAAACTGCTGCAAAGTTATTCACCCTTCTGCTTCAGTTGTTCATCCAAAAATGATTAATGTATACGGGCTTTGAGCGCATCGTGTGGGTCAGGCTTGGCAGGGAGGCTTTGATAGGTGAGCTTAACTATGAGCAAAATCTTTTCTAAGGGAATAAAACTTACCTCACGGTGACTTTGAAAGTCTTTCCCGTATCGACTTGTGATGAGCTGCATCTCCTTAGTCTCAATTTACTTCGCTGCGGGAGGTCTAGTGTGAAGTATAAGCAAAGCAGCAGCCCCACAAGGGAAAGAGAAGGAGGGAAGGGAAGCAAGACCATTCTTCACGCAACAGATACCCAAACAATGACCAGACTCTCCGTGAATGAGAGCGGAAGGCACGTTTTGGACCCGTATTATTTAGTCTTGTTTAAGAAAGATTGATGCAGCTATCAAAGTTATCATATATAATTACTGCTATTTTCATTGGAATAAAATGAAGTCATTTGATTCTGCTAGTCCGTCTTTACTCTGAGTAAAACTGAGCAAGAGCACGGTCTTAAGCTAAATAGAAGCTCCCCAAACTATCCTTCCCGAGCACCCCTACAGGTCTATACACGCTTTAGTCTATACACTTTAGCAATAACACAGCTGTTACCCAAATGTGTTCAACAACTGTTCTCTAATGCCATGAGTTTCACAGTGTAAATGGCTCCTAAAATAGCTGGAACATTATGTCCTTTACTATTCTATCTTCCCGCCTGGCTGCCAGATTGTTCTCTTTTCGTGTTTTTGATGGATTAAGTAGAACCACTGCAATTTGTTGATTTGAAAACCAAGCAATCTCTTTAAACTGTCTCCGTGCTCATTCACTGCTGTCACCGACTCTACCTAAATTCATTTTGGAACCTGCATTACAAAAGCTTAACTCGGGAGGCATTTGCATATGCAAGCAGCATTGATGAGTCCAATAAAATAGATTCATTTCATAACTAGATACATCTTTAGAAGATCTACCTTTTCAGCTCAGTCGCTGACACTGGCTTCCCTCAGTTCTCTTCTTACCTGCCTTTCTAGCTGATTCTGCAAACATTTTCCTCGTAAGGGATGGCCCTTGCTGGACTGTGCAGAAACGCTTCTGGGAAAAGCGTTGTTTTTGGCCACCAGCAACAAGGCCCAGCACAAATCTCAGTGGAACAGCAAGATGTTGCTAAGTGGATAAATCCGAGAGCCCAAGTCCAGTATTGAAAATCCTCTTATTAAGAGTGGACTTTCCTGTATCATCTGTCTCTTGCCATCTTCGCCATGATGTATCTCGTCCGTATCTCGTCGCCTTCGTGCTACCTCAGTGGATGCAAAGTCAGACCAAAGACTCTCATCTCCTTACAGAGACAAGAGACAGGTCTATGGGTGTTAGGTCAGGGCATTTAAACACACCTATTCTTTTGTTCACGTATTTCTGTACAACTGGAAAGGTCCTGGACCACTGGAAAGAGACTTGACATCAGAATCTCTTTCTTCTACGTGATCGAGATGCTCCCATCTCCTCCACTGAAAGGTCTGCAGGAGAACTGGCTAGCTGCTAAGGGGCAGCTATGGCAGCTCCTCGCTCAGATGACACAATTACAGACCTCTTACCATTTTTCCCAGAGCAAGAAGAAACATTTCTTCTGCCCAAACCTCAAAACGGAGCAAAAGCTCCCGCTGGCACAGCGGGGAACATTGCTAGCAAGGTCAGCTCATGCTGCCTTTTCCTCTAATTCACCAATAGATGGTGGCAAAGCCCCCCTCCGAAGCTGCCACTGGACTTACACAGTTAACATTTTTTTAAATCTCTCCAATAACATACAAAATGGGAAAGGCAAATACAGACATCTAATCTGCAAGAAGCACCTATAAACAAGTCAATCATTTTTTGCTTTCAAAGTACCAGTACATAATTCCCCTATTAATGTTTTTCCTCCTTCTTTATCTCCAAATATGAAAGTATTTGTTTCTTGTTTTGTAAAGTAACAATAGTGTTTCTCTTTAATTTCATGCAACAGAGCATAAGCAGGAACAGCAAAGCAAGCTCTTCAAAAATAGGTTAAGAAATGATACATGCACATCTCTGCCTAAAAAGTAGGAGGGACTGAGGAAGAAAGAAGCAATAATCCAATACAGTAGCTAACATTTTAAAGAGTATGCTGCTCCTTTCTGAATTACCAACAGTAGGGGCCACCTCATGACATTCCGGAAGATCCCATCCTAGGTACATCCCTCTCTTGGCCAAGCATGCCAGTCTCTGGGCAGTTTTGATTGCTCAGACCCTTGTTACACACTATTTGGTAGGAAAGCCAACAAAGATCATTTTATTTTGACGCAAAGGCTTTTTAAGAATGGCTTTGTGCTTCAAGAGACCATGCAAAAAGCCTATGCCTGCCTGACTCAAGAACAGAATAACATGGGTAGAGCAGCGAATGCAGGTGACACGTAAACCAGAACCTCTGAACACTTGCCAAGAACCCATCACAGTAATGGGTGAAATAAGCCAGATGTGATGGCCAAATTACACAGCTCGTAATAATATCCTGCCTATCTTAATGTGACTTTGTTTTTCGTTCATGATGATATTCTATCCTTCATTTCATGACTCGCAGTGTAATGTTGGCCAGCAAGCAACTGTTCCATCCCACAGTAGCTTTTCATAGACAGTGAAGCTTTATTATCTCTCTTTTTTTTTTTTTTTTTGAGAACAAAGAATTTTGGGATTCTTGGATGCAAATTACTTCAAATTTCTCATTTTAGTCACTCTGCTATGAGGTTCATCTCTAAATACAACTGTTCTAGTTTCTTTTACCACATGTCTTTGTACTCCATATTCAGATATTTTGCTCATATGTTTTTAGTTCTTGGCTTCTTTATAGTACTTGTCTCCAAGCTGGAGATCTATGGTTAGCTTATTTGTTAAAGTACTAATTTGTCAGTATAAATAACTCATGGTGCATCAAGCTTTCCATCTCAAAAATGATCATGAAAAGGATATTCTACTTTAGCTGTCTTTTCCCTGGCAAGCATAAGGATAACTTCATGCATTATTAAAAAAAAAAAAAAAAGAAAAAAAAACAAAAACATAATCTTTCAAATATTTTGTGTAGAGAATTAGTATTTCTCTAAATCATTTATCTCATTTTTCCTTCTAGAATAGAAATGTAGGTCTGCAGAAAGTCCAAAAAAAGACATTCCTAGTGACCTACGGGACTCTGTAATTCCTACGGAGAGACAGCATATACTGCTCTAGAACAGGTGATCTCCACTGTTGGACCTAGAAAGCTCCAGAGGTCCCTTCTAATGTTAATTGTTTTATGAATCCGTGATTCTATAAATCATTCTCCTATTACTATACTTCTCTGGATTATTTATGATAGAAGGGCCTTTTTTCTAAGGAAGAGGTGAATATCGAAACAGAAACAGATAAGGACAAGTAGTTCAGCTTCTGTTCCTAGCCAGTACTGAACTGATATACATATAAATACACACATAAAAACTGATAAAATACTGAGTCTCCCAAAACAGATGATGGCAGAGCATGGACAGCAATGCTTTCCTAAGAGATCACCACATATAACACCTAAACCTCCTAGCATTCAAATTCTAAGCAGCTCCTGCTTTTTATTAGCCCTGTCTTACTGTGTCACTTTCTGACCAGTGAGTTATTCATTATCTACACAAAGTGAGGTGGTATCTTTCCTCACCTATGAAATGGATGCTAAAGTGTGAGAAGTGTCCTGTGTCTTAATTCCTGCCTTCCAGCATTAGCTTTGGCTTTCTAATATCACCGGTACATTTAGGTGAGGTGAGAGGAGGGTAAGTCAAAAAGTTTCCAAACCCACCAGCCGTGCTCCAGCTATCAGGCAAAGAATATATGCAGCAAACACACCTGTAAATGTGGTTTTAGCATCAAGAGTGTTTGCTGGACCTAGACTACTGTTTTGTCCTAAAATACTTTTTCAACATCTGTGAGCTGAATGGGGAGCAGGAGCTTTGGGTTTGCATGGGCAGGAAAAGGAGATTGCTTGTTTGTTTGGAGTCAGTGCACATAATGAAGGAACGCCAGGGACTTCAGCACACCGAGAATAATTATTCCTAAAAGCTCAGTGCTTGATCCAAAGCCTACTTAAGTCAATGGGCGTTTTTCATTGACTTTGGGTGATAGATAAAATGGGCCATTAGCGCGCTTTTTAAAAGCTCCACTGAACAAACATATCACTAGGTGGTTCGGGTCTTCTTTATGCCTTTCCTTCTCTCTCAAACACTACGTTTATCTCTCCTCTCCTCCTTTATGGCAGTTTGTATTGTAACACTCTCACCTTCCTTCAAAGAGGAGAAAAATTCTCAGCCTCTTTTCTTTTTAGCCAGTAGCAGAGAATCTGCTCCACTAGTGTCCTGAGACTGCTATAGCTCTAAAGACCAAGAAATTCAGAGTGTAGAAATGTAGATTTGGGTACCTAATGCTTTACATCCAGACTTAAAAAAAAATCTTTTCTTTTTTCCCTTTAAAGACCTAATTAAACTATTTTATTAAAGAGTTGCAGATCTTCCACTTTAGAGTACAGCTGAATAAAACAAAATGGAGGGAAAAAAAAGATTAATCAAAGGAAAAATACTTTGGTTTTATATACTTGGGTTGGACATTTCTGCCTGGGGGGAAGGGAGAAAAAGAAAACAACTTGAGAAGATTAATATGCATTACATCAAATTGCCATTCCATTCTACCTTCCAAACAAGTCCTGTTTACTGATGCTAGCTAGTGTCATTTGATAGCTAAGAGCAGGTAAAAGTAGATACCATGGAGAAAACATATAGCACAAAGCAATAATGAAATACAGCAGCAGGCTCTCATTTCCTGCCCACATACTGTAAACTTGTGGGTAACTCAATATGTGTTAAACAACTTGTACTCAATTCACAGAGAAACAAAGCCAAAAGAAGCCACCGACTCTAACTGTCTGGATCAGTGACATCTCCCACCTGCAATGACACTTACTCATTTGTTTTCCATCTTTTTAGTTTTCTGATTACTTGATGAGATTTAGTAAACCAAATCCTGACAACATTTTCAATACCAGGAAGCAGAGCATGGGTACGAAGTTCAATGATAGAATTTATCCACCCCGCACTGCTGATCTGGACTACCAAAAAGGATGTTCACTTGTTGTTTGTTTTGCCATCGCACTACTAGAATGAAGGGCTCAAAACTAAGCAGGTCTCCTGCAGCATTGAGCCCCTAAACAGCTGGAAATTATACGGAGACATAATTCATCCTTCTTAGTAAGCAAAGGGGGTAGGGTAACATTTCTAGAAGCATCTCAGTTGCTTAGAGGTCTGCATGCAGCTGAATGTCACTCTTATTTTAGGTGCAACAAGCAGCGTTCAAAAGGGGAAAAAACAACCCTGAATTGGAGGATAACATGATTTGCAGTGGCACTGAAAATGTTACTGAAAATGGAATATAGCTGAAAATGAAAGTTTTGAAAAGGAAACACTTTCAGGTAACTGCCTTTCAGCTCCCTTATTCTTTATAAGACAGCAGTGAAGTACAGCAAAATTACTTTAGTAATGGTCCACACTCTGCTGGCACAGCTGCATCGCGATTCAAAAAACAGGCAGTGTGAAGTAATCAAAAAATTATTAGGTGCTGATACCACCATGGCGCTCTGCAACCCACAGTGCTAGTGCTGCCCGTATCCCTGCCCTTCGCCCGTGTGAGCCCGGCGCAGCGCTTGCTGCTGCTTGGCCTCCTTGCCCCAGCTGCCAGGGCAGATGGGGTGGCTCTGGCTCCCAACTAGCAGCCTCCTCCCAGCGCCCAGGCAAAACGGGACCCCCCTGCCACCCGCGGGGGTCCCTGGGGCCCTGAACGCCCAGGGAAGAGAGGAGAGGAGAGGAGAGGAGAGGAAAGGAGGAGGAGATCTCAGGCTTTTTCAGGCTTTTGCAGCCTCTACTGTGGGGTCCTGGTAGGGGATGAAGCTTTGTATTGACAAATCCCAGTTCCCCAGTCCTTCTGCCCATACCAATAATTCATAGATTCATAGACTGCCATAACTGACAGCAGTTTTTTATTCTTTTTGTTGTTTTTGATGCTGTTGCTGTTGTTGTAATCAGTATGATTACAGACACACAGGTATCACCCCTCGCATTAAGCCTCTTGTGCCCACCCTATACCAGTAGCAAGAGAATGAGAACAGAGAACACAGGAACCAGTTTCAGCCAGGGCAGGGGAGAGGAAGACAAACTGTCTCTTTGTTATTTGTGAAAGCGAATAGTATATCATTTTGAGTTAATACATGAGGCTTTTTATTTGCGTGAATCATAACTTCTTGCTGATACCCTCACTACTCATCACATCTAGAGTTTCTGATTCTCCATCTGGGTATTTAACAAGCAACATAATTTGCCTCATAAATCTTTGTTAAGACTGCTTGAATGCTGCCTACTTCCCCCTACACATGCACACAAATACATTCCCCTTTCCACATTAAAGCACCATATCTCTCACAGCAAGAGAGCGAAAAAAACAAACAAACCAACAAAAAACAGCTATAATGCAGGCCTGCAAAAATGAACAGTCCTGAAGTTGATACAGATCTAACCTTCCCTTGATCTCTGTGGCCTCCCAAGAATGAACCCAGCTTTATCTCCCAAGCTCCCTGCAGGGGTGCAAGGAGAATGGCCCTTAAGGAAAGAAGATATTGGGAACCATTCAAAGAGCTTTTCAAATGGGCCTACTTGAGTAGAAAGGTAGATGTGGGAGAGGGGAGAGAAGAAAGGACTTGTCAACAGAACAGGAACTCAAGGTAACCACCCAATCTTATTCATAACCTATTCCTCAACTGCATGTGTTTGCTCTCCTCTCTCAGTTTCACTTCCAGCTTTCTTTTGAAATGAATCACTGCACACTCTTACCACAACAGCTAAACTGTCCTTCATGCTCTCCCCCAGCAAGGACAAGCAGCAGTAGCTCTTAAGGCAAAACTATCAGTGTACACTTATTACAGTAAATAAATAAACCAAGGATTATGAGCTTCTAATGAGGTCTTTGAGTCTTTACAGATCAGGTTCCTCAAATTGCTGTTCTCTGAACAAAGGGGTCTTGTTAATCATTGGATTTGTGCTTCACAATTTTGAGAAGTTTGCAGTGCTGCTCAAATTATGTGATCTGACTCGAGATTTGTTTCTTAAGGAGCTTAATAGAACTATCTGTTCCTTCTCTAGGCTCTGCCTCTGAAAGTATTTGACCACACGCTTAAGTCAGTTCCTCTTCAGGAGATCACCTAGGCAGGAGCTTAAAAGCTCTTAAGTCGTAAGTCACATAAGTCACAGTGACTCCAATAGGGCCCAAGTGTTGCCCAGAGCTGCCAGAGTGGATTCAACAAGTGCAAAACCACTTTGCAGAATATAAAGCATTGTGCCTCCTGGAGGAGCAGCTGAGCAGATGTTCTTGCAAAGGTTTTGTTCTTTCTTCAGTTTCCTACCCTGCATTGGGATATGTGGCAGCTTTCCAACATGCTGCCTAGAGGGTTACACTATACAGGACTCTTTTTTTCTTGCCGTGCTTTGACCTCCTCTGATATAATTTACGTATTTTGCAGCCTTTCACCTCGACTTGTCAAATTTGCTTGGCATCTAACTCTCTCCAGCAGGATTTTATCACTGCTGCTTATTACAGTGCACTTACTTCTCACAAACAGTTTGATTCTCACGCGTCTCAGCAGAAAACTCTAGTTTTATCCTTGGTCCTTCTCTTCAGTCCAGTTCAGAAGAGTGGGTGCCCCAGATTGCATGGGACTACTAATTTGCCTAGAAGGGGATCTTTTTACACCAATATTCAGCACAAAGAGTGAATCAAACCCAAAGGGTGTTTGACTGAGAATTTATAAAGTTAAACTGCTGAAATAAGTAGTTTATAATTAAAGTACTGAGAAAACCTTAACCACAGAATCACTAGAGCAACACTATAATTATGCTGTCCTTCATATTCTGCCATTAGCATTTCTATAAGTGACATAATAATAATGTGGCTTTTTTCTCTTTAGAAACTGTCAGCTCTCTTAACAGAATTCAAGTAAGTTTATAAAGAATATCAAGTTTTTAAATGGAAAATGCAAATGATCATTTTTGTGTAAAAGACACGACAGTCCCATTAGTGAGCTCCTGGAATTCATGGCCATGCATGTTTCTAGTCAGTACAAGCAGAACACCGTTTCTCCTTTTTCTTTTTTAATCTACTCAGGGTTCAGGAAAAGAAGACCTAATAGTCTCTCTTCTGAACTCTCCCGTTAGCTGTGGTAGATGTATAATTGTAGCATTTTATAGGAACTGAAACTGCTCTATGCTTCCAGGAGCACATACAGAGCGCATCTCAGCCGCTTAGAAGAAAGGAGGGTTCAGTTCCTGCCTGCCAAAAAGACTGAGATTTTATACACGTAGCAACCCAACTTGTGCTAAGGAACATCTTTTAGTGGATGTCCTAAAGACACCCCTTAGGCCACTGTTGCCAGCCAGACGTTCCTTCTGTCCCATAGCAAGAGGTACCAGCTGTGCCCATCAAGCGCGTGGGAGCCTACCTGGGCACACGTCCAGCCAGCCAGTACATCCACAGGAAATCTCCATCCATGCCATCTGATCACGCCATCCATGCAGTGTGATCTGCATTCTAACGGGAGCTGACACATTCAGAAAACATGAATGTTTCAGAAAACATAGAAGAAAGCATGTGCGTCCACGCATTCCTCCCTTGGGAATGTTAGTGCTACTTACGGCCGATCCTAAAGAAGAACTAACAGACCATCAGAGCACAAAGTGTAAGAGTTGTGGCCCACAACAAGAAGAGAGGCTTTGGCAACTGCTTCCATTCTGTTGATTCTCAGTCAATCATAGGTGTTGATAAAAGGAAAATGTGTTTAAGAAAAACTCATTTTCTGTCGAACAAGCAGCACAAGTACAATGGAGTGGAAATGAGATACTTGAATGCTTCAAATAAATCTTTTTGTGGAGTGTGGAAGTGAAGTAAGTACTAAAAGAAATCTAAATATGTTCTCTAATAGATTTTAATTATTGACTGCTTGAAAAATAAATTATTACGTTCAAAAACCAATGTGATGTTGATTAAATTGCATGAAATTATATGGTTAGGATTTTTTTGTATGCCTGTGGTGTAATTTGCTGGCCTTTTAAGACCATAAAATGTAGATTGAGGGCAAATCTGATTTGGGGGCAGGCAAGCATCTCTGATCTGACACAGGCACATAGGAGTGCTTTGTCATATATGTATATGAAAGATAGTGATTTATTGAGGAAAGACAGGAATGAGAATGAGGTCCTGGAAAGATGTGAACTAAATCTGAACTAAAAACAGTATTTGCCAAGTTAGTGCAGCACCAAATCCACGCTCACAAGATTTAGGAAAGGCGACATATACTTTTTTGAGTCCGGCACTACTTATATGTGGCAATACCTCTTTCATAGCTGTTTCCACCATCTCAGGGCACCAACTGATACAACTCACAGTTGACAAAACATGCCAGGAACATTGCTGCTGCAAAAACCTTGAACTTTTGTTCTCTTTGGAACTCTGGCCCAGAAACCATGTGAGATAAGGTGACTATGAGACCTCGCTGCCTGCCAGCCAAAATCCCTTCTTCTGCAGTTCAGATGACACTGGCAAGAGACAGACTTCTGTGTAAGCATCTCCCAGGCTATACAGAAAGTGACAGGATTTCTCTTTACCCCAAAATTGAATCAAGATGTGGCACCAGTTTTTCCCTTCCCTATCATTCCTCAAATTGCTTTTGTAGTTATATACAACAAAAGCTTTTAACAGGCTGGATGGGAGAACCATTTCCAATTGGTGCAGCTCAGTTGTTCACCCATCATCCCAGTTAGCTTATTTTAGTGTGGCTACATGGTATGGCAGGGGAAGGATGCATGCATGGGATCTTCTGGTATACCAGCCCTGCAGCTTCATGACAAAGTTCTTCAAGCGACCCGGCAAGCTTCTGCCAGGCCGAGAAGCTGCTTTGAAAGGGGAGAATTTTCATTTCAGGATGAGTGAGGGCAGGGGAATGAGAAGTTCATATGGCTGCACCTGGGTTTCAGACGACCTTCCCCAGCCCTTGGCAGCCTTCCCACTGCTGTCCTACGTTTTGCTGCCTTGCACCAGCACTAGTTTGTCAGGTAACCCTGGTGCCCTGTAGTGGACCAGGGGCAGCTTGACCAGCTGCTAACTCACTCCTCTGAAAAGCTGGTCATGAGCTCAGAGCACCCCAGATGTGATCACACACTCTCAGCAACCAGGCACTGCAGAACCGCCTCGCACTAAGGAGAGGGACCGGATTCCTCTGCCATCCAAAAAACAAAATGTTTCTTGTTTGAAAGCAGCCACTGTAACATAAAAAATTATCATCTGAGAATAAGCAGGGGTAGGATAAGGTATTTTCCCGGGATACATCACAGACTATGTCAAAAAGAGCTGTAGCTTTTTAAATACATGGGAAAAAAGACTTCTAATCATTCTCCAAGTCCTCATCCTAGCTTTGGGTTGGACATTATAGACAATACTGAGATGCTGCAGAACTAGAAATCTGATGAGTTAGAAATGAAAGTCAGAGTAATTTTTCTGTGCAAGAGCCAAAGAACAAAGAACTCAGAGAAAGAGACTGAGTCCCAGGCTCAATTAAGGAGACCTGCCAGGACATGATCTACTAAAATATGGGAATGGATGATCTAAACAAACTGACTGACAGGGGCTGTATTTTAGAAAAGTATGACCCTTTCGGAGGCTTCTATTCTGATATTCTCACATCAGCAACAATTATTTCCTTATAATTTCAGATCCCACAGCCCTCAGCCATATTAGCACTTACCTCAGATGCCCCATTTCACTTGTCTGGAATTAAAGACATATTACTTTTGTTCTCCAAGCGTCCTGTGTAAGGGTTCGTATGACAAATCCACGAAGGGTAATCTGGAAACCTCAGCATCTGTGATGGGTGGACAATTTCTGACAAACCTCTCTATCTTCTGTTCCCAGTGCAAGACCAATTCCTTTGACCTTTTGCTATTTAAGTTTGTACGTAGAAGCATGTAGATTGAAAGAGCAAATAAATGAATAAAATCCTTCAGATCCACCAAGGTAAGAGGCATCACTGGACAAGTTTCTCCCCAAAGAGGGACATCTCAGAACAAGCAGGTAAGAGATGTGCAGCTATATATGGCTTAATGCGCTAACAGAAGGCGCTCATACCAACGTGACGAATACCCTAGAAGAGTGTAGTTAAGATGGAATTACCATTACTAACATATCTACACATGCTGTCTTTAGGCATATATACACACACACACACACATATATATATAACCTGCTCATTTCTTTCTGTTTAGCCATTTAAGGTGTGATTTTTCCCTCCTTAATTTAAATGAATTGCCTAAGTTACCAAAGATGAAAGCACTGGGACCAAATTTTGCCCTTGATATCACTGACTTCTTTGACAACCGTGTATGTTCAGGAGATCATGGGACTTTACAGAGTCTGAACATGCAAAGTCTGCAGCCTGGTCTGGTCGTCCTGTGTTGGCTATCAGAATTATCTTTGCCCAGCTCCACCTGGGCTGCTGACAAAGTCTCAGATATTTGAAAAGAAATAAATCCTTCAAAAAATGATCCATTCTTCCCTAGACATCTGTGCTGGCCTGCGGATTTTTCCCAGCATATAACAGTTCTTGACCCTTCTGCCTTTCCTGTGGCAGCGTTGTTTTCAAATCACTGCCTTGGAGGAATATTGCCATGGGCTGTGAGCCTGACAAGTCCTAACAAAGGTCAATGGACATTTCCTTTGGACCATCCAGTTGATACCAGCCAGGAGGCTTCAATGCAGAAAAAGGTGGATAACTTGGGAGAAGTCCTTCTGGATTACCTTTTCCTGGACTTGCTTGATTTAGCGAAGATTCATTTCAAAGTCTGGGAAACCACTAGTGCTTGTTGCGAATGACAGTAACATGGGGATGGTAACAGAACTGGATTGCCTCATTGCAAGCAGAGCACCACTCCTCTCTATAAGCTTAGGAGCTAATCTACTTTGTGGTGAGAATTCTTGGGTAAATATTGTCACGGAGTGCNATTAATTTTTCCTGGACTTGCTTGCTTTGATTCATTGCAAAGTCTTGGAAACCACTAGCACTTGTTGGGAATGACAGTAACATGGGGATGGTAACAGAACTGGATTGCCTCATTGCAAGCAGAGCACCACTCCTCTCTATAAGCTTAGGAGCTAATCTACTTTGTGGTGAGAAATCTTGGGTAAAGATCGTCACGGAGTGCAGTTGCCCTAAAGAGGGGCTGGCACCATGCGGGTGAACGCACTCGCTAGTCACTGCTGCATCTGGTCGTCCCAGATGTCACCAAGAGTGTCACTGAGGACCGTGCCGCTGCCCTGGTGCAGCTCACGCTTCCCCGGGCTCGCGACGCACGGCAGAAAGCGGCGTTGGCCGGCGCGCTCGGCGCGCTGATGACTGCGGCACGAAATCAATGCTGGTCTGAAGCGGACGAGCATCTTTGGGGTTTGCCGATTTTATTTTTTAATATGAAAAGTCAGAGGACAAAATCAATGCATGCGCTCCTGCGAGCCAGCGGTATTAGAATGAAGCACAACCCCCCGGGTTACAATATATTCTTGTTTACCACAAAGATTCAGGGAAAAGCGATTCTGTCTTCTGAAGCATCTGTTAATAGCATTTGTGGAGGCTGAATTGGGAAGCAGGACCTGGCCTCCTTTACTCATGTGAGTGCTTTTGTGCTGAGCTTTTCTCAAAATAATCATCAATTCCCACTCAGTGCTTCCCCCAATAAATTAATTCCTATGATGTATAACAGCCCCTGAAAGAAGAATTGAACAGGGGAAATTAACTTGCTTTTCAATAACAGAAATTTATCAAGGCCACAGCTTTTACTGAGGCAAAAACAATTCATTTAAGCCTTGTCAAGCCTCCTAATTAAAAAAATCCTCTACCTCAAACTGCAGCTTGCAAATATTGTGCTTAGTTTATAAGTTAATAACACGTCCACACATTTCTGCTACCTTTTCCTATAGTAACTATGGCTCTCATCTGAAAACAAGAGCACTGTGCCCGAGCCAGCCGGTAAATGCCTGCTCTCATGTCTGTGTACCAATAAAACTTATTTTGTAGAAGGGGGATGGGGAGGTTTTAAGCTGTAAATTGTTAAGTTTGACCTAATCTATATTTTTAATAAAACGAGGGGAAAACAGACTTGACTTTCCTGGTGTTTACAAGCACTAAAAAAAAAAAAGAAAAAAAAAANGTGGTGTTTACAAGCACTAAAAAAAGAAGAAAAAAAAGGCATGAAAAGGTTTTAAAAGAAGAACCAGCTTTTCTGTTCTTAGTTTTATATATGTTGGATATAAATACATCTACTCATCAAAAACAGATTCAAGAAATTATGAATATTANAAAAGCATGAAAAGTTTTTAAAGGAAGAACCAGCTTTTCTGTTCTTACTTTTATATATGTTGGATATAAATACATCTAATAATCAAAAACAGATTCAAGAAATTGCAGTATGAATATTATGAACATTAAGGGTAAAAAAGCCTCAGTACGATAATATTTGTCCTGTTTTGTAGCTGACTTTAAACATCATTATTTGTCCTTGATGTTTCAGAGAAATTTGGTTGTACATCTCTGTTTAACCACCTTAGAAATCATTAAGAACCAAAACCAAGTTACAGTTGGGTATTAGTGAGATTTTTTTTTTTTTCCTTTAATCCTGGAAGAGCAACCTACACAGCAATTTGTGAACTCAGAGATGCACTGCCAAATCACCAGACTGACAGAAACTCCCTCGGGACCTTCCTAGCTAGTGCTGCTAGTTCTTTCTGCGAGAGTCGCTACAAAACGAGAAAACGTGGGCTGTTCGGATCTGGGCTGAACCCCCAAGGACACGGGCCTCAGATCAGGCCACGAGCCCGGAGGCAGCCCCACTCGTGGACGGGATGAACTGGGGTGTTTCCATGCCAGCAACACCCCCTGCCACTGTCAAGGTCACACCAAACAAAGCCAGTACCAATATCCAGCCTGTCTGAGGTCACAGAAGAGAAATTTCAGGGGGGCATTTGTTTTTTGCACAGTCATCCATTCCCACTTGATATACAAAGGAAAGAGGGAAAAGAATGAATCTCAGCTTTACCACCGCACCTGATATTCTCTGGTGTCTGTCTTCTCGCGTAAAGGGGTATATCTTGTATTGCAATCACTTGTAGTCATTCAATTTATTGAGCATACGTTTTTTGTGCTAAAGAACAGCATTTTGCCCTACTGAGCTGATATCGCTTGAGTTACCCAGGCTGATGTTGGAGGCCAACAGTTTGACCTTCTGCCTGTTGCTATGCAGTTGTTAGGGATATATATTTTTGATAAATCAAGCACAATTAGACATTTGTTATGAAAAGAAAAAATGTCTAACTGGAAGAAAGAGCAGAACTAAACTCAGATGAAAATCCTTGCTCAGAGAACCGTGATGCCATTTAAAGCACAACAGAACAAAGCAGCCCAGCAGCCAGCAATGTGGAAGATGTTCCACATAAGGGGAGCTTCCACCCATGTGGAAGACTCATCAGCTCAAAGCTGGGGAGGTGGCACAAGGCTCCCTTTGGGGATGCCTGACCGCAGGGGACCTCCAGGGATACTTTGGATCAGGCTCACGCAGCCAAAACCAACGTCCTTCCTACTAGTCCCACTAGTTCCCACTGACAAGTGCTGCTCCTGAGAGCAACTAAAGGGGAATCAGAGATCACCACATTTCTGGAACTTGTAGTGCTCTGTGCGTTAATAATCACGCTTTCACAGAGGCGATAAATACCCAAACTTCTCACAGATCCAGTTTTTGTGCAGTAATTAATGTATGCGTTCAGTCTGTCCTGACCTTACCCACAACAATAGGAAATGCGTTTTGAAACCTAATAGCCTCACTGAATTTGTATTAATTCAGATGAGCATGAAATTAAGCCTGACTACTGACGACAGGTTCAGAAAGGCTAGAAAGGGTTTCGTTATCTGTCACAGCTATTATAAAATATTAAATAAATAAATGCAAACACTCTTCCTGCATATTAGACCCCATAGAAAAGAGCTCCAAGAGTTATCACTTTCACATTTATTGTCATGAGGATGGTGTCACAAACTTGGATTCTTTGGACACACAGATTTATCTTCTTGCCAAAACTGAAAGACTTATTGCTACCAAAACAGCTTAAAAAAAAAAAAGTCTTGCACAAAGATACACACAAACATCTGTTCCTAAAACAAACAAAAATACCTAGAGTTGCCATAACTGTCGAAAAATAATGCTGCAGTTTCTGCTTTCAGACTTAAACCTATTGCTAACCACTACCAGGGAGGGCACCTAATGTAGGAAACACATGGGCCTCCTTTATCTATGAAGCAGGTGGCTTCTTCCACCTTCCCTCTGCAACATCTGGTGCTGGCTCCCTGCAGAGGCAGGACTGCAGCCTGGATTGATATGGGATCTAATTGGGAATGGCAAAAGCTCTGGGACAAATTCAGGCATAGCGTACAGGTGTACCACGTCTCTGAAGTCAATGGTGCTGCATTCATTTATGCCAACATAGATTTATCCCACACTGGCTGTGCCTGGCTTTGGAGTTTTTCTTGGTGGTGTTTTTTTTTTTTTTAATGGGGCTTCATTGGATTTTAACAAATAAATATAAATAAAATTGCATCTTCTTCAGCAAAATTAGCTCCAGGGTGTAATGATTGGTTTTCTGTAAGGTTAGTGAGCTCAAACAGGATAAAACAGCCCCTGTTTCATGAGGGGACATTAGTCATGTCAAGAGCTGCTGTAAGAGGGCACTGATACAATATCTGTGCTCTAGATCTAACAGCACAAAACCCTGGGACCTCTTCAAGTGCTGCCAGCTTCTACAAACAGATACAGAGAACTGATCACACTGTCTCCAGCTGAACTGCTCAGTATACACAACACCTCATCAAGGAGGATTCCACCGACCACCTGCAGCCTGTCCTGTCAGTCAGTTGTTTTACTCCCTTCATAAATGCATACACGGTTGAATTTAAATCAGAAGTAGTGATTTTTAGCTGTAAATGATCAGAGAACCTGTGACCTGTGCATGTAGGGAACCCACAGATGGTCCTGGGAACAAAGGCAGAAATGAAAGGAATGAATAGCTCTTGTCATCTTCCTCCTGTTCTCTGTCTTTTGGGAAGACACTGATGGATCATTTGATTTTTTCCCATCAAGAAGTGATTTATTTTTACCCAGCCCCTACTGGAAAAGGTTGTGTTCATGCTAGAATCAGAAAATACTTTTTTTTTTTCTCCATAAGAAACACAATCTGGCTTCTCACACTGCATTAAAAAATACATATTTTTCCCCATATAGTCCTTCCAATAAGCTTTTTTTTGGATCATATTTACAGAAGGCAATGATAACACACAAGAGTCTTATATAAAGATAAACTTAAAAAATGATGAGTTTGCATAGTCAAGCTGATGACAGGTCTCATGCTTGATAGTAAGTTTCCGTGAATATAGGTGCAAGAGCTGCAAGTTGTAGGTACAATCAACACACATTTTAGTGTTGTTTCACGACCCAAAGTGGATTCCTTGATGCATCCTGAATATAGCAAATAACAAGTATTCATTACAATCAATATAGTGTATTATACTGTGACCTCTCAGCTGTAGCAAGATCTTTCACCCAGTAGAAATCATTCTGTGTGAAGGGCTCTTGAGCACAAATTAAATGAAAGTAGACTGCAATCGAGGGAAATTATAGCCATAACTGCTGCAGAAATGAAGTCAACTCTTTCTCTGCATGATCACAGCAAACAGTATAGATGTTCTCTGCTCTCAGCGCTGATGCAGGTGCCAAAATTCTTTGCTGCTAAAAGACTGTTATTAAAATGCCTCTATTCTTAAGGGATGTGTCATCAGCATTAAACAAAAACAAATAAAGAAGCAAGCCTTGAAAATACAATAGGAGCCCAGGGACCAACCTGATCTACTAGTGCTATTATAATATGAATGAGTGTTTAATGATAGACATTACACTTCGTGTGTAAGTAAGAATCTGTACCCTGCAGGCATCAGTGGTGTGCACGGAGCTACACAGAACACTTTGGGACATGTCCTGTCCCAAGAAGGTTGCCAGAGTCACGCTCTGAGAAGCCCAAAATATTTGTTTACTTAGAATGTTAAATATTTTTTTTCTTTTTCTTTCCCGCTGCTTCTTCAACAGAGATTTTACAACACATTATTCTTTCTGTACAAAGCTCACAAAAGCAATGATAGATCCTACACAACAGTAAACTATCAGAATCCAAGTTAACTTGACACTAGCCAAAAAGTTAAGAACACATAATGGAATATGCATGTCAACAGCCAGCAATCTAAACTACAAAATATTACTGTTTATCATCATACTTATCAAACAAAACTCTTTAGCTGGTATAATGCACTCTAGGCAGCAAGAACCACAGAAAGGGCAGAGACTTTGTTCTTCTGAGCAGCGACACCATCTTCAGGGCTTTAAGCACACACACACACACAAAAAAAACCAAACAAAAAAAGAAGACTGGATTTAGCAGAAGTTGTGGAGCTCTCCAGAAGCCCAGTATCAGATTTTACAATAAATGGAGCTTTCAAGAAGGTAGAAATTTCTGAGTTCCTTAAAGAAATGAATGTAAAAATCACAATTCACTTTTAGGACTCAAGAGAGGATAGACAAGCCACTGACACTGGCTTTAAAATAAGAAATAGGAAATTTAAAAATAAGAAATAGGAATAAGAAAATAGGAAAAAATAAAAAGGCAGCAGCAGCTGCTTTAGGAAATGCTAGACATATAAATATAAGGATACTTTCTCTTTAAAAATCTGCTTCACAAAAGTATCCCTTCAATGAATCCCTCTTAAAGGGTTACTCTTAGTACACATTAAAGATTAATTTACAGTGTCGACTTCTCGGAGAGAAAAATGAAAATCAAAATGAAAACATGTTGTCTTAATTGATCTGCTTGCAGACAACATACCCATTTCCAAGAATAACAAACACGATGCTCTGAGGGCCAGGACATGAGGATGGCAGAGAAATAGTAAAAAGTCTGAACAGATCATCTTTAATATCACTTCAGCATTTCATTCTCTTTCCACTGTGAAACTGTTGAAAGCTGGGAAGTGAGGGAAAATATCAGAGGAACCATCTCTTCTCCTATTTAAAACACCTAAGCACACAAACATACTAACATCTTTATTTATTGCCTCAGCTTTTTATTGAGACAGCAAATATTTGCATCTTTTCTTCTTTATTTTCCATTAAAGATTTTGGGGAAAAGAAAATGCAGTGGAAAGTACATTACTATTTGTCACAGTGCTGGCTGAGTCCCTTTCATAGACAAATCATCGGTGAGCTGTAATTGGGCCCAACAGTTGCATCCCACACATTTCCAAGCCAGCTGGATCTGGCAGGATTCCAAATATGATCCTTACTGTAGTTCTCTTCAACACATTTCTGGATACGGGAGCGCTGTCTGAAGCCTTCTGCATGGGACCCTGCAGACCAGTCCTGAGACCAGTGGTAAAACCCAGCTCAACTCTGCTGTTACGCACGTTCCATCAGAAGTATCAGCTCTAGCTGATCTTGTTCATAATTTTGCTGTTAGGCACGTTCCATCAGACAGAAGTACACCTAGCTCTAGCTGATCTTGTTCATAATTTTATGGTCAAGGAAGTAAAATAGACACTTCAAAATAATTTCTTATTTATATGCACTTTAATTTCAGACAGTGCTAGAGCACTGCAGATGTTTGGGGGAAAAAGATTGAAAGACATCTCCGTTTTTGGACCATTTGAATTTGGTCTAAGTCCTTGGGGAAAGACAACACCTTACTAGTGCTCAGCTCCTTCTGCTGTCTTCTGTTCCCACAAGTAGGCAGGACACACCTCTCATCCTTTTATTTCATATTCCTTAGTGTTCAGCTACTGAACGCTATTCTTTTTCCTCTGAACACCCTTTTTCTCCTCTTCCCCTACTTGAAAATTTTCCCCTGCCTTCCCTTCTTTAGCAGCAGCTGGGCAGGGAACACTTGATGAGTGGCTCTGCTAGTAGAAATCCTTTCTGCTGCACTGGAAATACTTGCTGAGACCCTGATGGGCCTCCTTCTGCTTCCCAAATGAATTCCAGTACTACAGTACAATGAATATTCTTCTCTACACTGAAGGCTGCAATCATAAATGATGCTCATAAAAAAGAATTCCCGTCCCAACAGGGACATACTGCCCACTCTGCCACATATCTGCTCTCCTACCTTTATGTGCAAGAGAACCAGCAGACTGTTGAAGGAGGGCTGCATAGCCAGGTATAAACAGCCCCTTTCCACCAAGCCCTGCCATTATGTTACCCTGAAACGAGCAGACTGTCTTCTGTCCCCTTAGCTACCCATGGTAAGAATGTGGTTCTGACCATCAAACTACTGTTCTGCTTCTGCATGTCGTAATCATCATTTATG
Source organism: Crypturellus undulatus (assembly GCA_013389825.1). Lineage (NCBI taxonomy): Eukaryota > Metazoa > Chordata > Aves > Tinamiformes > Tinamidae > Crypturellus > Crypturellus undulatus. Next base: position 204,330 of record VWPW01014200.1, read on the forward strand.
GGAGCAGTATCGGCCTTGGAAGCACCTCTGTCTATGGACTCTCAATTGAAAACAATCATTTTGTGCTAATGCTTCTTTACAAAGAGCGTTGTTGCATATAATAATTCATCAGCACAAAAATATAAACAAGAAATTAAGGCGGAAGGAGCCTCTCTAATCTAATGATCCATGAAATATATCTACACAAGATTTTCTTGGTGGTTTTCAGGCTACAAAACAGAGATACTCATTCTTAAAACAAGAATTCAATATTTATCCCTAGGCTCCTCATTTGTCAATTTACTTCACGGACAGGTCTCTCTATCCCTGTACAGTTACAATCTGGGTCCAGTCTAATTATTAAAACAGCCTGCAAACTGAACCCTGTCTCAAGCTGAGCTCTGCAGATCAGGCAGTGGGATCACCTCAATGAACAAGTAAACCCCTATACAATCAATCATAAAGTCAGGATTTCGGGCTTTCAAAGAGTATTTTAAATAAAATACCATTAAATCTCTCTCAGCCACCTAATCTATTCGTCCTCCTAATAAAAAGATCTACTTAGCCAAACCCAGTCGCTACAAAAAGACCCATTTAAACTAATATTATTCTCTCCCACTCTCATCAGTAACCTAATAAACCATAACCTAACAAAACATAAAGTGAACAGAAAAAGCAAGCTAGAAAAAAAATAAACAAGAAAGATTTTGTGCATACTATATCTGAAGTGGCCACAAATAAGATATGAAAATAAATTTCTGAAAGTTTGATTGCACTGCAACTCAGGAAACCCATAATCTCAACAGTATAATTTCTTTTCCTTCCCTACTAGCAAGTCATTTTCTAGGATTAAGAACTGTATCCATCTTCATGAATTACACAGAAATTATTTGCATCAGAAAGTATTTGCATCCTCCAAGTATTATCTTGTGAGCCATACCTTGTCATTAGCTTCTTTCAAAGCACTCAGTGTTTGCCCTGTCTCCATTCCTGGCTGCTGACTCTCATGACATTCGCCATTAATTTGTTGCCTAAAGAAATCCTTCTGGAAACCTGAAATAGCTCACTTGCCAGATGCATGAAATTAGACACTTCTACAATGAGGGATGCAGCTTCATCAAACAGCCAAGTGCTAAGTGGAACGACTCCAGTCCTGATTTGATGCCTTTAGGCAATGGACTGCCGTGTAAAGGAACCACTAATAAAGTGAGGATAATTTGTACATTTAGAACAACTCTCTTTCCCTGGAAGAAACCCTATCAAATCATTTGGGCTAAATTCCCAAGAATACCTGGGAAAAGGGCCAAGTGACAGGGAAAAAAAAAAAAAAAAGTCAATTTCAGGAGAGGACCAAAGAAAACAAAATAGAACTTGCTTTGGATGTGATCCTATAGACAACTGTGACCTACGGCAACACAAATTGTAATCACTTCTAACTAACTAAACAGATTGCTACCTTTTTCAGCCTCTCCCTTTCTACACAGATAAAATGAGCTGATGGAACACTGGATTACAGTCACCTTACCCCACAACTCCAGATAGAGCAAGACAATATTATTTACAATATTATTTTCTTATGCGATATGACAACAAAGCAATATTGTCTGGGAATAAATGTTCCTCACCTTAGGATAGGAGAAATCTCAAGCTATCTTCTCTACAATAGATTTAGTAAATTATTTCAGCTGCTTGAGAAGCTTTGTCAGCTGACTGACTATCTGAGCTGGTGCTGACTAACTGGTGCCTTTGTGTGCTAAAAGGCAGCTTGCATTTTGCTTAACTGGAGAGCAACCTTATTCCAGAAGTTGCTTTATATTACCTAAAATGTTAACAGGCTGGAACGTATTGGAATAGTGGGCTATACGTTAATACACTCAGGTGTCCTTAGATCTGGAGGGAATGGTGAAGCCGTTGTCGCAGAGAGATTACATGTGCTTATATACTGATATCGTGTCATCTCAGGAAACTCCTGAGATGCTTCTGCTAAAAGGTCAACATTTTGACTTGCAATGAATTTCAGCTCTCTCCTGAAGCACTGAGTCTATAAAATGGCCCTGTGCAATTCCTTGCTGCCTGAACAGCAAAAACAGCGAAAAACAGCTGGAGCCAGAGGAATGAATGGCTCTTTGGCAGAAAGGCACCCTGCCATGCGTTAGATCCACGCTCATTAGTATTAGTGAGCGGTGCTGCAGTCAGAATTAACTATTATGCATGGGAATCAAAGATAATTTAGCCCCAAATGCTGAGAAGGCATGTGCATTTTAACTCCTGAAATAACGGTGACATTGGCTAAACTTTAGACCTGCAAAACTAACCCCGCACAGTATGCTGCCTTGTTTGTCTGCTTGGAGACTCCCAAAATATCCAGACAGAAAGAACAGCACAGTCTTCTAATGGGACAAATTAAAGACAAGCTTGATGTGAAGAATATATCATTATTTGGACTCATTTTTGCACAGTACTGGGTACACACGGAAGAGCAGTTTATGCTGTTAAGCACCAAGAGGTCTTATTACTAAGAGGTAGCATCTTACAGAATCAGGCCTTTTACAAGTACACCGTAGCTACAGGGAGGGTCCCTGCAGCATTTTTCATCGCTACATTTCAAAAAAAGACATGAAAGGGGCCCATGCCATTATACTCATATTATGGGTAAGTAAAGCGAAGCAAAAAGATCATCAGCATCAAAATCTGACAAGCTACCATTAGACCTGAAACTTATATCCAGTTCTCTTAAACCCTCATCTAACCTCTACACGAGCTTCCTAGGAGAGCAGGGAGAAGGCTCACGGGCAGTATTAAAGAGCCGATTTTTCAGAGCTGAGTTGATGGAACAGAAGCAGTAACAGAAAATCCTATGAATACTCAAAGCTTATGGAAAAATATCCAAATATTCTTTTCCTGCTTACAGCTAATACAGTCACTAGATCAATAAGCAGACTGGAGTGCAAAGGCCATATTTCTTAGCCTGGTTTCAGCTTGCACCCACACAACCAAGCCCCTTCTGCCCTCTCCATACGGGCAGAAGAAATACATATACAAGAAAAGTTCCACACTTTTTCAGGTAGAAGAAATATATACACAAGGAAAGTTATAGGATCAAGATATAAGAGTACAATGAATCATTAACTTTAAAATATATTTAAAATTGCAGCATCCCTTTAAGTATAAACTATTTCTTACACAGAGTCTTGACAGTATTTTCATTAAATGCTAATAGATGGTTCTGTAATAAACAGAAGCTTAAAAATTAATCACATTTACATGCCTTGGGATGGTGCAAGTAACAGCGTCTCATAGCTTAGGTGTGTGAAGAACTTTTTTTATGAGACACTGACCTCTTTTTCTTCTTGATATCAAACAACACTTTGCAATATTTTACTTTGGGCTTTTATTTCTTTTGAACTAAAAATCTTGATTGTTCTATAAATTTCAAATGTTAATTGTATAATTGGCCTTTCCGAGGGTAGAAGAAAGCCTCTTCAGCTTCACCTTTGTTTTATACCTGCAGAGCAATCCCTCCCTTGCGTGCCGTAACAATAACTCGTGTGAGGTATTTTATCTCCCCAACTGAAAGCAATGTGCAGCTCCCCGCATTGGAAATGTAAATATTTGAGGTGAAGAGAAGAAATGTGACCAAGCAGTGTTTTTAGAAGGTCACTTCTATGACCTGCTGCTCCCTAATGCTTCTTGTGGTGTGCACGTCATCATCTAGTCCAAGTAAAGCTGCTGGTGAGGCTGAGGTAACAGTGAAAAATTTTGTTTTAAACCACTTAAAAATCCTTGAGGTAAAGGCACCATGCAATTTCAAGTATTATTACCTATTATTACATTGGTGACTATATTAATATAGACTCCAGGTCTATCAACACAAAAACACTTGAATTTCTTGAGTCCAACAGTCGTGTTGTGACAAGGGAGGTGGATCATACCTTAAAATGCAGAGCTGTCTTGGCTNTTAAAGGCACCATGCAATTTCAAATATTATTACGTTCCAAAGCATTGTCATTGGTGACAATATTGATATAGACTCCAGGTCTATCAACGCAAACACACTTGAATTTCATGAGTCCAACAGTGGTGTTGTGACAAGGGAGGTGGTTCGTACCTTAAAATGCAGAGCTGTCTTGGCTTTTTTACTTTGCAGCAATCCTTGGAGCCATGCTATGGGGTATATCTCAATTCTGCCAGAACAAAACCAAGAAGCCAACAACTGTTCATCACTGCTATTCATACTGATTCCAGCTCATCACGGCCCCTCGCTAGGGAAACCACGTAGTGTTTGCTTGTTTGTGCCATTCACGCTGGAAATAGTACCAGGCAAAATAAAAGATTTTATGTGAGTTTTATATTTGGGAAATACCAAGTGAAGGAAAACAAGATGAGAAACATGCTATTTAATTAGGTACAAAAAGATGTGTATAAAGATCTGTATTTAGAAATAAGGTAAGTTAGTAACACCAGTTTTGTAGAAAAGTGGAGGAGCATACCAAATAAGTTCTGCAGTTTGGTGGAAATGCTGGTTTTAATCTAGTAATCTGGTAAATATTAATTATCCAATTTAATTATTATTAGATGCCTGGTACGCAGGACTACTATACAAATATGAAGCAGAAGATTTCTCAGAGTTTTCTTAGCCTATATTACACAGTGAGATAATCAAAACTTAGCCATTTTTCAATTAAACCTAAACTAATTGAAATAATATCACATCTGTCTTGGGCAGGTGCAGAGTCGCTGTGGATCAGCTGATATGCAATATCTTGTCAAGCCAATGCACTTGACGAGGAATGTGTGAGTACAAGAAAATCGTTTCAACCTCTGCACAAGGAAAACAAATAAATGACCAAACTAAAATAGGATAAACTCCACTTTGTTCCTGTCACTGTGTTATCACAGGTCCGTATCAGTCTAAATTAAATTGGTACTGGTGCCAATTTTCTTTATCTGGATGGAAATCTTCAGAGCTATCTATAAAATATAGCACTAGTTTAACTAAACATGCATTTAAAATAACTGAATGCAACTAAATTCAAACAGAAAGCTTTTAACATAATTTTATTTTAATTTACCTTAACTTGATTAGAAATTGTTTTAAATTAAACTAATATATTCTTAAATTAGAATGATGGATCAGAACACTATAACTATGCGGGCTTTTTTGCTGGTAAATCTATATTGTTAAAAATGTTTTCTAACCTTCTCATTAGATGGCCCAAAATTAATAGTGATAGAAGGCAGTAGAACATGCAATTAAGAATCTCATTTGTTGCCAATGTGAGATGTCTTCCATATCTGCAAAAGACTCAAAGGTGGAAATATTTGCATTTGTAAGGTTATTATAAATATCTGAATTACTCCTTTTTGAATTTTAATCTTACCAAGGAAATTCTGTCAGGTAACTCAAAATGTGTAAATTGTCATGCTTGGATGACATGAAATATTTCTAGAGTTTAGCATCCCAAATTAAAAAATGTAAAACCCTTTGCTCCTCAGAATTAAGGGCTATAACTAATTACACTGAATCATAATAGTCCCTTAAAATCAATATGTATTAAAGAAGCATATTTAAATGACTAGAAAAATAAAATAACATAAAGAAAAAGTCACTAAATTAGTAAATTCCTTATGATTTAGTAAATCAATATCAAAGGGTTTACTGTCATCCTCATTTAATGTCAAACTGTATAAAAGAGAATTTCTGTATGCGTTTTGGAAGAGGAACATTTCAAAAGAGATTTATCTGGTATATTGCTTTGGCTTGGAAGTGCCAAATTATACAGAAAAAAATATTACTGCCCAAGATGCCTGATCTGATTGCTAAATAGAATAACTAATACCCTGAGTTTCACTCATTACAGGAAACCCAATGGCTTGGGAATTACTCCCACTAAAACAACAGAGCAAAATATCTCAGTGCACACAGGAATAAACACGGTCTCAATCCGGGAAACTCTTCCCTGCTGAGACTACTGAAGATCACAGAATTTGGGGCTGACATGGGAGATGACTTATTCGCAGGAGTTTTCAAGACTGAGGCCAAGAATCCGAAAGAAAAGATTCATCGAAATTCCTTAAGCTTCACCAAAAAAAAAAGCCTCTCTATTTTTTCAATTTTCCATTTTATTTCTTCCTTCTATTAAATTTTGATGTTGCATCTCATTATGCAACAATGTGAAAGCCAAGTAGTTTTATTATTACTTTTCATAAGTAAAAAGATATACCAGCAATTAAAAGCATATATTTAAATTAAAGAATTTTACTTGTATTACTAATAATCAGTTATACGTTAATAGATGGCCAAAATGTTTCTAAAGAGATGTCAATTTTTAGGGAGAGATACTCTGCAGTAGCCAACTCACAAGCTTCTCTTCTTTCCCAAAAACAAGCTCTCAGAAATCTCTTATTTTTACTAAAATGTTTCTCAGCATGTCCTTGGGGGCACAGGTGGTACAGACTGGTGGTTTGGAGCAAAGCCCTCCGGAGCTGTTTTGATTCAAGTGCTGGCACTCTAAAATCAAGTAACATTGTCAGCGCGATGTTAATGCTGGATCCTCCAACATTCCTGTTTTTGCAGTTGTTGAGTCTATTGCTGCTGTATGGTGCTCACTGTCTTCTGCTAGTCATTTCCAGCAATTCTTACTAACCTTTGAAAATTAGCGGTGTCCTCCTATCCTTGAATACACAATCTATCTACATTTGGAATCCAGTCACTTAAGAAAATTGAATTTATTGAAAAAAAAAAATCTAATTCACCACACAGCTTGCATGTTTTTCCTGTTTTCACTGCATTAAGCGAAATGCAAAAGGCTGACATGTATCCCAGCAGGAAATAGATCTCAGATACTTCATTGCTTTCTTGAGTTTAAAATCAGAGGAATCCATCAGATCATCCCATCCGCTTCAGGTACATCCTAATCTACCTAGTTTCATCTGGTCACCACCATGCTGGATGAACGCCCATCTATCAAAGCAGTGAATCAACCCCTGGGGGGAGGTTGTTTCAGTCATTACTGGTTAAATTTCCTACTTTAGTGACACAACAAAGGGGTCTGGATTAGGGCATATATTAATATATTTGAAATGCTTTGAAGGCAGCTGCTACCCTTCCTCAGTCTGTGTCTCAATGGATGCTCTCATGAGGAGCATGACAATAGAGGTAGGCCAATTTAGAGGAGTAAGCTCATCAATAGTAGGTCAGAACGGATCAATACAATCACAGCTGTCAAAAACAAAGTCACTCAGAGGATTTCTGAAGAAGTTAGAAGGAATTTAATGAAGGAATGTAGCCACTCCATCTTTATGTTCTTGAATTAGAACATAAGGAGACACAACAGGGCCATACTCGCAAGCCTGAAGGAAGTTTATCTCCCACAGGGCCCAAGGAATGGAGGAGTCCTGATGATGAAATAAAAACAGAGGGAAAAGTATGGATGTCTGGATAAAGAGCCCCATGCAATTCCTTGCACCAAGTGCAGTGGAGTTGTTCTATGTCACAGAAGGAAATGCTATACTGAAAAATGCTATTAAATCTTCCAGTAGTGAGACAGAATAAAAACAATAAAAACTATCTGTTTCTTTAAAGTTTCACTACCTAGTTTTCATCAAGTGAACTGCCTGCAAACACAGCAAGGGGACCTCTGCTCCTTTTTTCCTGCAAGGCAATCTGTCTGCCTTCCTCCTGAGGTGCCACCAGATTCTAAAACACAAGAAAGAATTTAGTAAGTAAGTGGAAAGGACTGTAAAGAAAAGGAGGGGGAGAGAAGGAAAGAAGCAGGTGAACGTCAAACCAAACAAGCAAAGGAGTCTGCGGCACCAAATATCAAAGCAGCAAAAGCAACGGCTGAATACCTGAGGCTGATGTGATTTACTTTCATGCCTTAGGACAGTCAGTTCCACATAATCCACTGTCAAAGTCAATTATAAATATTACAGTATCTGCTACTGGAACTGATCCAATCCATTCATAAGAAAACATCAAATGCGGTCTGTAAGGTACATGAGCACTTAATGACAAGGATTTCTACCAAGATACAATCAAAACGAACAAGTTGTACTAAACAGCAAACCAGAGCCTATGCCTTCTCTATTTTTAATAAGCACACTTGATTTCTCAAAGGCTTCTTTTAAAGTGACTTTTTAATATATAATAATACCAGGAAAAAAATGTCCACAGATTTTTTTAAACACTGGCCCTTAAAGTCGTTTTTAAGTTCATATTAGCATAATAAAATAAGCATAACTATTAAGACTTTTTTAAACACACAGAACCTCCTGAAATCAGCAACACCTATCTCTCACCACACATGACTTCACCACTGCAGATGATTCACTCTTCAGTGTGATGAAGTACTGCTGTTTGAAGAAGGAAAATGTGCTGATAGGCGTACGAAAGCCTTTGAAGAGCCTGCAGTCAGAATACGGTCTCTTTTTGTTGAGGACATACAGGCAGAACTGTTCAATTAGGGCTGGAACCGCTCCCTGGATTCTTCCCCAGTTTTAAGGCAGATGGGTGAGTAATGCTTTTTACTCTATCCCCTTGGCTAGGAAGCACAGGACGACTCCGACACAAGAGGACCTTGGTCACACTTAATTCCGTTATCGTCCTTTCTTGAATTGCAGGATACTTCCACACAAAACCTCTGACACTTTGGAAGTTCCAGCTGGCACAAAGCAGAGCAGCACGTGCCCTCAGGAACATGCTACGCTGACGACTTCAAACCTCTCCCCCTCACTTTAAAATGGCTTTTCCAAGAAAAACAAATGAGGTTCTAGTCCACGCCTACCAGAGAGCAGGGTGTCTAAAGGATCGATAAAAACTCCAGAGTGAAGATTATGGTTAATAAAATCCCGTAAGCCAAGCCCACTCAATGGAATTTGTCACCATGCTAAGTACAGGCTGACTTCCTCTGACCTTCTCTTCTTCTAACATCAATTCATATTAAAAAATATAATACATATTTTAACCCTAAATTTTGTCGCACGGACTATTAGGAGAATGAAGGGAAGGCTGCACAGTCAGGCAGGGGCATGAAGGAATTAATGCAATGGTGGGGGACTGCGGGATCACTCAGCACTCCTTCATCTAGTGCATTAATTCAGCAGAGACGAGCAACCTTGCTAGGAGGTGCTTAAAAGGCTCTGGTTGCTCTGGTTGCACCTGCCCAGCTTCTTGCTTTTAGCCAGTTAGGGCTTCTTCAGAAAAAGGGTAACAGATTACAAACCCAGGGAGAAGAAAAGACTTCCCTTGTCAGAAAAGGAAGATGAAAGAAGGTTCCCAGAGCCCTAATTTGTCCTAATTATGGGCCCTGGAGTCCATTCTCCTGAGAAAGCATCAGAAATTTGTGTGATGTAGGTATACACAGCAGCCTCCTTTCATGCCCTGTTTGTAATTATGGGCTTTTGACTTAATTTGACGTCATGGCCCTTAAATGGAGAACTTCCTGACATAAATATATTCTTCAGAGCAGAGTCACTGAATTTTAACATAAAAACAAAAAGTAAGAAGGCAGATGGATCAACTTCTTACTTCCAGCTTCCAACTCCTTACCTAGCCAGGGTTGGACGGTTATGACCCATGGATGCAAATGCAACACCCGGGAAGCAAACTGGTTTACTAAATGCACTCTGCTAGTGGGCAAACTGCTATGGCACAGACCGGCTCGGAGAAAACAGAGCTTAGAAGAGCCGAAAGAATCCTCCAAAGTAGTACGTCAAGTGATTGCAGACGTCCATTCTGGGGGAAAATTGTGCCTCTAATGTTCATCTGGGGAATAAACACAAGATTTGTTTCCTGGCTTGTTCATTAGACACATCTTGTGAGCATTAACAACTTTTCCTTGATTTTCTTCCTCTTTCTTATAGCAAGGGTTACATTTAACATCATGGATGGCACAGGGGACTAGTTTTAGTCTACACTTTTAGCATAGTAAAAATCTTTCTACGTTATATAATTTCATTTGGTACAATAAATCATTATAAAGTTAGCTGAAGTGCAAGATAACATATCTTAAGAACCTTCAAAGAAAAAAATATAACGGTATCTACCTAATTATACATCAAAGAGTGCTTTAGGAAAAAATTCTGTTATCTGCGATGTTAGATTTTTTACTGCTCTACTTTGGTAGAGCAGTGCTGCTTGAATTAACTACAGATTTCTGCTTAACTGTGCTCAGATATCAGGGGTGTCCAAATGTCCTCTTACAAGTCCCTCCTATTACTATCATTAGAGATTCTTACTCCATATTTTCCATAAAAATATTGAATTCTTAATGCAGAAGTACTTCCACCATAGGCCTCTTTAATAATTTCAGTCTTGCCACAGTTCAGCATAATATTTTATAAAGCTTCTTTTTAAAGGGCATAAAGTTCTGATAATACCAGTAATGTATATTGCCATTTGTGTTTTAGTTTTCCAATATTTTCACATTTCTATCATTACTCTCTCCACAAAAAAAAATTGTTTATGTGGGGGTAGTCTCCTTTACACACAAGAGCGCATGTAATTCCACAAGAATGCATCTAAATCTGACATCCATCTGGTATGCTCTCTGGAAACCTTTTTCATTATATTCGCCACAGCATATTTAGAGGTAAACTTGCTCTTTAAATTTGAAGATACACCAGGACTTTATTGTGAAAATCCTAAAACTCTCCTACGCTATGCTGAAAATTTTCTCTGAATCATAGGTGTGATTTTTCAAGGTATTTTGAATCTGCATGTTACCACAACTATAATTGCAGATTACCACAACTATAACTTCCTCTCATTTTCTTTTGCATTCATTAACATGTCAAGATTCCTGATGTGTCAAAGATAACACTTTTAAAAGAGGAGCGAGTCAGATGTTCAGAATTCACCAATTGTTTCATTGTCCCTGGAATCTATGGCTCGCTGGTCCTTCCTCAGTTGATCAGGATTCAGACTGTAATACTGGAAAGAAATAGTGAGAAACCCAGAGGAGCAGCCAACTTGATGCTTTCTTTTTTAAAGTTTGTATTCTTTGTTTTTCTCTTAATTTACTTATTTGTAGGATCTTTGAAAAAGGATGCCTCTGTGAGTCGTCAGAAAAAACACAGAATGATAAGCTGCTGTTTGGGATACAGTCAATTAAAAATTAAAAAAATAAAAAAGAAGAAACAAAGGAATGGGACATGAAAAGCTGGAATCACTAATAGAACAAGAGGAGAGCAGTGGCACAATAAAATATTATTCAAAGATCAGCCTTCCTGGCTACTCAGTTTTGATTATACCCCAAAGCAGTGGGGTTTAATCAGTGTACCCAGGATGAAGCAGAAGCCCTTTGGAAAAACTATGGCAAAGTTTTGGTGACATGGGCCTAATCAAAATTAATGGAAATCATATACCTAATGAAAGTCATTTATAGGAACTAAAATCTGTAGTTTCCTTGCACATTTTATGCCATTATAATTTTTCTTCTTTCAAACAAACTTCATATTCAAATGTATAGGTTTCCAAATGATTCTCACTTTTATGAGGAGCACCCAAAATCTTAAAATTGTCCCCTTTAAAAACATGGTAAAATTCTTTCTCTTTTTAAAGATGGTATTCCTTGGAGCATTTGTGTCATAGGAGACTATTTTGAAATATTCTCAAAGTAAAATCCACCTTTGGAACAGAAAAAAATTAATGCAGTTACGCAATTAAAAAGCGGAATAATAAAATAGCAGTAACATTCTGAATTTCTTTCTAAAGACCTTGGAAAGTTGTACAAATATTGATGAAGACTTAAGCATTATAATTTCTCTGCAAATTATGAAATTGTTTCAGTTTCATTTCAGAGTTGAACAAATCAAACATAAAAGTTAACTAATTTGCTCAGGGTCACTCAGGTAGATCACGGCAGCAAGAAGTGGGATGCAGAGGAGTTGTGGTTGGCCACTGTGACAAAAACAGAACTGGAAATTCCTCCCAAGTCACAGGCCTACTTCCTAGACTGCCTTCCACTCCCAGGGGCTCTGTTTTCTCAGAAAATAAATTATCTTGTGCCTTAAATCAGCAAACAAAAGACATTAAAAATCTGCCAATATGCTATCTCAATAATAGAATATGTACACATACGGTATGGAACAAATGAAAAGGCAAAATTCTGTCATTTCCTTACCTGCTTTTATTACTTCAAGCAAATGAGATCAGGCTGTGTGGAAATTAAATATTAGGAGAAATGCAAAATAGAACCAGCTGGATAGAAAGAAATACTAGTACAAATATGTGACTGACGATGAAGTCGGAGGAAGTAGACACATCCTTACATGCACTCATATTTTCAGAGAGAATCTATCCGATAATATTACATATCAAGGTGAGAAATATTCAGATACCATTCCACATCTGTTCCATCTCAAAAATGTGGCAATGTATATGCAGGACAATATTGCAAGGCAGACTGACTCCTGCAGTCCTGCCGTATTCACTGGCATTAGCCAGAGATATTGCAACAGAGACACAAGAGAAATCAAACACTAATTAAAAGTGAAATATTTCCTTGACAAGTCACTACTCACTTTCTCCAAAATATATTTTAAAATATTTAAAATAAAGGAAGCAGCATGCTGGTTAGTTATCATTCTCATTATACTGAATTTAACAATCAGAAGATTTTTATCTGATTTGAATGTCACTCCTAAAGCCAATGGAACTTCTAGGAGACCAGCCTATGGCTCAGGAGGCACTGCTGGCACAGATAACATTTTTGGAAGTAGCTATAAATTTACAATTCTGGTACTTCCAAAAATAAAGGTTTATACATTAGCTTTGAATACCAGCTTCACATGATGGTACTGCTTACCCAAATACAAGATCAAAACATAGTGGGAAAGGTACGTGAAGCTTGGAACAAGCTAAACATTGAATATACCAGAACAATTCAGATCCTAAAAATAAATGCATTTTGCCTACCATCAATGGTGAACACACAGCTCTCCCTAGCTCTATATGTTAAGCATCCAGGTCGCTATTTTACATTGCAACAGCTCTAGGTAACACCAGATTGACTCAATGGAAACTGTATGCTATTTTTTCATGGTAAAGTTCTGAGGAAATTCATTCACCAAAGCCAAAAGGGTCTGTATTTTTAGAACATATATCAAATTTTCATTTGCACTAGTCTAGGTCTGGTAAGGTTTACGTCATTTTTTTTCATCTAAGCAACAAATTTATAAGATCATCAGTATATTTACTGTGGACAGCAAGTGTTTTTCAGCAGTTCTCTCCAAATATAGAAATTTTATTAGATTCAGATGAAGTATTTCTAACTTTCAGATGGAGTCCTTTCAAACTTTGGCCAAGCAGAGCACTTGCTAGGGCTCATCTGGAGTAGCAACATTTTTGTATACATTTCTTCAATTCTTTTTCTAACCTAATCAAAGAGACAGATTTAAAGTATATTATAGTTGGAGTTGTATGGACCACAGCAGAACCAGAAGCAACATTTTGAAAGCTGGGCAATAAAGATCAGGAAACAGAAACAGGAAAATGTTATTGTCATAAAAATTGCAAATGGAATGCTTTCTTTAAGGCTGTATCTGGAGCTAACGTGTATATTATTTTCCTATTTTAGAACATGAAAAATTATATCTTAAAAAATGAACTATTCAAGATGTATTTTAAGAAGTCTAGTGAATGAAAGTCTTCTTTAATGTCTTTTAAAAGCTGCATTGATTCTCCGGCATCCTGTATTTGTACAATTCTGTTCTTTACTCCTCAGCAGAGCACTGTCAAAGTGAGTCATATCAATATAACAAAATGATTATGACAAATTATAACAAAAATGTTTGTGCACATTAAAAATACATTTATAAATTTTATCACCTCGATTTATACAAGACAATGGTGATTTTGTGCACTATTTGCAAACATAATTTCAGTTTAATTTAAACAAATCAAAAATTTCATCTTTGGATAGCAGAACCTTTCTCATGTTTTGAGATTTCAAGAATCTCTCACTGTCTTCCTTTTTATGAGCACTCTGTAACACTGAAACAAGAATAGTCTGCACGCACCAGAATGGTCACAATAAAAATGAAAAATAATTTGCATAATCTGGGACTCAAAAAATACAATTAATCTACTAGAGAAGAATCAAATAGTATTGGGGAATGGGAAATAGGAGACAATGTCTGTAGAAGACAAGGAACTTAAACAAGTAGTCTTTAAAAACACGAACAAACCAGGTGTCGTACTTAAGATCTCAAGGAAATTGATTTACTTTTTGTTACTCTACAGAAAGCACGCTATTGAACAAGTTACAAGATCATTAATTTAGTGACTCGATGTTTAAATGGGAGGCTTCGGAGAGAAAGAGATGCAGGCAAGAGCAAGCACCCTGACCAGTCAATAACCCAGCCAATAAAGACAATACAACTTTACTATAGAGCTGATACCTGAGCCAATGCGTGTCCTGACCTGACAGTCTTACACAGTCCAGAAAAACGTCCTCAGGTGCAAAATGGGAGAGGAGAGGGGAGCCTGTCCTCAATACTGGAAAATCCCACAGACATTTCATGAAATCAGTGTATATATATGTAGAAAATCTTAGTTTTACTAAGTCTTTTTTTTTTCAAAAGAATGTTTCAACAGAAGATTTATGACCTAAATTCTGGAGCATCCTTATGGCTATGTTTTTCAGATACCATTTTTCATTAGTTTCAATCCGCGTAGAGATTATAATAGGCTTATTAATAAAGCAGTCCTCCAAGACAGACAAACGAACAGACGCCACAAGGAATACAGGGAATCTAAAACTGCCTATCACAGTGCGCAGGAGAGGACTTAAGAGCCTACTAAGGCATCTAAACCCAGGACCAATCAGTTATTCACAGTATGTATTATTCTGAGTCTATTAGGCTCGTCTCCCTATACAATAAGTGGAAAATTAGGAGCAATAATTATTTTAGTCTCCTATGATCCCAAACCACACTTCACACTTTTGCAAGCAGGCTGAATAGAGAAACAAGGTCTGGCAGTCCTGGACAAGACACGCTGTGTAACTGTCACATCGTTAGGGCCCACAACTTGTTTTCAAACCCTTTTTTAGCACCAAATGGGAGCCACTATATCTATGATACTAATAAACAAGGCCATACACTGTTCTGTCCCTGAGGCCATATGGCAAATGAACGTTACCCAGCATTTGACCCTGTGTCCCCCTGGGCCCCACAGAGTGCCCTTCTAACCAAAAGACATAATTGTATTTTTTTTTTTTTTCCTGTGTGTTCTTTTCTGTTGAGACTGCCTAAAATAATATGAGGCTGTTCATAGAGTGTTTCCAGCTTTGGCTGTTCTCTGTCTGCAAAATTTTAAATCTAAAAATAGACCTTAAACACTCCTTCCATAATGATATGTCACACCGAAACAGCAGACGAAAAATGAGTATGTATTACCATATACTGCTGCTGTGGCGGGTAGCTCTACTGTAATTAAAGATTGTTAATGGTTCTATTATAAGTGTCTATTTCATAGGTTTTATCATTATAGGTTTTAGCCTTAAAAGATAATGGCTTCATCTTACTTCATTTACTTGAGTGAGTAATCCTGGCTTGTGAAGAGTCCTGTTAATGAGTCACATCAACACAGATTTAGGTCTGGCCCCAAATTGAAAATAACATTTACAGTGTCAGTTTAAGTCTAAAGCCACATTTCTTTCTCTTTCCCCTCTACTTGTAAATAAAACAGAGCTAGTCCTCCTGAACCAAAATGAGAGGATGCTTCTACTTAACATTAGGTTTGTTTTCAGAGCAAAGTAGGACATTTCTCATGTGATTAGTCATTACTATAGTGGGAAGTGTTTATTATTTTGAAAAAAAAAATGTGTGAAAACTGGTTGAGATGTTTATCTTTGCTCATGATCAGTAGTCAATGCTTGTCTGAAAAAATCCAGAGGATCTTACAGGAAATCTTACTTAAAATGCTGAGTATAAACCAGAAAAAATAATACATGTGCTTTTATTATTAAATGCCAAACCCACTTCAAATCCAGTGATAGTGGGTCAGATGAAAACAAAATGGTTGTTTCTAGCCAACAAATGATTTATAGCTGACAAATGTGAGGCTCTTAGAAATGTCATGAATGACTACTTGATGATGCACAGTGTGGTCTTTTCCACAGCTATCAGTCTATCACAGTACAGAAGAAACTTGCCACCAGTTTGGTAGCCAAGCCAATGAAGACGCCGGTGATTCACCTCACTTTGAACTGCTCATATATTTGTACATATTTGTCTCATTTTCATGTGGAAAACGAACATACGAGTGCCCCATATCTATCAAGGTACTAAAGAGCCGCATGCACACACAGAGGATGATTCAAGGAAGGCATCGTAACACTGAAGCAGGAAACTTAGTGTGTGTTACAGCGAGAGGAAATGAAAGCACTGTTTATTTTAATGGGGATGTTGAGCTCACAGAACTATATCAGGGTTGTCAAGCCAAAGTTTGATCCTGATAAGCGACACTCTTGCTGTGATAAGCCAGTCCCCAGCTCTGTTCTTGCAGCAATGCAGGAAGCACCTTTTATCAACACATCACCTGCAGACTGCAGAGAACTTTCAAGACAGAAATAAAACATTAAAAAAGCACAGGGAGCCACAGGGAGCCACAGGGAGCATCCACAGCCACACAGGTCTAACATTAAACTCAGCATTAAACTGCGACTGCAAACAACATGAGGGAAAGTTTGACTCAGAGCTCGGAGGAGGGAAAATGAGCAAAAGTGCAAAAGTAGTAGGTATGTTAGCAGCAAAAACAAAGTTCAAGACAGCAGCACCTAAAGAAAGGCTAGGCTAGGCATGCCTTTGAGGAGCTTACTTGCTATTGAAATTAATGCGATAACAAAGATATAAAAAAAAGGGATCAGGAGGCCCCAGACTAAGATTTACATGTGAATCAAGGAATCAATTTTATTTTTATACATACCAACATATATATATACACATAGATATATGAACTGAGGGCCAAAAAAGCTATGGAAAAAGTTTGTGTTGTATTAGCTAGAATATTTGGAAAATACTCTTGGGACAAGGGTTTTCTTCCATGTATTCAGTTACAGAAGAACTGGCTGAAATGAGATATGAGAGACAGCTCCATGGGGTGGATCCTTTGAAACAAGTCTCTAGTACTGAAAGTCTCTAAGTTTAGCGGTTTCTCTGATTTGTGTCAAAGGGTGAAAACCAAGATGAACAGGCCTAAAAATTAAATTAATACTTCATCAGGTTGCAGAAAGAGCAATGAGGTTGACCCGGGGGCAAAGGAAAGCTGAATAGTGGGAATGCAAACGTGAGCTGGTAATAACCACAGAGGAAGCACAGATAAAACCCAGAGGGCTTCACGTGACCTATAGGGTATCTGCGAGTTTCAGACAAGGAATTATGAAAGACCTGGCATAAGCATTCACAAGAAAATATGATTAATGAAAGTTTTAAGTTATCAAAAAAGTGGATAGGAGCAAATATTGAGCTTGTGTTTATGAAGTTCTGTAGGGACAGAATGAGCGATCCAGCTCATCACTGCAGCTATTGGCCCTCCCTGGAATACAGTGCTTTGGAGCAAATGACGCTGGTAGATAAAAAGCCAAAAATTGATTCAAGGAAAGATAAGGTTAGACTAAACTGGACAGCATTCTTTTTCAAGCATAAATGTTTTTAAAGAAAAATCCTTACATCACTTGTGTCTGGACTTCAGCAAAATCCTGATAAAGGGTTATATGGGAAAACAGTAAACAATGCTGGAGAAAAAAGAAGTGAGAGAAGATCTATAAGATGGGAATAGCTAAAGTAAGAATGGCAATATAATTTTGAAAGTTGGCAGTGTTGGAAGGGATAATTTGACACTTTAGGAAGTTTACTAGTAGAATTACTCAAGGATCAGTTTGGAGACCGGTTCTTTTTAAATTTCCATTAACGATCGTGTCATAAAAGTGAAGGATACGATCAGGCGCTCAGGAAGACTGTTCCCAATGCAACTGTTCAAAGAACGAAGACAAAATTCAGATGTATTCCTTGAGGTATTTTTGGTGGACACACAGAAGCATTTGTGCTGTTATGGAAGGCACTGGGAACTAGTGACCATTCCAGTCACTCACTAATAAAAGTCAGATACAAAGAACAGCTGAAGAGGAGGCACTGGGAAAAGCACAAGGACATGGCTGAGGTAACAGCAGAGCACTGAAGCTGAAGTTGCAGCTAGTTTTCCTTGGGTTTATATCTGCACTATTTGCTTATCTGTAATGGAGGTGAAGCTCAAAATCATATAATGATAGTCCTGAACTAGAAGCAAAAAGAACTAAAGAAAAAGTCTCACAATAGCATATGTATTATAATTGGCTTTTCGGCAAAGTTTTAGAGTTTTCAGAGTTTTTAAAGCTTTACAAATTGAAAATTGCAGAGATAGGCAGAAGATAAATAAAAATGATAACAACTCTTTTTGCATAATTTGTCATTTTTGCCATTGTAGAAGAGTGCATTATATACCCAATGAAAGGGACAAGAACTAAACTGTATAGTGGCATATCTATTATTTCTTGTAAGACAGGCAATTATGCATCACCACATCGTAACGTAGGCCTGTAATGAGCTTCTCTCACCCTGGGCCGACACGCAGACACATAATGCCTTCCAAGAGTTTTTACAGCCCCACATTCTTACATTTCCAAGGTTAAGCAAAAAGAAAAATGGCAAGTTAAATAATAAAAAGATCATGTTCTGGCTATTAAGGCAAGAAATGTGCATCTGTGTAATATCTTTTTAAAACCAGGATCAGCAAAAACAGGCTGCACAGAAGGACAAAACATTAAAACCTGGGTTTTCACTCACTCCTCCAAATAAATACTTGTTCACTGTTACATTTTTACTGGCTTATATCTTACTTACAAATTGCTGCAACAAATCAGCAATAATGGTCTATTTAATCAGTTATCTTGTCCTCAACAGTAGCCACAAGCAGATAATATACACAAGAGTTAAAACTTTGATAAGAAACTTTCTTTGGTAAGAAACTGTTCAATATAATATTGATGCATGAAGTTCCCTTCTCACCTTTGCCTATGCAGAGGCTAGATTGCATCCTAAAAACTTATATCCTGGAGGACAGTCATTCCTTGAATACACCCAAGGATTTCCCTGATAGCAATGGATAGACATATGCTGCATAATGCATCAGCAATATTTCCACTGTATCAGGGAAGTGTCAGATCTAGTAAACACGCTTAGTCCATTGATTTGCTCCTGATCAGTAAATCCAATGTCATAAAGATTAATCTAATTTAATGTGCCAGTGCATATCCTTCAGATAGTGCCCTAGTGCTGGCCATGTGATAATGGAAAAATGATATGTGTCTCAAGCGCTTCCATAGGAAGATATGTGGCCAGCTACGTCAGTAGGACTGGGTATGACCAACATAAATAAAGAAGAAGAAATAAAAAAAAGCCCATATATTAAGGTATTTATATTAAGGTATCAGTTTTGACATTTAGGCCACACAGATTCTCTTTTGTACTCTACAAGAGACTTCATCTGGGTATCAATTCCCCTCTCTGGAACAAGGGCAAGGTAACACTTTCCTGCTCCTGAAGCCTCTTGTGAGGATAAATACATTCAGGATTATTAAACACTCAGATACTACCATATTGGGTGATTACCAAAGGCAGAGAGAAATGTCAGACCTTTTAATTAATCCTATGAAGTTCAAATTTTGAGGCAATGAGGCCACATTTATGTGAAAAGGATTTCCTGTTATCAGTCTTAAATTGGAAGGCCAAGATCTCATTGCAAACTCTTTGTTCTTGTATTCTGAGAGAGTTAAAACAGGGCACCCTCTTGACCTTCTCTAAACCATTAATAATTTATACACCTCTTTCATTTCACCTCTTATTCATCTCTGCTCTTACGTAAATACCCTAATCTTTTTAATCTCTGCAGTATGGAAGTCTTTCCATGGCTCTACTAATTCTCATTATTATTCTCTGAATTTCTTATTTCACCTATGACCCGTATGAAATAAAGTTATCAAGTGAACATCTATTCATTCAAAAATGAAGGTTATTATTGGTTTATTTAAGATGTTTATGTTAAACCCAATTTAATTTATATTTCATGATCCTCTTTTTTCTTACCTGGATAGATGTTTTCAATGGTCTGGCCACAGAAACAACATAGACTTTCAACTAATGAACTATCAGTTTAAGACTTCTCAGTGTATGCAAGCAGTTCTAACGCATTTCTTCCAACATCCATTATTTTGTCTAAACTGTATTTAACATTTTTTTTCCTACTATGACATCCACTTGACTAATATACCTTAATTCTTTTGGAATCCTTCATAGTCTTCCCTAGCTCTGGAAGGAGAAGTATTTTTAAGCACTTGTATTTACACTTTAGCTTCTAAATGACCCAAAATACTACCAATCCAAAACCAAAGTGAACGTAGCATGCCTTACTGATAGTACTTCAGGATCAGGACTCTCACAAAAATTTCTCTCCTTTCTCAGGCTCATGTGGGTACCACTCCCCTGAACAAGTCAGCAAATGGCTTTCAACGACTCTACAAACTAGAAGGCTCTACCTTTCCCTTCTACACTTCTCTTGTAGGGTTTCTGAGTGCTTAATATACCGTGCGTTGCGCCAAGCAGTGCGGGAGGAACACTTGTTTCTAAAACTAAAGTTTAAGGAATCTATTTAGAGAGATGCTTCAGCCACAACAAGCATTCAAACCTTGACACTCATGGAGCACCTTCTCGTAATATGTGCTTCCCAATTTCAGTTTGCTTTTGCAGCTTCTGTGTCTCTGACGCCAGTACTACCCGGCTGAGTCAGTCCGAAGTTACTCATACAGAGTCAGCTACAGGGATGTAGACTTACCAGCCAGTCCACTGGGATGCATCCTTTTAAGAACTGAAGCGTCAATTTTTAAGCTGGTTTCCTACTTACTTAGCTGCCGTTTGGGGAGAACAAGCTCCCTGTATTCTGTGCAGTGATGTACTCTCTGTTTCGCTCACATTTCATTGCCTCTGCCTCTTCTGCATCATGCCAGCATCTTCTGGGCTTTTTCTTTTTTTTTTTTTTTTCAAAATTCAAGTGATTTCACCCCTCTGTCCAGTTGTGCTGCGCACACTTACCGTTATCCTGTTGGTTTCCGCAATTTCACTTCAATTACTCAAATAATTAATATCCCACATACACCTCGTACTGCCACCTTTTGCCTTTACGTTGCGTGAACCCAAAGCAGATCACTTGGCACACGGTGCTGCGAACCGTCACTCATGCACCGCAGCACACCGCTCTGCTTGCTGAGCTGAGCATCCCCTTATCTGCTCCGCTGCACTCTCTTGTTTATCTGTCAGAATCTCTTCCTGCTTGCCTTCCTTTCGGCTTTGCTTTAAATTAACAGCCTCTTGAGCGTTTAGATTGCCAGCCCTGCCTTGCCCTTGTTTTGTGTTAGCCGTGAGAAGGTGCCCTTGGGCTCAAAGTCCAGCTGACGCTGACTTGTTACGTGCAGCTGCAGGGTGGCGTGGAGCACAGTCTCAACGTGGTGACATCAGGCTAGATATATAGTTTGCAAAAAAGCATACCGGGGTTTCCTTCATTAGACCTCTTGCCTCTATTTCCTTCAGACAGGCACTTTGCCAGAAACCTGTGGCGTTCTATTGCAGGGATTGTTAGCAGAAGTCTATTCCAGCCCCGCGTCAGAACGGAAGTATGTAAAATTTCCTATTGCTTATAGTTTTTAAATTCATCATCCAGTTCCACATATGGCCTCAATTAGGTATTCATGCCTACCAAGCAGACAGGCTCTCCAACTGGCCGTAATTATGTTTGTAAGTGTGCAGTATCTGGGAAGGCAGTTATTCATCCCTAGAGATCACTGGATCCCCTTATATACATCAGCATTGCATATTCTTAATGGTGTTTCAAGGCCTGGTCATTATTTCTTAGAAGTCTACAAAGGCCCATTCTCCTCACCTTTACCTCAGCTGCGTTCAGGCTAATATTCTGTTCCCAATACTTGCTTGGAAATTGTTGCCACTTGATATTATGGTCCTGCTTTGCTTGTTCCTTGATGCTTGTTCCTCTGCCTGCAATAAGAATGTAACACGTTCTGTTCCTAGGACTTTCTCTAGCAGCTGATTCAGTTGACACTGGAACCCCTTTGAAGATGTATAAATAATTAAAGCTACTCATGCTCAGCAATGCCAATAAAATGGTATCAAGAGGTTGCTGCATTGGCTTAGTAGGCCAAAACTCATACTCAGCTTCACCTAAAATGAGGTTTGGGACTTTTTTGTGGGTTTTTTTGGTGTGTTTTTTGTTTTGGTTTGGTTTGTTTGTTGTTTGTTTTTCCTAAGGCAGACATATGTCCTCAATCTTCAAATAGCAATTTCTTTTAAGTGTAGCTTCGTTGCAGGTTCTGTTATTACCCCAAGAGTCTCTTACTGCTTGTGGAGCTGGAATAGCACTGTAGTCTGCTGTAGGTAACTGCTTTAGCCACTTGGTAGTTTGGTGGTAGGTTTGCAAGTTCCTTCATGAAGGAATTTTAAAAACATTTAATTGTCTCAGAAATTACACATGTGAACATACTTCTAAAATTACCTGCTTTTTTTCCTTGAAATACCCATCAGCCTCCTATTTGGATGCTGCTAAAATGCTGCTCATTTCTCTCCTCCACCAAGAATTTTGTTGCTGTTGTGCAACAGTGGGAGGTACATCTGCATTTGGACTAGTACAAATTCTCACCAAAAAAAAAAACATACCATATTTTGTGAGATTCTTATCGACAGTCTATACTTCACTGATTTCATAAGGTTTTACTGTCTTTCATCACGCTGTAGATACCCTTCCTAAGACTAAACCCTTATCAGTCTCATTTATCAGATGGTATTATAACAAGTCTGGAAATTAACATAGCTGCAAATATTAGTTGCCATGAATATATATTAGTTTGGGGATCAAACACTCACACGGCAGACATTTCTTACACAGGCTTCTTTCACTCCCTACACTGCTGCTTATTAAGCCTATGGTAGTTTCAGTACTGGGACAAAAATTATTTTCTCATCCTCGCCCACAGACAGGGCATTTTTCTTTCTGCTTTTCATGCTGCTTTCTAGCGTCAACCCTAGATCACAGCCTGAATGCCTCCTGCCTCCTGGCTTCCCTTGATTTGAGCCAGTACGCTCATTTTTCTGTAGTAGCTTCTGCTGCTTTGATAGTTTCCCTGGACAGTGCACATCTCGGTTATCAGGAGCTATGCTGTTGCGCGGGAAGTCTGTCTCTTGGCAGTCTTTCCTGTGAGAATCCTGCCTCCCATATACAATTTTGTCATTAAACAAGGATTATTTAATGTTTCCAGTATTTCACAGGGCTACAGGAGCTATCAGCTTTCGGTATAATTATTTCCTCTTATGCTTAACTTTAAGCAGAAAATAATGAAAACAGCACTAACCAGCCTCTGCCCATGATCTCCTTCTGTGGGACCGCATTACTCATCAGATACTTTTATCGGTCTTTCCAGCATTTCAGGCACAACAGCATCTCATTCGCTTCTCTTCAAAGTTTCCCCCAGAGGACAGTAAAAAACCCTTTACTGTCATTTTCTCATCTTTATCCCTTTGTGTATACACTCAATTATTTTTTAACCACTTCTTTGTCTGAGTAGGTTATTTTTTTCTGAAAATACACCATCACAGTTGTGAGAGTCCCTCCAGGCCATCTGTTTACTCCTAGCTTTATTCTGTAGTTAATCATAGCTGAAGAGGGAGGTACGTCTCTCTGGAGTTATTGCTGCACCAGGTACGAGACCATAATGCAAGAAGGCTCCACGTTTATAAAACTAACCCGACTTTTTAATAAGGAAACTATTTACACTGATGCTGAGACTGCAATTAACACCAAGGCCATGTGCATGGAGATCAGTTTATGGATGTTCTTTCAGATCTTCTCCCTGCAACCCACGCTCTTCTCCCTGGTTCCACAGATTGCCATACTGAGTTATCTTTATTGACTTTCCCAGACGAGAGAATTGTAGGCGATTTAACAGCAGCTAGAGGAGTCGGATGCTGAGCACTTATCAGTAGTGGTGGCAGCTGTTATTCCAATAAATCAGTCTTCCCCAGTTTGCCTTTATATTTATGTATTCACATAAGCAAGATTGAATCCTTGTTAAACAAAATCCTCTCAAAAAAGGAAGCCCCAGTTATTAACTCCTTCAACTTCAGGTATGCACCAGAAAAGCAAATTTTCAAAACTCCTTGCTCATGTTGCACGTATGTTACAGGCAAATGCAGATACACTTACCAGTTTTCAGTATTGGTAAGCATTTCTTAAACTCAACACTGGTCTTGGATACCTTATCATACTCAGAACATCAGGATGTCAGAAAAGTCTGTACCTAATATAGCAGTGTCTTATGCTGACAGAAAAAACCTTTCACATGTTCAGATTTGCTCTTTGATCATAGACTTTGACGGTATTGCCAAGATAAGGATAAAAGGTACATATAAAATTACTTTAGCTTAAATAATTAATGTTAATATAAAAATGTTACCATTTCTAAAATTAAATATATACTGAGATGTTCTAAAACTTATGAACTAGTAAAAATAAACTCTAAACTCTTCTGTGGTTTTTGACTCAAGCAGCTAAACATGGAAACATATATGGCAAATATGGGATATATGTTCTATCAAATAAAATTTTGATAGAACACTTAAGCATGTTAATTAAAATGTATTATCTAGGGTGGAAGGCTCTGTACTGTTAGTTTAGTGGTAGGACTCCCAGGTTACTCTAGAAATACCCTGCATTAATTCAGGCAAATCAGAAAAATGAAGGACAGTGCAGACTGTTTGCTCAAAATACAGGTTCTTTAGCCTAAACCAGCCATGTAGGTTCTTTAAATACAAAAAAGTTAAACAAACAGCTAAAAATCGTAGATGTGGCACCAATTACAAAATGAAGATTACATTACCTTTAGCAGAATTCAGCTACTTTTCACTTAAAATATGTCCAGTCTTCCTTAAAAATGAACACATATATTCACATATATACATATGTATTATCATATTGCAGTTTTTCTAGGGAAAAAAAAAGACACAGCATGTTTTCTTATTTCATACTGCAGTGGAAGTGGCCACATCTGCTCACTTCAGAAAGCAGATGGATGTTCATATCCTGTATCAAAGTGTATATTTCAAGGTGAAAACTTAACTGCCTGGGTGTCACAGTTTAATTCGATATAACTGAAGCAGGAAGATTAGAAATTTTTAAAATTTCTTGAGTTAATTAATTGATGAATAACAGCTTCTAAGAACAGACTTTTACTCATCTCATTTCACATGCTCTGATCTGAAATCCACTCAGATTACCTCAAGTTATAAGAAATGATAACTAAGGACACACTGCACCTTGCAAACTCTATTTTCTAGCCTTTTTCTGGAATTTACTGAAGAAACATGACCAGAACAGCTTTGTCTATAGAAATACTTCGAGAATTGGAGTCAAGAAATATTAACAGCAAATATTTCCCCCAGTGTTTCTGTGAAAGGCAGTAATGACCTAGTGCCATTTCTCCCCCTGCCAAGAGAGAAATCTTTTATAGTTTTCAACCACAGATGAAAAAAGGAAGACTTTTTAGGTCCAATGATAAATAAATAAATAAATAAATAAANAGCAGTAATGACCTAATGCCATTTCTCCCCCTCCCAAGAGAGAAATCCTTTATAGTTTTCAACCATAGATGAAAAAAGGAAGGCTTTTTAGGTCCAATGATAAATGAATAAATAAATAAATATATAAAGATGGTTATTGAGGCAAGTAACTCCATGACTTCTGCCAGGATAGCTTTCTTACCCAACAGTTTTTTCAATGGGATAGGTGTTTGCTAAAACGACAGCTGAATGGGTAGAAAAGAACAATTAAAAAAAACATTTATAGTCTGTGAAATGAAATGTGATGCATCCTAAGTTANTAAAGATGGTTATTGAGGCAAATAACTCCATGACTTCTGCCAGGACAGCTTTCTTACCCAACAATTTTTCAAGGGAATAGGTGTTTGCTAAAACAACAGTTGAATGCGTAGAAAAGAACAATTAAAAAAAACATTTATAGTCTGTGAAATGAAATGTGATGCATCCTAAGTTATTGCAGATCTGATTTTATCCTTGCTGAATTGTTTTTAAATGTTGGGTTCTTTTTATTTGTGCATCCCCAGCAAGCACATAAATGTCAGCTCGTTCAACGATAGACGCCTAACAGCAAGCAGCCAAATTGTCTAAACAGCAAAAGAAATTTAAGAGACTTACGTTTTGAGACAGCACAAGCCAATTATAAACCTAATAAAAAGCATAAAGTTTTGGAATATACTTTACATTGTGTCTTCTTAAACAATGATCTATGATGTGTCATAACTGCAATTTTATAACCTGCATTATACCTCAGACTGATTTTAAGTGAGTGAAAATCTCGGTGCTATATAGAACTCATATTTTTCAAGGCAAAACTGTGTGATATGTGTGAATAAGTGCATCACACTCCTACTACATTTAGCCCTTAGCCGGGAAATGAATAGAAGACTAGAAAGACCTTTCTCCTCCCTGGAAATGAACAATATGAAAATGATTGAAGGAGAAATTAAAATTCATGGAGAACTTGAAGTTTCTCAATTTGACATAATCCTGAAACACAATACCTCAAAAACGTATAGCAGGTCTTTACAAATAAATAAATGTCTTGCAGTATAACTCCATCGTATCTGAGATTGATCATGGTGGTTTTGTTTCGTCATGAGAGTGATAGAGTATGACTAGTTTTAAGTAGATTGTGTCATGTAATTATTATTAACATTCATATATATTCAATTTGACAGGCAATTCTTTTCCTGCTGATATTGGTTTTCATCAGCCTTCTCCTATCAGAGTAGACCTTCTTTTTGTCTTCTGGAATGTTCTTAATACTATAAGGAAATTGATTTCTACATTATAAATGAGGCAGGATTATTTGTAATAAACAGTGGTTTTTAAAAGATGGGAGTTTTGAAAGTGAGTTTCTAACATTAACATGAACTGTCATCGCAAGGATTTTGTTGCTAGAGCAAACATAAAGAGGAGAAGTACTGCACAATAACAGTATAAAAGAGAATATAACTGAATATAGCAGTTAAAATAAGATGCCAGAAAATGAGGCCTGGGGAATCAAAAGAAAATACGCACTTTAAAATGTTTATTTCATTTCTAGCGTGGTGCTGACAATAACTTCTCAACTAACAGGCGCTGCCTGACCAAGTGGCTAGCGGGGTTTACTGCTCTGTGTAGAAACAGCCCGAAGCCCAGGCTCAAAGCTCAGCTTGTCACTTCTCCACAGCACTTTCCTGCACAGCAGCTCCACAGGAAGGCAGCTAGTATTCCCAGCACAGAAGCCCTAGACGTTCTGGATCGCCCGTAAGGTTATACCCGCTAGCTGCATGGATGTGCGGCAGGCTGCTGTGCCCAACCTGCCCTTAGGATGGCATCAGGGCATGGAGATGACTGAAGGTTCTTGGAGGATGCCACTGTGCCCTGCACCAAGCCAGATGGGATGTATAAACAGTGTGAGCTCCAACTCCAGAGAACTGCGTGCAATGGAGACACACAAAGTTTCAGGTGTTTGGGAGCCATCCAGCTTAAATATAATGTAAGAGCAGCCAGAAGCTATTAACATTTGTAATATCTTTGTATCTACCCACCAAGTTCTTTATATAACAAGTAGGTCACGTTGCTGAATATCACTCTACATGTTCCAATGACTGTCATCCACATTTGTCCTTCCTTAGCTTGTTGGTTTTCTTCATTTAGGATCCAGTCTTCATTTAGGCCCCAGTCTTGCAAGGAATTCCAAGGTCTTCATATGAGGTCAAGTCAAGTCTTACACTCAAATCTGTATGGAAGAGAGGCTGTTTTGTGATGAAGATTTGTATACCTGAGGTTTAAGGGCTTTTGAGTCCACTGTAATAATAATAAAAAAGAAAAAATAGGTTATATTCTCTATAAAGATTCCTTCCACAAATTTCTTTAAACTAGCCAGATCCCTTGGAAGTGGCAAGGTGGACAACTGGTTTGCAATAAATGTCTCTCTGACACCCATTCTACTCTTCTATTCTCTTCCTTGGAGTAGGGAAGGTACTCAGAAGTGGGCTGTTGCCTATTTTAATGATATCTGCACTTTAGGATCAACCCACAGAGTCAGCAGTATTGGCAAAGAAAAGAGTATTTGTAACATTCCAAGAAAGGGCAATCTTATTTGCAAACCATCATCAGTCTCATTTCTGGTTTTTTTTGCATTCTGGTAACAAGAGCTTTATGTTGCTGCTTACGTTGTCTTGCAACAATTACCTCCAGACGTATTTATTTTTTTCTTGTGAACTAATGCTTTTAATTCATGAATAAATGTGTGATTGAATACGAAATGCTGGCAAAGTCAGCAGAAGAAAAATCCATCGAAGCAAAAGCATTGTGGTCATGATTATCCTAAGAAACCCTATTAAAGGATTTCTACTATATTAATCGCAACAGTGTAAACAAGAGGTATCTGCTTTAGGCGAGCAGTGGAATGAAGGTGCCGCAGCATTAGCAGTATCTCAGTGAATAATAGACAAGCTCTGATGCAACAGAATAGTACCAGAAAACACATATTTACTACAGTGAGAAAATACACTAATTCATAGTCAACTCCATATAGGGGAAACGAATACAAATCAACACCTTAAACTGTCTTCCTAAGAAAGATGGTAGCGTATTAGCTTACTGGCTCTCTTCTGTGAGAGACACGACCGAGCGCATAGCACATAAGAATGATTGGTACTATTTTTAAAAAAGGGAAGTTAAACAACTATCTCTACCAATACTAATAACATGTGGCCTTCATATAGTGCTTTTCCGTCTCATCTGCATTTCACTGTATTTTAAGTGGAAACAGCTGTGTTTTCCAGTCTTTTCAGCCAGGGAATTCAAAAGCACCAAGTGGGGAAACCTCTAAAGAAATCTGAAGGAGGAAAAACATACCTAACGCTCTTTCCATTGCTGCCAAGGACACTCACCTCCTGCATCCCCATCCTTGCAGGTCCACCCGGAGGAGGCTGCATATCAAACGGAGAGGTACAGAGGGAAGAGGTGAAGGTAAACAGGCTGACAGGAAAGCAGAGAAAAGAGAGGTCAAGAAAACCCTACAGGAAGTGGATTTATATGCAGCAGAATGGGGAAAGCTCAAAGAATGGGGAAGGCTCAGGGGTAAAGGTGGTTTGTTAATATTTATGAAGACTGGCAGCCACCCTGGGAGGCAGACTGGGGATGCGACAGAGATCACAGCACTGACTGAGGCTGCACCACGGCACCACACTCTCATCTCTAGCAGGGAACGTGGTGCCTCTTGCAGAATGAATGATAACATCTCGCCGCAATCTGGAGAGCAAAATAAAGAAGAACCTCACTGAAGCTCCTGGGAAATTAATAGGCAACATGTAATTCTCCACATTACAGACTGGGGCTTGCTTTTCCCACAGTTGCTAAATGGGAATAGGCTCTACTTTGCTCTCAGCTAGATGAAAGACGGTTGAGATCTACCTGCCCATACTAAGTGTATTTCTTCCCCTTAGTCATTACTCCTCTAAAGAGGTCAAGGAATACAAGAAAAACTCTGCTGCACCACTCATGCAATTCATTAGAGTGGAATATAAAGTTCCTCTCTC
This sequence comes from Crypturellus undulatus, assembly GCA_013389825.1. NCBI lineage: Eukaryota > Metazoa > Chordata > Aves > Tinamiformes > Tinamidae > Crypturellus > Crypturellus undulatus. The sequence goes on from VWPW01014200.1 coordinate 234,035, forward strand.
CAAATCCTTTAAGCAACACCTTCACTTTGCATCCACTGCTAACAGAATCTATAATCCACTATATGGAGCAAGCACTCGACATTGCATTGACTTAGCTCCAACAATTATCTAAAAATCACTGTTTCAGCCACTAAATCTACAGTTTTAATCAACTAACAAATCCAAATGACCCCAGCAGTGAGCCACCCCGATCCTAGACAGTTAGCACTCTGGAAGCAGCTAGGGCATTTGTCACCCCAGAAGAGCTGCTCTCTCCTGGACAGCTCTTGAACAGCCCTAGCGCCAGGCTGCACGCTGGCAGAATCCACCCATCTGAACCTAGGCAGGAATTTAAACGGGGAATGGTGCCCAGCTGCCACACTGGTTGCTTACTTGGAACAGAATTCTTCTGAACCATAAAAGCCAGGAATTGCTACTCAATCATCTATATCATCTGATTGTCGGTTTGAGCACAGGTTCTGTACAGCTCCTGAAACAAAATGCTTCATGGGAGTCCTTCTACTATAACCGAATGTGCTGGCTACCATTGCCTTTGTACAAAGGGGAAAAAAGCCAGAAAAAAAGTAGGGATCTCACTAGTGTTATTTTCAAATAGTCCCAGTTAAATGAACAATGATGTCAAAAACATATTTATTTCTAAGATTTGTATTTTAGCCAACTTGGAGAATCGAGGCTTGCATTTTTGAAAGAAAGCAAAATAGTGTAGATGAGTTCATCTTTTCTAAAGTAGGACACTATTCTGTGTGATGTTCCCACTTGCTTAGTAATGTGGGAAAGATCACTATTTCCCTTCACAACAATCACAAGGGACACAAGTCTCTGCCAAGAAAAAAAAGTCTCTCCTAAAAATCATTGTATCAGATATGATGTGCAAGGGAGTCCTGAAATTTTCAGGTGCGACTCATGTAAAACGCAGCACATCAATAACATAGAAAACAGGCATCTTCTCATTGGGATATTAACCCTATCTGGTCTGATTCCCTTATGTCTTGTTCCCTGTGCAATCATTTACACTTATTCTAAATTAGAATTAAAGAGTACGTGGAGTTGCCATCCAGTACTGACTGGAATATTTTACACCTTCTCTGTAACAGCACAAAGTGTTCCACATCAATGAATCATGCCTATCCCCACCCAATTTCTTAAATATTGATACATTACCACATGGACAAATTGATTAAAAAGTATGGCCAAAAACCTACTTAGAAAGTAGTATTTTTGCTCTAGCAAACTGTACATTTAATCTGGAAGAAGTGTTCCTAAAATGCATTGCTGAAAATGAATCTTTCCAGACATAACCATTCTAGTAAACTTATTTACTTTTATTACTGCTTGACCACTGTTGCCACCAAGAGCCCTAGCAATGCACCATAAAGCTACATCACCTTAACTATCAAACAATTTCAATTTTCTAGGTAATTGAGCTTAATTGTGCATTTTCAAAGGTAACAACAATTCAGGGCAGAAAATTGAACACACAGATGCCACCAAAAGTGAGATAAATTTGTAGAGTCCTCTATCCACGATACAATGTAATTCAGTTTCATGCTTCTGCAATTAGCAGTTCTGTGAAGAAAACAGACTGCACTTGTCACTGAATTTGCTTTGCTTTTCCTGTACCTTCCCTTCTTGTCTTGTTACCACACTTCTCTTGCCTTGTACACAATACCTCATCCTCATTTTCTAAAGAGGATGTGTCTGTTTTTATTGCTTTCCACCTGGCTCTAACTGCTTTTTGTTTGGTAGAGTTAAGATGGAGAAAAAAATCCTTCACATTCTTCAGCAATGTTTCACACAAGAACAGAACTGGGAAAAAACATATCTTTCAGGTGCATGTGCTATCATACTGTGACATTATATTATCTGGTGGTGATAAAACATTAGACTGTAAAATGATATAGCTTTGTCATGGAGGATGTTGGCTGCCTTGGAAGAGTAGCAGTTGCTGTGCAAAGAAAGAAAAAGGCTACGTTATCAGGAAAATTACAGGATGGCTGCATCCAACATTGAAGAAAATTACTTGAAATAGTTTCAACTTCACTGCCCAGAGCATCTATTAAATGCATTATCTGTATTGAGCTCTGTTGCAAGTCTAAATTTAGTGAAATGTGGTTTTCACTGAGGCTAATGAAACAGGTAATCCCTATGGAGAGTGAAATTTCAGCATTTTTGTTATTCAGTGGCTTCTCATTTTGCAGCCAGACCACCTCAGGCTACAATTCCATCAAAGTTCAAAAGCTTTGAGGGCCTTTTAAATACTTGGAAAGGAATTTTTCTTTTTGGAAAACCAGGTGTTGAAGAAAGAAGTGATAATGATACTATCACAGTACTACAAACTCAGAACAAGGCTAACAGGTACCTAGCCACTAGAATTGCCTTCTTTTGAGTGAGCTCTAAAATAAAAAGTGTAATTATCAGCAGTCTTTCAAAAGACTTTTTATTCCACAAGGGGAGATACCTGTAGTTGTATTTCAGAAGGGTACGAGGCTGTAGTTCTGCCTAGTGCTCAATCACACAGCAGTACAACTTTGTTTTGCTTTAATTGTGGGCACCTACCATATTCCTACTGAATTTGCTAGATGATACCACATGGATCTCACACCGCCTTCATGCTTTTGTGACAGCCATATGGCACAGCACGAATTCCTGCTTCATCCTAAAACTGGAGGGATACAGACCATACCTGATCTGGCATAAAGTCAACTGGCACACCCGCTGGGGTTTTAAACTTTAGAACTGCAATGTAAGTGCTTCTTTGTAATGTGGTTGGAGGGTAGGGGTTTCCATCCAAGACTAGGATCTCTACCACCGTTTTTACTGTATCATTGCACTATAATATAGTGTACCTAGATGCATAGATCCAGATCAAAAACCCATTTGATGTTCACTAAAAAGGCACCAGGAGGGGACTCAGCTCAGGTTTATGGCATCTGCAGATAGGCTTCTAGGGATGGCTCATACTGGCTGTTGTCTCCAGGCACATGGAGGATAAGAAGGTGCTCAAGACTAGTCAGCATGGATTCACCAAGGGGAAATCATGCTTGACTAACCTGATAGCCTTCTGTGATGGGAAGATCGGCTGGATAGATGAGGGGAGAGCGATGGATGTCATCTACCTTGACTTCACCAAGGCTTTTGACACCGTCCCTCACAACATCCTCCTGGACAAGCTCCGGAGGTGTGGGCTGGATGAGTGCTCGATGAGGTGGATTGGCAACTGGCTAGATGGCAGAGCTCAGAGGGTGGTGATCAGCGGTGCAGAGTCTAGTTGGAGGCCTGTGGTGAGCGGTGTCCCCCAGGGGTCAGTCCTCGGTCCAGTCCTGTTCAATTTATTCATCAACAACCTGGATGAAGGCACAGAGTGCTCCCTCAGCAAGTTTGCAGATGATACAAAGCTGGGAGGAGTAGCTGACACCCGAGTGTTGCAGTATATTTCAGTAAGGGTCCGGCGACCGGAAGATATGGCGATGTACGGGAAGATGGAGCCCTCTCCTCTAATAGTGTAAGCGGACGGAAATGACGTTGTAAACCCTGGCTATATAAGCCTGTGTTATCTATCAATAAACGGCCATTTGCCATCCCCCTCAGAGGTGTCAGGGTGCAGATGGGCCGAGTGGCCCTGGGTGGGTCACTGTGCTGTTCCTGAACTAGGCTGCCACACCGATTCGAAAGGCAACACCCCAGAGGGCTGCGCTGCCATCCAGAGGGACCTGGACAGACTAGACAACTGGGCAATCAAAAACCTCATGAAATTCAACAAGGCCAAGTGCACGGTCCTGCACCTGGGGAGAAATAACCCCAGACACCAGTACAGGCTGGGGACCGACCTGCTGGAGAGCAGCTCTGCAGAGAAGGACCTGGGCGTCATGGTGGACGACAGGTTGACCATGAGGCAGCAGGGTGCCCTCGTGGCCAAGAAGGCCAATGGCATCCTGGGATGCATTAAGAGGAGCATCTCCAGCAGGTCGAGGGAGGTGATCCTGCCCCTCTACTCAGCCCTGGTGAGGCCACATCTGGAGCACTGTGTCCAGTTCTGGGCCCCACAGTACAAGAGGGATGTGGAGCTGCTGGAGAGAGTCCAGCGCAGGGCCACGAGGATGATCAGGGGCCTGGAACATCTGCCCTATGAGGAGAGGCTGAGGGAGCTGGGCCTGTTCAGCCTGGAGAAGAGAAGGCTGAGAGGGGACCTGATCTGTGTCTATAAGTGCCTCAAGGGAGGCAATGAGGAGGATGGGGCTGGCCTCTTTTCACTGGTGGTCACTGACAGAACCAGAGGAAATGGCCACAAATTGAAGCATAAAAAGTTCCACGGGAACTTAAGGAAGAACTTCTTGACGGTGAGGGTGACAGAGCACTGGAACAGGCTGCCCAGAGAGGTTGTGGAGTCTCCTTCTCTGGAGATCTTCAAGACCCGCTTGGATGCAGCCCTGTGCCACGTGCTCTAGGTGGCCCTGCGTGTGCAGGGGGGTTGGACTAGATGACCTCTAGAGGTCCCTGCCAACCTTAGGCATTCTGTGATTCTATGATTCTGCATGTGAGCAAGGTGTCCTCACTCAAACTTTAGTTTGAGGGGAATCTAGTTAATATAGTTAACAGAATCCTGAACATGACAGCTCGTGAGGCTAGCATGGTGAAGATAAAACAGTTTCTGTAGCCAACTGTATAAAAAAGAGTGATGCATCTATCAGCCGAACTGATTACATTTAAACCCAATTGACCAAGTACACATTTACAGCAGGGTCAACCATGCAGTTTTGCCACAGGGCTGAAATCCACATCTCTAGATACTTCCACACTGTATCTTTGTTTCATCTCTGTCTCTTTTCTTCAAAGTTCCTTTCAAAAGCAAACAAAACAGCAGTCTCAAGATCTCAGATGTGGTTTACTACCCCAGCTCAAATAATAACATTCAGCAGTAAATCTCCTTGCAGAAATATATAGTGGCAGAATGTAGTTAAAATTAAACACCTAAACCAACAAAATTTACACCTAAAACTATCTAAATACTTGAGGCACAGATTTGCTTGCTGAGAAATATACTGATTCTATACATCCTCTAAGCAGCCTTTGCTGACTGACATCGGAAAACATCCAGTATTGAGTTCAAAACTCATCCCCTGTGCAGACTGTCCAAGCTCTCCATCCAATAATTACCCATCACTACTACAGCTAAGTTCAAGCTTTCTTTCACCAATGATGCTTAGCTGATGAATGAAGATGCTAAAGATTTCTCTTACAGAGCAGCTTAAAAGCTTTTTAGCTTGGTTGCTAGATGGTTGTGTTAGTATCAGCTAATTGATTTGGGGGACAAAAACCTTTAGCCATGGCCCTGTTTCACTGCCGCTGACAGTTTGCTGGTAAACATCCAACAGTCAAGGACCAAATCTAGGCAGATGCAGTAGGGTCTGAAAGATGGATGTTTTCCAGTTCAGCAATTGGTATAGACACTACTGGACTATGCTGTCCATTAAAAGGTGCCAAGGATTAGCCAGTACTAAAAAGACTTGTGGGATTAGAAATTTATTTATAAGGGGACAATTAGAAAAGAGAAATAACTTAAGACTGGAGTTTAAAGAGAAGCTGTAAAATTGCATTAAGCCCTGATGTGGATGTTCTCCTTTAGAATTACACTTGAATGATCTAACTTCACTGTAGAAGGAAATTAAATTAAACCAGGACCACTTGAATTCTGGATAAGAAGGTCCTTGGGGGTTTTAATGACTTCTAACTGTTCTATTTCTAAGTCACATCTTTAGCTGATTCACATTAATTTTCCTGAATTGCTCTGTATAGACAAGTCTCAAGGTCTGAAACCAGGAAATCCCACAAAAAGAAAAGTGACTACTAAATTAATGGCAACAACCCTTCTAAAGCCGTTACAACCCAGTTTATCTGCAAAAGCAAAAGTAAGTATTCAAAAATGGTTCTGGATCTGCATACCAAAGTCAAGATTTAAAAACAGCCTCTCCTAAATAAACACCCAGGTGAGGCTCCTTCCATGCTGCTCACACTGAAACTTAAAAAATGCCAGAAATTTTAGGAAACCCTGGGCACCTTGGGAAGACATTAAGACCAAAGTTTAGATTTATAAATCAATAATTAGAGAGCTTGTGACCTATAACTTATCCAAAAAGAACCTTTCTTTTCTCTTCTTTTCATTTCAAGTTCAACTGCTTGAGGCAAAACAACACTCCCTCTCATTTCTTTTTTCAGTTTCTGTAATCTATGGTTGACATGGTAATCCACAGTTGAGAGCTTCTACTGAACCTATTTCTTGTATGGTACTAGAAACACAGTGGAACAAATGGTATGACTAACTTTTCTGCTTTAAGAGAGGCTTTAATATCCTCTTTCCAGGGGGGAAAGATTGCATGGATCTATAATATTGCAGATATTTGAGCGAAATTATGCACCAGTTAGTCTGTTGTAAACTCAGCTAATTTATCATTTTCATCCTTCAGGAATTTAACACACCAACATACAGATCCAGCAAGACTTCCGCCAAGGCTTCCCTCTGTGCTTTTACTCTGCTCAGATTTGGGGTGTGCAATCCCCTCATAAGGGGTATTCTCTTCCTTTTCCTTAGGAGACATAATGAAAGAACATGCATTTCAATTTTAATAACAGGCATTTTACATAGGTTGTCCTTACGAACAGATAGTTCCTCCAAGCTCTTTCATGACAAGTGGAGCAAAACTTCACATCACTGTAGATGGGTTGCAGTGCTCTTCAGAGGGCATGCCTATCTTTAGAGGTGAAAACCAAGCTGGAGGTGAAAAGCTGCTGAACCACTGGCTCAAATCCTTTCCAGAAAATCACAAGCTAAAAACAGAGAAATTAAGGAGAAGAAGGTCTGCCAGTTTTAAAACCCAAGAGAAAGCCTACTTAACCCTGACTTGTCCAGTGTTTGTAAAATCATATCATCCCAGCAGGGCTTTAAATGAAAACAAAAACAAACAAACAAAAAACCCAGATTCCTCAGTTAATCTGGGCTGATAGGAGGCACAGAACTTTGGTGGTCACCTCTCTGAGACTCTGGTACGCTGCTGCCCTTTGGAATATCCTGATTTTATTTTCCACTGGAATATCTATTTCACTGTGGGGCCTTGAACTAATAATTGCTGAAGCATAATACCTAATCCTACTGATTTCTAAATTGTTGTATGTCTTCCAAGACACTCCTTTTTTTTTTTTTGAGGTGGGAGGCGGGTACAGGCTCTTCCATGACAAATATAACAAAGGAAATTGCCAAAGCGTGTCTGGTTCAGCCAAAAAAAAACCCACCACCACCAAAAAAAACAATGGTTTTCTGCTGTCTTCATGAGCTGAATAAGCTCATGAGTGGCTCCACAAGTACCGCTGCTGGTAAAAAAGAGGCCAGATCATAAGGGCAGAAGTAAGGGAGGTGGGTACAGGCTCTTCCATGACAAATATAACAAAGGAAATTGCCAAAGCGTGTCTGGTTCAGCCAAAAAAAAACCCACCACCACCAAAAAAAACAATGGTTTTCTGCTGTCTTCATGAGCTGAATAAGCTCATGAGTGGCTCCACAAGTACCGCTGCTGGTAAAAAAGAGGCCAGATCATAAGGGCAGAAGTAAGGAAGGGCAGAAGAGGGAGCAGGAGCCGGAATACTCATTTTTTTCCCTTTTTATCTAAATATGCAGAACCTCCAATGCATTGAACACAGTCTTGCAGGAACAGTCCTATTTACTTAAGAAGAAGAGAATGAAGTGTCCAAACAAGACATTTTTGCATGGCTCTTCAAAAAATAAGGTCCTTTGTTGTAAAAATGAAAACAATTTACTTTCAGTCTCCAGGCTCCTAAAAACAGTCCATCCAGATATACTTAAATCTTTTAAAAATAACTTCCATCTACATACCACACTGCAAAAGTTAAGAGAAAAGAGTTTTTCTCTATGAAAGCCACGATTAAAATCTTTGAATAGAAAAGAAGTTCTATAACTGCTATTTGAAGATATTGCCAAGATGCATTGCACAATATTGGTAGTGGTGCTAGAGAGCTTGGTGTAGATATTTATTGGGCTTTTTCTGTAAATAATCATCAACATGCACTGGAATATATTACTAGAATGTGCTAAAACCTTGCATATAGAAACATTTTGGCCTTTTCTATCTATATTTAAATTATGCCTTTGTTCAAGAGCCTATCCCAGATCACAACTTTTGTATATAAACCAACACCGGAAAAGATGGACTGTTTTTAAAAGAAATTTCCCCTAAAATGAAAAAGAGGATTATCCAATTTTATCCTATTTTATTTTCCACCCAGGTCTGATCAAATGTCAGTGATAAAAAACTCTCATCCTGTCACGTGCAATAAATTCATATATAAGTATCTGCAGAAATACTAAAAATACAAATACCTCTTAAAGCATATTAAATATCACACCCTGAACTGATCAGTCTTCTACTATGAAATAATACATACAATCCTACATGACAATCTTTCATGCTGTTTCTCCACTTCTCCTGCCCTAGAAATACTTTCTTGACAGGCTCTTGTAGAAAATTTATCACAAAGGGATAAAACTGATGGCATTTTCATTCTGAATTTTTTATCTGCACATCCACAGATAAACCAGTAGGATTTTTACTGTGTTTTTACTTGAGTAGTAATGTATATATATTTGTTAAATCTTACTGCTGATCGGAGAAATGGAAACAGATGTGTGTTTTTGTGTGTGTGGAGGAAATGTAAGCATAGGAGGGAAGGAAAGCAGAGCTGTATATAAACACCTGCATACAAAAGATGCGGCAGTAGGCTGGGGAATTGAAGTGTGTGATGGTAGGTTGCTCTTAGCTTCATTTTAACATTACTGTTGTCTGGGAAATTCATTGCGCTTATGCAGTTACGATTTTTCAGCTGTTTGCAAACAGGCACTGAAATGTGAGAATAACAGAAAAGTGGTAGATTAGAAATACTGCCCAGCTAATTCAGAAGACAAACAAGGAGGACCTTGGAGAGGACTGATAGAAGGTGATTAGAAAGCAAGGCAGCAAGGCACGGAAGGCAGCACCACCCTACCGAAACCCACCTGCTCTGAGCTGCCCCTGCAGCGGGCGCCAGCAAGGGCAGATGTGCCAAGAACCTCTGGAAGCTGCAGGTGGGCAATGCAGAAACCAGCAACGCCGGCTACTTTCCAAAGCGTCGCTGTAAAACACCTTCTGACGCAGCTTACTTCTAAAATGGACATATAATGTCTAGCTAGCCTAGAGAAGGTCCCTAGTAAAGATCCCAATATGTGGGATTCTACACAATACTATACAAGTGTTAAACATTATATATTATTAAATACAATAATATAAAATATGGTATTACATATAATATAAACATTATATATTATTTTGTTACTATAATAAAGTTTTGAATAAAATACATTCTGGAGCAAAGTGCAGCACACTGGAATACTCTTACATCTTGCTTGAAAAAAAATATCTTTTTTGTCAAAGGCAATAAAATGCACTCTGAAAATAGAAACTTGTAAAAATAAGTCTCAGATAAGTAATCTAAGAGGGTGAGAGTGTTGTGAGAAATTGAAGTTGCTTTGCTTGATTGCTTTTGTACTAAATGCCTTGAGGATGGGGCTGCCCTAAGATTCCCCGCTAAGGTTGATGTGTCCAGATCCATTGCTCTGACAGAAGCTGGTCATTTATGAATCTCTTGTGGCAAAAAATCAAATACTATAAACTCTCAAGACAGTGATGTAAATCTCGTATTGTAATTTATTCAGCTTGAAGCCAGCTCAGACCACTTACATGTTGGGAAGCTCTTTATTCCCTCCAGAGGGGTCTGGACATGCTACTAATTCTTTCCCCTGAAACTTTGAGCAGAACGAAAAATACGCTGGGCTGACATTTGGCAGGGGAGCTTCTGTGTAGCAATCAAAGCTGATATTTAAGCAGCTTCTTTGAGTACAGAAAAAAAAAGGACAACCCAAATCAGGATGGGTCTCAGTAAAGACTGGAAAAGCCAGTAAAACTCCTTCACACAACAGTGTAAATGGAGGTCCCGGCCCCTGTGTGACTACGTGACGTTTGGGATCCAAGGCAGCCGATTTCAGGCCAGCTGAGGTGTGTCATGAGGAGCCGCAGCCGCATTGCTCCATGGCAGTGTGGATGTATGAGAGATGCCTACAGGTATTCACCAGCTTTAAAAATTAAAAAAAATAATTAAAAAAAAAGCCCAGGGTGAGAACAGGAAGGAGACAAAGACTGATTTTTAGAGGAAATAAGATTTTACTTTCTGGAAATTGCCATCTGGATATAAAGTCTGATTAATGACAATTTAGTAATGTCTTTAGCATCTAATCACATTTGCTCAGGATGGTTTTGGCTCCTGCTGTGCTGGTTATCCAGTAAATTCCTAACTAGTGAAATACATGACATTTCCTCAGTCATTTGAAGCTTTAGTGGGAAGATTTCTTGGAAGAATCTCAGTCCAATGCAAGAGGTTCTTCTCGGGAATGCTACACAAATTTTGAAGAACTCTGGCTTTGGTTTCCTGGACAAGTTTGTTCATTTGCTTATTTTGCTGACTGACTTCAACAAACAAACGTAGCAATTTTTAGCAGATAAAAACACTACTTTCTTATGGATTCATTTTACCTTAATTCACATTTTAAGTAAAAAAAAAAATCCCCATAGGCATCCTACATATAAAACTAAAGTCTTTATTAGAATTGAATGTAGGCATATGCCAAAGCCAAAATATTTTAAAAAATGCTAAATACTGATGCACATTTTAGCATGGACATAAGTCTCATCAGTACTTTGGAAAGGGAGAGGAGAGTCTCTTCCTGTTTCTTATGGCCTTTATCATCACAGATAGAAAACATCAAAAATTGCTGTGTGTAATGAAGGGATTAAAGCCATAGGAGTTGCAACCCACTTGGTTAGGGTTCTAAAGCTATGTATGCATTCGTTTTACTTTATTTTATTAAATCACAACTCATTAAGGAACTTATGTATGTTCCATGAATGAATATACTAACAAGAACAGTAGTATTAGAAGTTCTTAATTAGATTATGAAAATGAGCCGAAGTTTTATTTTAAGAGAATGTGTTTTAAATTAGAATACTTATTTTATTTTGATACAAACTATCAAGTCATGTCTGGGGGCTTTTTATTTAAGCAGACTTAAATTCTAGTTTCTGAGATTTCTATTAATCATCTCACTATATACCCTTACACAGCAAGTCATTATTATCACATAAGTTGTCCCAAAGAGTTGATAGACAGTAGCAGTTATGAACAAATAGATGTGCTAACATGCATTTTAGAACACCAGGAATGATTTCTGTTGCTTCCTTGAGCAGGAACAGTAACAGCTTCATTAAATGTGAAAACAAAAAGGAAGTAAATGTTAGCTTTTTTGTATCTCTGCAACATTGTTTATTTGATCTTTAATCTTTTAGCAATACTTATTTCAAAGATAACATTGTCAGTTCAGAAGGAATTCCTGTAAAAATTGGAGTGGTTGGCAGTGAGAATTAAGAGCAGTAGAAGCAAGGACACATAGAAAAGAAATGCACATAAAAAGATATAATTTGCAAATCCCATTTTGCTTATTCTTTTGTTTACCTGTCATTGTAACTAGGAGTACATGAAAGAGCTGTGATGAAAAGGCAAGGGAACAGGGGATTCTTGGCTCTTTTAGTCAGGATGTATTCCTAAGTATTTTGTTCAATAGTAGAGCCTCTCTTGCTCATTAAGAGGGGTCCTTGCTGAAGCAAAGCATACCTGAAAACATAACAGTGAACCTCAACATTTGTTACAGTATTGGACTAGTTAAAGTTTTTTTCCCCATCTCCCTAGAAAAGATGAGATAACAAATCACTGGCTTTTAATACATATTTTTAAAGGACAGCAGTGTGTGTATAGGAATATGCATGCCAAATATAACAGAAAATATCATGAGATGCTTTTCAAAAAACTGGTGAGTAATTTTCCATGGAAAGTGGTCAAATCCTACTATTTCCTGAGATTAGACTGAATAAAACATTGAAAAAATGTATGGTGGATAATCACTCTGCAGCGGCAAGGAGATGGCCTATACAACCTAACAGGTGTTTCCTGTCTCTAAATTCTATGATTCAAACGTTTTATGAAGATGTCCAATAACTTTTTTATAATAAAACATAAATACTTTTTTGACAATCACAGCATATTATGAAAACTCTTTGCTTCACTGTTCTGGAAGACGACAAGGCTGAATAATCTGACAAGTTCACTAGCGGTTCTAAAACTGCAACAAAATAATATCAATGATTCAGATATAAGTAACATTTCACAAGTACTTTATTACGGCTTTGTTTCTAAATATTACACTAAGTGACTTGTTCATGCTTGACTTTGGTCCAACGCAACACAACTTGCTGTATGCCTACAGCAAAATGAAATAGTCAACTTGTTCATGCAAAGAAAGGGTGCACAATCAATATGAAAGCCCAAACTGAACTGTGAGTCTACTAATTAAGGGAGAGAAATAAACGATTCACTGCATCAGTGAGAATTTCTGAAACAAGACACAGTGGCCTGGATTCTTCCCATCTACCTTGGGATATTTACTAAAATTAGCATGGTCACCTTGAACTCCATCTATAGCCACTTAGGATTAAGTTGCTATGCCATGCGGTTCAGGTCACCTGGAATCCAAAAGGAAAGAGAGAAGGAATGGGAGGCCTCAGTTATTGACCCACATGGAGACAAGCGTAAGGGACGCTCCTGGGCATCTAACCAGATCTAACTACAAATCCTTTCCTCCTTGGAAATGTTAGCAGATAAGGCTGTACATGACCCCAGCTACTCACTCCTTACAGCAGAGAGCAGCAGGCAAGCCTGCAACACATAGCCTCAGCTACTGCCTTCTTCCCTCTCCAAAGGGAACAGAGGGACCATACACTGACACCGTATAGAGTTCCCTATTTTATGCCAGGTGGTCCTTGAGTAACTTTGAGCTCCTCACACGCTCATTTCCTTCAGGATACAGCCCACGCATCCACTTGACAGCATATACACCCCCATCACCAAAAATAAAAACCTGAGATCCACTTCTATGGGCTGATTCTTCCCAAACAAACTATGAATAACTCCTACTGACAACAGTGACTTAATCCTATTGCAGCGAGATAATAGAGTTTCTCTCTACCAGCACAATGACGGGTATTACGCTGGCTTAGAGTAGGAGGGCAAGCAGGTGATGTCTTGCACTTTCCCTGTACTTACAGAACAGTAATGGAATAGTGAACAAATCCATGCCTTAGGCAGTTGAAAAGAATGGCATCTTACTACTGTTTAGCATGTTATAATTCTTAATAAGATAGTAACATGAGTATATAGCAATGATATGCTCATCAAATGCAATTTTGGGGGAGGGAAGAAGGGAGGGCCAAATTACATTTATGGCACAGTTCCTATATCTGACTTGATAAGCAGCGGAATTTTATTAAAAGTGCATTGAAGGGAAAGGTCTGATAAGAAGGACACAGATGAAGTAAAGATCTTTCCACCAAACCTGGAAGCAGTGCTCATATTTAGGTACATTTTCTCGTACATGTTGAATTCCCTGGGGACTTGACCCACCACATCACTTCAGCATAAGATTAGCTTTATGCATGTCAATGGGGCTATTCACGTGCTTACAGAGAAATGCCACCTTAACTGTTTGACTTAAGGCTTACATATTTCAAATTTTTTTTAAATTACAGTCTTTAAAAAAAACGCCAAAATAGATCATAGCAAAACGGATTGCATAAAAAGATTCTCAATTAGCAGGCAGCCTTGCTCCCATCACTCATGGACCAGCCTCACCTCATCTACTCATAAAGCAAAGCCCCAAGTCTGACTGTTTGGTTATATTCAGGCATACAACCAAACTACAAAAGTTCAAGGCAATCTGAACTCTAGAGGCAGTGCTTTATTCTTTATTTCTTTTCGTTTTCCTTTTTCTTTTTCATCTTAGCTCTTCTAGTAATTTTCATGGCCAATGGAGATTTGAAACAATTTGCTTAAAGTAGTGTCTATAGGAAGAGATGACTGCTTGAGCAGTATCTAAACCCAACCAAATCATGTCTTCTAGGAAGGACACAAAGGACATGACAGAAGCAACATTAGTCTGATATATATGTCACCTTAATGGTACCTGGGCAGAATATTACCTAGATGGAAATGGCAACCCTAAAATCTAGTTTTTCTCCTCTCACAACCCCTATTTTGCTTTTTGGGACTCAGCCCATTCAGAACCCAAGCAACTCTATCTACAAAAGAATTTGAAAACTCACAGCAAGAAGAAATACATAATTTTATTACTGCAGGCCGGTTGCTTAGATTAATCAGGTGGCTAAGAATCAAGAATGCTCCTGCTAATTAGTATTTCATATGTGCTCCTTAAAGCAAAGGTATTTTTCTTTTCCCTCCATCACAGCCACAGGGTAAGACTTCAGGATTTAAAATAATTTTTGTGTGTATTTCTAGAACTGAAGTAAAAAGTCTTCCACAACTTTTATTATAGCGTTATTATTATTATTTCCTCTTTGCTTCAAGTTTCACAATAGGGACCCTTGCAACACAGCTGAAGTGCAAGAAACTTAGGATAAAAGTTCATCTCCCATCCAACCAAGACACCTGTCAATCTGCAGTACTCTTCTTCAGAGCTTTCAGAAACCTTGTATAAATAGTGTTAGGGGCAAGCATTGAAAACAAACTCCCTACTCAAAAAGTAAAATGCACTGTAGTGGATACAGGTTCTTTCAATCTAGATGTAAACCCTGTTTCCCAGCAGACAGGATGAGGGCAGTTCCAATGGAGCAGCTTCTTTCAATCCTTTCATTCCTAGGCCTAAGAGGTGGGATTTTTTTCCAAAAATTCAGAGCTGTCTAGATACATATGCAGTGTTTACTTGCTCATGACATATATATAGTGATGAGCTTGTTTTGAACATTCAGCATCACAACTCTGCTACCTGTGTATTTTTTATAACCCTAGAGCATTTCTGAAGCCTTAAGAATGCCTGAAAATAAGGCCTATGTATGAATAAGAAAGGAGGCAACACCAGTATCTCTGTACGAAGAGGCCCAGAAGAGCCATAATATCATTTGGGCAAATTTAAATATTCATTCTTTCCTTGTTAACATAAAGCCTCTTTACTTTCTGTTACTCAATTAAACAAGAGGTGAAGTGGTTTGCATAGCAGTGCTTTAGTGAGATGGAATTTAATTACAGTTAATCTCCCAATATGAAAAAGAGGTGGCTTCCGAACAGTCAATAAAAAGCGATCGCTAGTAACGATGAGAGCACTGCTTCCAAAATGAACTGGGGATGAAGCATGAGAATGACTATTTGCCAAATTAACCTGCATTGTGAGACATTCATTTCTCAGACCAGGAAGGACAGAAGGAGTTATGAATATAATAGACCTCTCATTTTGGAGGCAAGGAAAGTTTAACACCTACATTTCTTACAGCCCTACCTTGCATCAGTGCGTAGGCAGGTAAGGCGGACTGCTTCCTTGTCAAAAAGTAAGGTGCTATGATGCTGGTTGTTTCAATGTAAGGATACTGAAATTTCATTTTTTAACACTAATGGAGATCTGTGAAAAAATCCTTCCTGTCATAAATTAATATGATTCAGAATTGCATAGCTAGAAGCACTCAGAGTTTGACCTTGTGTTTCAAAATTTTAGGAGTCTCTATAGTACTCAAAAACCTAATTGTATTATGCTGACAGCCAGTGCTTATAACACTCTGGAGGATCTGTCTGATCTTCAGAAGCATATCTCTATCTCAACTAAAATACAATATTGAATAAAATACACTCACTCTTCATACTTAGTATTCACAGCTTTCCCAGTTTCTGTCCATAAGAACTGGTAGTGACTGTATTAATAACAATTTTCTCCCATCACATGAGAAGACATCACTTAAAACTACTACTTGACAGTTAAGATTAAAGGAGTGCTACAGGCCACCGTTGGGTGAAGGGACAAATACGCAGTACATTCTGACAAAAATCATAGAATCACAGAATGCCTAAGGTTGGAAGGGACCTCTAGAGGTCATCTAGTCCAACCCCCCTGCACACGCAGGGCCACCCAGAGCTCATGGCACAGGGCTGCATCCAAGCGGGATTTGAAGATCTCCAGAGAAGGAGACTCCACAACCTCTCTGGGCAGCCTGTCCCAGTGCTCTGGCGCTCTCACTATCAAGAATTTTTTCCTTAAGTTCCTGTGGAACTTTTGGTGTGGCCATTTCCTCTAGTTCTGTCAGTGGCCACCAGTGAAAAGAGGCCAGCCCCATCCTCCTCATTGCCTCCCTTGAGGTACTTACAGACACTGACCAGGTCCCCTCTCAGCCTTCTCTTCTCCAGGCTGAACAGGCCCAGCTCCCTCAGCCTCTCCTCACAGGGCAGATGTTCCAGGCCCCTGATCATCCTCGTGGCCCTGCGCTGGACTCTCTCCAGCAGCTCCACATCCCTCTTGTACTGTGGGGCCCAGAACTGGACACAGTGCTCCAGATGTGGCCTCACCAGGGGTGAGTAGAGGGGCAGGATCACCTCCCTCGACCTGCTGGAGACGCTCCTCTTAATGCATCCCAGGACCCCGTTGGCCTTCTTGGCCACGAGGGCACCCTGCTGCCTCATGGTCAACCTGTCGTCCACCATGACGCCCAGGTCCTTCTCTGCAGAGCTGCCCTCCAGCAGGTCGGTCCCCAGCCTGTACTGGTGTCTGGGGTTATTTCTCCCCAGGTGCAGGACCGTGCACTTGGCCTTGTTGAATTTCATGAGGTTTTTGACCGCCCAGTTGTCTAGTCTGTCCAGGTCCTTCTGGATGGCAGCACAGCCCTCTGGAGTATCCGCTACTCCTCCCAGCTTCGTATCATCAGCAAACTTGCTGAGGGAGCACTCTGTGCCTTCATCCAGGTCGTTGATGAATAAATTGAACAGGACTGGGCCAAGGACTGACCCCTGGGGGACACCGCTCACCACAGGCCTCCAACTGGACTCTGCACCGCTGATCACCACCCTCTGAGCTCTGCCATCTAGCCAGTTGCCAATCCACCTCACTGAACACTCATCCAGCCCCACCTCCGGAGCTTGTCCAGGAGGATGTTGTGAGGGACAAAAAAAGACTCTGAGTCTGTTAAAAAAGCATTTTAACACCATCTCCTACTTGTTATCTAACATTGGTTGAGTTAATAAAGCAAACAGAAAAGTCCATCAGACCAAAAAGTGCCACTGCTCTCTCCAGAAGGGTAATTATTGCAGAAATAAGAAAAGATTACCATGCCTAATACTTCTAAATGTTAGCAATTAACAACCCAGTAAAAACAGCTCATGATCTCTACACAAACCTTACCAACTACTCACAGAAAGAACCATGCTGTGTATCTGTTGAAGACACTGTAAGTGCCTTAGTAGATGACAAGATGATAAACTACAATGATTGGACATGTCTGTCCAATCTGAGAAGAAAACATTAACATTCACGACTCTTTTATTCATCCTTAACTCCCGTCATCCTTTCTGAATGCAGTTCTCCACAGAGTTTCAGGGTCTGTCAAGTTCAAGCTCCTCACTGCAGAGCCCCTTGTGATGATGCCAAGAATACAAACTTTTGGAGAGGCTGGAAGGGAAGCTACTGCTCTCAGGCCTGAACCAAGAACAGTCTCACAACCACTTTCCAAGTACTCCTGAACAGTTGACTCTCAGTGAAGTGAACTTTCAGACTCAACCCCTCAGTATCACGTATATTCACAGATCTCTTTTTTTCACCATGTCATCACATTGACACAGATTTCTTCCCTTAAATCACAATAAAACTAACCAAAAATGTCGGAAGTGTCCTCCCTCCTGCCACACCAATGGCTCCTAGCAGTCATCATTAGAGCTCTGCTGACTCTGACATGGGTAATGTCAGTGCACATTCAGAAGAGGCAGGAGATGGCACACACTACCTTTACTCTGTACACCTGAAAGACTGAAAATAGATGATCAAACCCCCACCCCTTGACTCGCAGAACACACCTCTCACTTGAGCACCAATACACTCTCCATGACACTGCATGTGAAATGGCAGACGTTGAAGCAGGCTTCGGAGTTGACGCAGCCTGGATGTCTGACACATCTGACAGCAAGTCTGACATGGAAAAGGCTACTATGCAGGATAACACGCTTAGATAGGGTATACAACGATCCAGGCTTCAGGCCTCGGCACAGAGAACAGCTGGAAGATTCCTCCCTCTCTCATCCATACAACTCTGAAAGTTCCCAGTTTAGGTACTGCTGCCCTGACTGGGGAACAAACAATAGCAGGAACAAGTTCTTCGGGATGCAGTTCATGCCAGGAAGCATCAGAAAAGCTTTTTAGAAGTTAAGAGCTGGCTTGTTACATCATGGTACCCTACACTGGCTGCCACTGAGATGAATGAAGCGAGGGCCCGTGACAGGCCCGCGACCTGAGAGCAGCAGCCCGCACACCTCCCGCTTGATCAACGGCTCAGCTGCTTTTGCAGGACGGCTCCTGCTCTGCTCGAAGTCAGGTTTCTGGAGCAGTGCTTCTTATATAATCACAACAGAAGCATCCTTATTTTTATCTCAGATTTGCACGGCTGCTTTCTTCTAGAAATTAGGAATTCTCTTTTCATAACTTAACTCTAAACTCTGAAACTCTAAGCAGGCTTTTAACTCTGGGAGCACTTAGCAATAACCGGCATAAAGTATTGATAGAACTAAAAACGTGGAACAAATAGTTAAAGAAGGATATGCAGAAAGAGGGTTTAGCAGTAAGGATTAATTATTGTTGGATCAGTTTCCTCAGGATATGATTTAAAACATTAAAATTCACGGTTCAAGACACATCTGAAAAAAAAAGAAAGTTTAAAATATGCCAGAAAGTTCAACTGGATAACATTAAATCTGGCGTTAAAGTACTATAGTCATTTAGTAAGAGATTTCTGTGGAAAGAACTGAAGACCCACAGATCTCATATTTCAGAGGATAGTGTCCTCAGCCTACCTGAAGCCATTAAATATCCCGTAGTAACTTTTCTGCAATATAACTGCTATTTTTGCACTTGTGAAGCAGCTGTATTTTTGGATGCCACTGCAATTGCCAAAATACTCAAGTTAACAGCTCAGTGTTAAATTGCTCAATTCCCTTCTTGACAAGGATGGAGCCCTCACTTCAGACCTATATGTGGGGATCAGTTGAAATTACACTATGCCAAAGCACCCATAAACTCCTCTTTTCTATGGCACTGTGCTTTTTGACACAGTTCACAACAAACCCATTTAAATTCCTTTGCAAATCTTATTTGCACCAACTAGATGAATATCTGAAAGGATTCGAGCAAGTTGCAAGGAGAAAATGCTTAGTTTGAATTGCTAGGAACAGAAAAGCACTGAAAACAATCCTGTGAAAAATAATTTCTCCTTCCTCAAGGCTAAGTACATTTAGACTACAAACCTGATTATGTGGGGGGGGAAATGCATAGCACTCAGGATTTTTCAGGCATGGGGAATTATTTGCTGACATTACATTCTTATGATCTTCAAATTTTTTCCAGATGAACCAGTTAATGCTCTGAAGACAATATTTTTAATACAGTAAAGAACTTTCCAAGCTAAACAACTTGCTAAAATTTATGAGCCAAAATAAAATTAGGACAGTTCAATTCTGAAGAACCACGGGAATAGGTTATAGGCAGCATGCAAGTGATACCCTCTTTTCTTCTCCTTTCCCTGTATTCAGTTCATATCAGAAATGTGTGAAATGTGATGGTGAGGGAGACAAGGAAGAAAAATACAACTAAAGAGTGAAGGAAATCCTACCAACAAAAAACTCATACGGATCTCAACAGGCTTTAAATAGCACCATCCAGATCATTTTATTTCTTTTCCCTTCCTTGCAGTCTAAGTTTCCAGGCATCTATTCTGACACTGTAACCTGC
Organism: Crypturellus undulatus; assembly: GCA_013389825.1. Classification (NCBI taxonomy): domain Eukaryota; kingdom Metazoa; phylum Chordata; class Aves; order Tinamiformes; family Tinamidae; genus Crypturellus; species Crypturellus undulatus. The sequence goes on from VWPW01014200.1 coordinate 254,001, forward strand.
ACCTGCGGGTAGAGCTACCAGCAGAAAGCCATTCCTGTGCTTTGCTCTCCTCCTTCACTCCAGTATAATGACAAGATGCACTTTAATGGCAGCTAAGCAGAACCAGATCCCAGATGCTGGAAACAGTGATACATCTCGCTCCATTCTCCAGAAGCCTTGTCTTCCAGCTCGGTCTCTTAGCAGTTTTGAAGTCCCAGAGACCCAGTATCTGCAGCTTTGGGGGACCTGGCAGTTCTGTGCTAAATGTCACCCTTCAGCTGTTTGATGGGACCATGCAGTGACATCCCTGAAGTAAATGGCCTTTACATTTTTCATTTGCTGATCATCCCAAAGCTGCACATTCCTCCTCAGCAGAAGGAGAACACAATGCACATTTTGTAATTACACTTGGTTGAAGCACTTGCCAAGAACTACCAAGTGCTGATTAAGGTACTTGCAAACGCTAGTGATGACAAGACACAACACTTTAAGAAAGGTACTTCAGAGGTCTGCAAGTTTTAAATGTCAGAGAGTTTATGTGTGCGTGCATGTGAGAGAAAGAGAATATATAACTATATATAGATATTTATAGTGTCAAATAGGATATTTTATTTATTCATTTAAGGAAATGCTTGTACATGCCTTTAGCTCAGTTATTGTGAAAAATGAAGAGATCTTTGGAGAACTAGAACAAGTTTGCCAGAGGAAAAAGTCCTGGTTTTGCCCCTGAAAGGGGAAGATAAGGTTGATGCAAGAAGTGCTGGCAGCAGAAGAGAATGCCAGGGGCTAGCAGGGAGAGGAAAAAGTACTGAGTCCTGCCGCTTCCTTTGTGATTCCTGGCAGGCTGATATGAGCAAACTGGAGTGACCTCTTACTGCTCTGCGAGTTATAGGAAAGGAAAACTACATGGGGGAATTAAGACAGAAGAAGCAGAGGAACAGCAACACATTTTTAAATGCTTGGAAAGGAAGAAGGAAATCATGGTAGGCCACTATGGGCAGTAAGTCAAGCTGTTACTGCTGAATGACAAGCTAGACTGAGGTCTTGTCGAAACACAACAGCTGGGCCAGCTTAATCCAAATCAATTAAAAAACTTATTATGGTTTACACAGGTGCAAAGCTGTTTGTAGATAATCTTACATGAATTTACAACTTGCTTACGTGATTTACGTGTTTCTACAAAGTGTTGCACCTGCTTAATTAAACTGATTTTAAAATGACTTTAAACTTGTCCATTTTGTCTATTTAGGTAGTGTCTAATATACAGCTATTTTTAAGATACCATTACACATAATTACTCTTGGAAAATCTCCAGTTTTACGTTTTCTTTTGTTTAAACACTTCCATACATCTTTCAGCAGAGATCATCCAGGCTATGAACAGGACACAGACACTTGAACCAGATATATTAATTTATGCAGCACACTACTGCTTACATTTTTAGTAGGTTTTAGTCTAGAAAGTACCGTTGCATTAGTTACTAAAGCCATCCACAAAGACATTAACACCAAGCCTACAACTTACTTATCTACAAACAATCTAGAAGGACTGTTTAGAAGACTCTTTTATGCACCTCAAACCTAAACAGGTCTTCGAAGCTATAGCTTATTAACAAAAGTGCCTACTCCTGCTTATAAATTATGCTGAATTGTTGCCAATAAAGCTCGTTAAAAAGTATAAATTTTTCCCCCAACCATGAGTCTGTACTTCTGATTAATACTTTATTGCACAGATGTGTCCAGTTTCTCCTGCATAAATTTTGTTTACTGTTCTTTCAATACCAGGCTGAATGTCAGTGATACATGGTTGCTTTATTAAGAAATGAGTTCTCGGCTGACATTTCTCTGACTCTTTTCAGATCCACAACTGTCAAGACTCTGAACCCTCTACAACTGTAACATAAACTCTGCGCTTCACATTATCCTCCTGGTAATTCTACTGTTAAGGATGCTTGAAAATTAAGTAAGTTTCTCATTTGGATATCATTTTGCAAGTTCAGGTTAGGGAAGTGATTCTCCATGTGCAAAATGATTCATGGTTGTAAGGCAAATTAAATTGCTCAACCACCCACCCATGTGGGCGTTTTTGTGGTTTTTGTGCTCAAAGAAAACATCACCACACACAGAAGAACAAATAAAACTACATTACCTAAAGTGCTGATATTCACGTTATCCCAGATCAAAAACCCCATTTGACTCAACACCTAGAGAAATGGTCTTGGATGGGTTGGTGAAGGGTGGAAGGGGTAAGAAAAAAAAAGTATACATCAGCAGCATCTAAAGCAGCACCTCTACTGCAGCACCTCTACTGGATTGTTAGGAACTATGCTATATCCAGGTGTTTTTCAAATATGCACACACCACACATTATAGTAATAGCTTTCAAACTTTGCAATTTGGTCACAGATGCAAAATAATGCAAACGATTGAGGAAAACCAGTCATATTATCAAGGAGATGTTGATGGGACGGGACCTTCCAAAACAACATCTATAGTAAAGAAGGGATACCACACTGCTTACAAAGAAAGATGTTGTATTCTTTCAAAAAATAAAACTGTGTATAGTAAGAACTAGAATAATTTTAAGGAGGTAGGGCCCTATTTTGAGAAGTCGAATCCCTCCAGATTATAGTGAAATTGAACTGCAAATTCTGAGTCCTCTTGCAAACTAGGTTTGCCTACCAAGAGGCGTGTCTAGACATCAGGCCAAAAAAAGGAATTCGCGGTGTAAGCGGTTTGAGTTCTGTGCATTTTCACTCTGAGCGCGCTCAGCACCGTGCCCCGTTTCTGAAGTGCGTGGTTTCCTGCCGCCTCCACGCTGTTAATCAGAAGGGAGGCCAGAAAGGGTCTCGCTAGAAAAAGAGCGGTGCCTCAAAACTGTCCGCTTTCCTCAGGCTTTCCTTATGACAAGGGCTTTTACGAAATATTTAAGGAAATTATGGGCTACCAAATAGCTTTTCAGTAATGAAAATGCAGAAAGCAACAACAACAAAAAATAAATTAAAAGTTTCTGTTTGTCCGTCTGTGGGAACTGCAGGGCTCCCATCAGTGCCTGGCAGCCCCAGGCCGCCGATGCTGCCTGCAGGGCTGAGAGCAGCAAGCCCACCCAGAGCTCCCCCGGGGCAAGCCTTGCCTTGGGCTACTCCTCCCAGCCGCCAGACGCCGGCCCGGCGCGCAAGAGCCGTTGGAACCGTTGGAGCCGTTGGAGCAGTTGGAGCCCAACGCGTGCCCGACACGAGCCGCGGACTACGACTCCCAGCATGCCTCACGCCACCGCGGGGGGGAGGGAGCGCGCCGCGCGGAGCACGCCGGGAGCGGGAGCGGCACCGCAGCGCCGGGCACTGCGCCGGGGGGAGGCGCGCCGCTAGTGACGGCGCCCGCGCGCCCTCTCGTGATTGGCTAGGCCGCGCCCGCCGCCTCGCGCTGATTGGAGCAGCGCGCCGACAGGCCCCGCCCTCCCTCACGCACCCCTCCCCGCCCCTTCCCGCTCGCCCGCCCCGCCACTCCCATTGGCCGCGCTGCCTCGCCCGCCCCGCCCCTCCCAGGTACCTGTCGCTCCGTGACAGGCCGCCGCCGCGGCGCCGCTGCGCCCATTGGCTGCGCACCGCCCGCGGCCCCGCCCCC
>VWPW01014200.1:257970-314831 GCA_013389825.1 Crypturellus undulatus
GCGGCGGCCGCGGGCCCCCCGTCGGGCGCGGGCGGCCTGTCGGGGGGCCTGTCGCAGCCGGCGGGCTGGCAGTCGCTGCTCTCCTTCACCGTGCTCTTCCTGGCCTGGCTGGCCGGCTTCAGCTCGCGCCTCTTCGCCGTCATCCGCTTCGAGAGCATCATCCACGAGTTCGACCCCTGGTGAGGGACGCGGCGGCGGCGGCGGCTCCCGCTCCGGCACTTCCCAAACTTGCGCCGCCGTCGGGGGGCCTGTCGCAGCCGGCGGGCTGGCAGTCGCTGCTCTCCTTCACCGTGCTCTTCCTGGCCTGGCTGGCCGGCTTCAGCTCGCGCCTCTTCGCCGTCATCCGCTTCGAGAGCATCATCCACGAGTTCGACCCCTGGTGAGGGACGCGGCGGCGGCGGCGGCTCCCGCTCCGGCACTTCCCAAACTTGCGCCGCCGGGAAGGAGGGAGGGAGGGAAGGCGAGAGGGAAGGAGGCGCCGCCGCCGCGCAGGGGCGCTGGGGAGCGCGGGCGCCGCGCGCAGGGGGCGGCCNCCCGCAACGGCCACCGGGGCGGGTGGACGTTGGTGCCAACCGCCAGCCGCGCTCGTGGCCCCGCCGCCCCCGCGCCGGTCGTCGCTATTAGCTGTTAATGTTGTTACCGGAGGTGCCGTGGGAACGGGGCGCGGGTTCCCCCGCGACCGTTTCACCCGTTTCGTGCCGAGGAGCCCGAGGCGCCGTGACCATGCCTCGCGGCGAAGCGGGGAAGGTGGAAGCTCCTGCGGGGCGGCCTCGCCCGGGCGGGAATGGGGCCATCCAGTGCCGCGTTGCTGCCGGGTGCTCCGTCCTGGCAATGGGCCTTGCTTTCCTGTTTTATTTATTTATTTTTTTAATATTCCCCCCTGCCTTCAAGAACTTAGGAGCTTTAGGGCAAATGGAAGGTGATGTTAGAATAATTAGCTATATTTTTAAACCTACAGTTTCGTGTCTTGGGCCCTACTGCTAAACGCGCAAAGGTTGTGCTTTGTGAAAGACACTGTTAAACTTGCATTAAATCTAACATTATTCCCGTGGTTGCATTTCTGCAAAGCGTGCATGCTGCTTTGATAGTCGCTTTCCAAAGTACAACTTCCTCTTTTTTTTTTTTTTTCTTTCCCTTCCTCCTTCCATGTAATCCATTCACAAATCATGGCACAGAGGAGTGGATAGAGAACAGGGGATTGCTTTGTTTTTAAACACTCTATGAAGTAATACGCGCACTGTGATGGAAAAGCAAAATTATCTTAAAAACTTTAAGTAATTGCACATAACTCGAGCACAAATAAACGAGAGGAATGCAAACTTTTAACTGGCAAAGTGAATAATGGGGAGCGCGGTTAAAGACGTCTGTAATATGAATATGACCTTGNTAAAAACTTCAAGTAATTGCACATAACTCAAGGGTTTTCCCGCAAGCACAAATAAACGAGAGGAATGCAAAGTTTTAACTGGCAAAGTGAATAATGGGGAGCGCGGTTAAAGACGTCTGTAATATGAATATGACCTTGGGATTTTATTTGCGTGCCACTTTCTAAGGTTATTCTGGTCTAGATTTAAACAAAAGACTTTTCCTTTTATCACAAAAAAAAACTTTTTTCTTAAGCCTATCACTTATGTTTTCATTCAACTTTTACTGATTTTTATAATCAGGCTCATTCTTCGGAGATCCATGAAGATTTCGCAATTTTCAGTTATGCTGCTTTGTTACTAAGTCTTGAAGGACATTTAGAAAGGTGCTATAAGAGTTTGGTTCATAGCAGTAATTATGGTTGTAAAGATAATCCTCTGCTTTTGAGCAATCCGTAAGTTAGTGCGGAGTCATCTTTCTGAGCCTGCAAAGAGAAGGCAAGGCCGCCTGTGCTGCTGGATGTAACTTTGCTAAATAGAGAATAGGTGAAGTTGGCAAAAATCACTAGTTTTACTGCACATCTCCTTGAGAAGCAGTTGAAATGTCAAGAACCATGTCAGTGTCATGTTGCTGCATGCCAGAAATGGTGAAGGCAAATACACTTAATTAGTCAAAAAGAGAATCTAAAATGGTAGAAACTAAGGAAACATGGGAAAAAACAGCATTTTCTAGTGCAGTACTAACCCTGTTGAGCGGAGTAAAAAAGTTACTGCTTCCAAATACTGTCCAGAAGCTAGATAGGAGTATTTTGGAGTTGTAAGCATCTTACAAGTCTGGCCCTAGTGGAGAAAAGAGCTTATGAGGAGAGATTAGAGGCAGTGCTACAGGTTAAAAACAAACCAAAACCCCACCACTTCCGTATCAGCTTATGTAGGTAAACTGGACACTATTTTGTTTTCAGGGCAGTGGCTGTAATCTTGGATGACAGAATTCTATCTCTGCACTTCTTTGACCGTTTCAGTCAAACTTGCATTGCCTCAAGGTGCATCTGTTGATATGCTACCTCTCCTTTCTTATTCATCTGTAGTCAAGAGAGGGAGCTGCGGTATATCCGAGAGAATGGGGAGCTTTATTCTTCTGAAGGAAAAAATATTGTTGCCTCTAGGGTATAAACAGCTTTTTCCTTTACTTAAGAATCCAGTTTTCTGCTATGGATGTAAAAAACAAAGAAGGTGTGGATAGAGGGGGGTTTGCTTGGAATTCTTTGAATTTGCTACCTTGCTGCTTTTTTAAATATATATATCCCTTTCATATACTACGTTCTGTTGATGTCTGTGTTTAGTTTTGATTTTGGAGGCTTGCAAAGATAATATCTGACCCTTATTCTGTTTGGCATTTTTATGACCAGATGACCAGAATGTATTAAAATTCATTTGGACAGTGGAGGGCAAAAGCTACTCTGGCTCTATTACAGTGTGAGGAGAAAAGATGATGTTTTGTTGTCACTTGTAAGCGTGTATCCTGCTTACTCAAACTAGTGTTGCTGTTTTCTTCTGCAGTTAATACCCCTTCCATATAGTATTGCTGCTTTATCTAGATTTATTGCCTGTGTCTTCATTACTTACTGTATATGAGCCGACCCAAAGACTTTGAAGAATGTGTGTGATTTTTGGCAGCTCTGGGGTCGAGTGAGTTGATACGGTCAATGTTGACTGTAAGCTGTGCTTGGCAATTAACAAACCTTCAGCATCTAGTTCCCTTGCTGGGCCAAGGGCTTGAAGCTCGAATAGCGGTGCTGCTGCGTTGAGATGCCCTGCTTCTGTGTTTGATGCTTGGTTAAATAGGGTTGGCTGTTTCGACCAAAGGCACCATCCTTCCTGTGTTATGTGCATGCAAGTGTGCACTGGAGGCTTCCCGCGAATGTGTAACAGCATTTAACTCTGTTAAGATAGATTATTTCTTCTTTCAAATGTTGCCTGAGATGCCAGTGTGGCTGCTGAACCAAGGCAGTCAGAATTGTTGAATGCTTGTACAGGGAATGATGTACTTCTAGCCTAGCCGTTTGGGACTAGCGTACAGCTCCAGCGTGCTGATGTGCAGTTTAGTTTGGCCACTCCTGTCCTACCCGTGCATGTAACGAGACAGCTGCACCCTGTCGCATCCTGGTACGGATATTAAGTAAAAAATTAACAATCTGAGTTTTATCAGTTGTATCTTCAGCGAGTCCCATTGGAGTAGTAATATTCATTCTGTTTGCATTGTTTTTAAGTCCAATGTGTGAGAAACGTATTTGATCATTAGTCATATCCAGCAACAGTAGCTCAAAGTCTTTGCGTTTTGGAGAGACTTTTAACAGATTTGAAAAATGGCCGGCATCTCAAGCTGGAAGGTGGAAACTGGTGTGTCGGAGCATGGGGTCCTCTGTCCCGTTCTGCCTGTGTGACAGGCAGCACCAGCGCGGTCTCATCAGCTACACAGGCACTTGCTGCCAGCAGGGGTGTGTTGTCCTGCTTTCCTGCAGTTCCTCGTATGGAATAGCATGACAGCAGCCTCGTGGGCATCATGAGGACACAGCTCTTGAGAAGAAGCCTTGCTTCTTTCAAAGTGATGTTATTGATCTTTTCAAGCCACCTGCTTTGGAGCTGTCATCAGGATGGTCCCCGTTTATCCTGCCTCACTAAGATTGCATTACTGTGCTAAGGGGTGCAATGGATGTGAAAGCAATCCGCTTTCCACTGCTACCCTCACCTGCAATTAGTGGATTCTAATGAACTGGACAAAGCAAACATAAACTGAACAAAGTGAACACATTTGCTTGTGTTTTGGAGATAAAAATCCTTCTTGACCCTAGTAGGTGAACCTGTCTATGTTGAGTACTGCCAGCAGGACAGGTTTTGCCTGATTCAAGTCACATTCTTGGGAACTTTTTATATCAATGAAAGCTTCCATTATAACACCTGTAACTAAAATGTGAAAAAAAAAATCATTTAGATGACTTGAGAGTCAACACTAGAAGAAGGGTGTGGAAATAATCCAATACCTGAGGCTGTGTAAATGATTTGATTTTGCTGAGAAAGACTAAGGTGTAGTTAGCAGATCTAATGATTGCCTTTTGGGGTAGGAGTTTTCTGTGACCAGCTGTGCAGTCCTGCTTTTTTTCCTTTGTGCTTGCTCTAAGAACTCATGGTGAGTTGACTGAATGAGGTAAGTTGTCAGAATACTGTAGCGTTTCAGTTCCCTGAGCCTGCCCACTATCAGGTTGCATGTTGCAGTTTAATTTCTTAGTTTTGAGGAAAAGTATGAACATTAGAAAGGAATGTAAAGTGCAACTGATTTTTAGAGGGTGAAATCAGTGTGAGAGTTAAGGTGTATACAGGTTTTTTTTTTATTATTTTTTTTTATTNTTGATATTTAGAGGGTGAAATTGGCGTGAGAGTTAAGGTGTATACAGATTTTTTTTTTTTATTATTATTAAGACTGCTCAGCCCACAGGCTGTGATCTGCTGCGGCCCACCCAGGCAATTCATCTGGCCATTGCCTAACTGGCAGTGACTTTCTGCTGGGCGGACTGACAGCAGACTGCATAATAAATGTATTAATCTTGAGTGATGGCAGTCACTGTAATCTCTAAACTGCTCTTTCTGGAGCTCTTAGTCCAGCACATAATCTAGTTGAAGGTGACTTTATCAATGTGGATCTCTAATAAATATTTCCCACCCATTTTAGCAACTCTTCTCTTAAACACTTCCTTTTGTTTACAATATTTGACAACTTCCAGACCTTGGGAAAACATTTGGTTTCAATACGATTTGAATATAATCACTTTGGATTGATCTTGCAATGTTGGCAAATATCATGATGCTCATATTAACTTGCTGTGGAACATTCATTAACAAGCTTTTTGATTATAAGAAAAGTGAAATAGTTTTTCAATATGGAAAATTGAAAAGAGCAAATAATCTTAGAGAAGATTATGCTTTTACTGATAATGAACAATTGGATTATAATAGTTTGTGAGTCCTTTTTATTAATATATGAAAGAGGCATATTGCATCTGAATGATGAAAATGCCTGTACTTCAGTAATAGTAATAATTTGAGTAGGATCTCAAGTTGCCTAATGCCTCTAACTCCTTTTTGCCATTTTATTCCAGTAAGTTTTCTTAGCCCATTTTCCAAGTTATAAGATAGTCTCCAGATGGAGTTAGCAAAGCCTGTGTGTGTACGTAAAAGGCAAGTTTAGGAATATTTATGTTCTGAAAGAATAGCCTGGCAGGTATCTTCCCCTCCCTAAGATGCTTTATAATGAGGGAGATTAGGCACCTTTTTTTGATCACATCAATTGGAATATGATACATCCCAAGACACACTCAGCACGGTCTTGGCTACTTGCTGCTTTCTACACCATAATCCCTCAATGTCTAGGGATTTGAACAGCCTTTCCATGCTTAGCCACTTGGAGAGTGCTATTTTGAAGCTGAGTGAAGTTTTTGTAGAGAGTTGGTAAGGTGTTCTCAGCATGGAGAAACTGTGAAACCGACTGCCCTGGATTTACTGCCGCTTTCCAGGAAAATGCAGAAATAAATATTATAAACTTCATGAAAGGACAGTCTGGAAGAACACTGGACAGAAAGTTGATAGTATAGCAGGGAGAAGATTTTGCATTAGCAGGGAGACTTCAAATTTGGTCAGGCTAGACAGAGGCTAGCAAAAGATGAAGTTCCTCTTGCAAACTTGTAAAACATAATTGATGTACGAATTAAAACACTGCTCCATTTCTAGAAGCCGTGTTTTTCTTGGTGTTTTTTTTGTTTTGTTTTTTACTTTCAGTAGGCAGCATTTTTTTCCTCACTTGCACAACTTGTAATTGGGTTGCAAACTTCATCAGACTTCATGTGAGTGCAGTCATGGGGATATGAGTGATAGTCTGAGAAAGACAGTGTTCATAAAATTCATAGGATATGTTTGAACAAGAGTATTTTTTCAGTTTTCTTCTGGAGGGGAAAAAATAAGAGATGAAGTAGAATACTTGCCCAGCTTATTAATTGGTGGATAGTGTAATTAGTCTTGAAATAAAATGTATGGGAATGTTTTGTGAAGGATAATTTGGGTTGGACTGACCAGTTTAGTTTTTAATACTCTGTTTTGTAGTCTTAGACAATGCTCTAGCTTGTCAAGTACTCCTGAGTGAATGCTATGGTGAAAGTGGTTGATTTTTTTTTTTTTTCTCCAAATATCGTACTATTTGAGCAGCTTAATATGCTCTGTTTTTAAACAGAGATTTGATTTTATTACATAGAGTCAGGTTGGTTTATAAAGGTTCCCTTTTGCTTTCTATCATAACCTTCTGTTATTGTCTCTGATTTTGGCAAACTGTAATGCTAATAGGCCATGTTTCAAATCTCACTCACTTTGTTTTGTTTTTAAGTATAAATCTTGAACAGTAAACCCATCATGAAAATTCAGCTTATTGCATGAGTGCTCATAGTTTAACACTGGGCTGAGGGAGTTAGGTTTAGGGAGATGCCTTGGCTATTCCAGAGAACTCTCTTCTGATTCAGGTGGATTATTTTCGCCTTATGTGTGTCTGAGCACGTGCTGCTGAAAGCTTGCTTTGCTTCTTAGTTTTTGAAAATTCATTTCTTGCAATTCTCTGAGGTACATTTGTGCTGACCTTTACAGGCAAACCTGGGGGCTTCCTGCTACTTAACACAGCCATTAAAGCTACTGCTTTTCCATCCTGTGGAGCCTGCACCCCATAGCAGTGCACACACTTTTTAAAAATCCTTTTTTCAAAGCTTTTTCTAACAGTCTTACCAACTTGCTTATATTTAATGTTTGGAGAAGAAAGTGAAGTTAGGGCAAGTAAGGAGAAGGGCTACTGCTATGGTCTGTGCTTTATATCAGCAGCAAATCCGTAATATATCCAAAAAACAGACTTGATTTCTGGTCCTGCAGTAGAGCAGAGCTCGTGACCTTTATCTGATCATTGCTGAGAATCAAACTGCTGCATTTTAATGTAGGTAGCCACTAGGTCTGGGCTTGGGAGGTGCCATGGAATTGATCCTTATAACTATGATGCACCCTGCAGAAGTTGAAGCAGTCCAAGGAATGAATTTAAGAACATAGATAGAAGCTAAATAGATCAGCTTCTGTGTTTCTCAGATTACTAGTATTTTACCTGGGTAAAAGCTCCTGTGACATAAGGAGAATTAAGTGCTCTTACACTTGTTCTTGCTGTTAAGTGAGGCCGTATCCCTGTGCTTTAGAAAGAGTAACAGTTTATTTTAAACAAGGAATAGCTGAGCCTTTGTACACTGAGTAGTTTTTAAGAGCAGGAATTGTTATATAGAATGTACCTGATATGGTTCACCCAAATGTATGCTGCTTTTTAAACAGCTTGTCTAATGTAGCAAACTGTGTATGTGGGCTGTAATAAGAATTACTGCTGGCTATTATAGCACTGACCATGCTGCTTTCTACAAGCAGTTGATTTATGGGGGTTAAATGAGATTCTTGTGGAGCTGATTGGGGTTCTGCTCAGCTGATAATCACGGGATGGTTGGATTTGGAAGGGCCAAACTCCCCTCAAGCACCAACTCTCTGTTCAAGCAGGGCTACCTAGAGTGGGTTGGCCAGGATTTGTGTCCAAACAGCTCTTAAATATTCCCAAGGAGGGGGAAATATTCAGTGAGGATGTGAATTTGATGTGTTCATTTGGGGGTTTGTTTGTAATGCAATCTATTATCGATGGTTTACACAGTATTCTGCACATTTATTTAAAGAAGGTTACTTACCTCTTGTTTGTTCAGAGTACAAGCTACCCTGATTGTTGAGTAGCAAGTGGATTTGGCAGAAAGGAAATATACAAAGTTACTATGTAATTTAAAACTGTTAGAGCAAACATGCTTGGGCAGCCTGTTTTGCTTCCTCTACCCCCCTCCCCAAAGCTTTTTCTTTTATGTAGTTTTTGTACCCTAAATGGTAGCCAACTTGGTTTTTAAGATCCAAGGAGTATGGCTTAGTGGTGGCATGCAAAAATTATTTTATTTAATTCTGATCTACTTGATAGGTGTTTATTTTCAGGAAACTTGGGTGTGGAAAGCACTTCTCTGAAGATGCAGCTGCCCAGGAGGACCATGTGTTTTTCCATACAAGACCATACTTGTGTGCTCTACCCAAAGGATTTGAAAATAAGCAGTGTATTACCTTAATGTAGAAGCCAAACAACAAAACAAGACTACTTGTCCTGCATACCTTTTTCAAACATTAAAAAAAAAAAAAAACTTTTCTCTATATGGCTTACATATTTTAAGTTTAGCATTGGGTATTAATGACTTTTAAAATGTCCTCATTTTATTTTTATTGCTAGCAGAAGGAATGTTGCAAACTTTTCAAAATCAGAAAGTCAATAAAAGAAATTTTGAGCTTTTGCATTATATTATTGACAATAGAAATAAATGGGTGGTTTGCTTTCTTGTAGAACAAGAATCACTAAAGCTAATGTTTTTTTTTAAACTTTCCAAAAACTCATGTAATGCTACTTGCTTTGATTACTCTATCTTATACAAATGACTAGAGTGATTTATCTAATGTCAAATGAAAAACTGCTGCACATGTCTGTTGGTTCATTTTATTCTGTAATGGCTTTAATCTTTTATTTGCCAAATAGAAAATGGATTTTGACACTGAAGAGACTACATTAAACATTTGCAACAGTGTCTTAATTTGTGATGTCTTGGGTCAGTCATATTTTACTGCTGGTAATGACAAATGTATTTTTTCCTCTTTGGCTAAACACCTTTGGAAATCAAAGTTGGACTGTTTGGTTTTTGGTTCCTTTAATTTTGCAATTAGCTACTTATTTACCAGCTCATCTGCCCCCAATAGAACTTATTTTTTATGTGGAAAGCCAGAATGATGTGTTTTGTGTCAAACGCATCATGCTTGTAACAGTTTCCTCCCAGAATTTGATATTCTCGCTTTTGCTTTGGAGAACCTTCCTCAGAGTGCCTCTTCCCTTGTTCCAGCCCTGCCATGCAGACCTGAGCACAGTGAACGTAGGGCTCACACCATGGTTTTGCTTTGCCATCGTGTGTTCTGTGCAGTGCCATCTGCTGTCTGCTCTCGGGATAGCTGCTGCTTCTCGAAGGTAAGGGCAGCTTTAAATGGTAGTTGAATGGTGCTTTTACCTAGGATATTAAGCGATGTTATGACTATCTCGTTATCTGTTATGCTGTGTTGGAGTACCTGTGGATAGCACTTGCACATCAGAAAATGTGGGAAAGCCTGTGGAGAATGATTCCAAAGATTCCTAGAAATCTGTTCAGGTAGTTAAGAGTGTTTTGAGTAAAACCTGACTCTGAATCCTTACAATTTTTTGAATGTGCCACCAGGCTTGTCTGCACCAGTACAAAGTGACCCAATCTGCCTCTGATCCGGTGGGGCAGCTCTCCTGAAATTCCCGACATCTGTTGGACGCTTCCCGGGATAGCTTTCTGCCATCTTAGCAAGTTGAAGCAACCCAAAAATCTGATAAGTGCAGGTGTCAGGGCATGCAGCAGAGTGAGGCAAGGAGGAAACTCTGTCCTTCTGCAGCGGCAGGGAGCTGTTGTATTGGCACATCTTGTACCCTCATTTGTTTTCGTGTCCCCGTTAGGTCTGTGACGGACAGGCTGTTGGTTATTCAGAAGTAAACATAGCAATGGCTCCTGCCAAAGCTGCTCCTCTGTGCTGTAACTATTTAAATGTTCTGCCAGAAATAGCTCTGTTGTTGTTTAATGATTATATGGGATGTCAGGGATCTAGAGCCAAATCCCTTTTCTGAATCAGAAAGGCTAACTCGGGTACTCCAGTCTTCTAATTTAGCTGGGCATTTGGTGCGAGACTTGACAGGGTTGAAAGATCCTGGAACAGGTCCATCTAATTCCACTTTGGAGAGTAGGGGAGGAGAAGATTTAGGATAAAACAGCCCAAAAAACTATCCCTTGACAGTCTGTACTAGATCCTTCCCAACAACTGTCATTTCCCCATGTAAACCACTTTTCTTCCCTCCCTGAACTGCAGCTGACCTGTTGATTTAGTGTCCTCCCCACCCTTCCCTGTTCCCTTTCATAGGCTACCAGGCGTTGGGTTTGCTCCGGGTTGAGTGCGAGCGTGGCATCCCACAGCAACGCGTGTTCTTTAATGAAATGGTTTTGGACAGTAAACACAGCCCTTCTACTGTGCACTTACAGAGATGGAAGGCTATATAAAAGTATACTGACGTAGCCAGCTGGCCAAGGAGTGATCATAGAATCGTTTCGGTTGGAAAAGACCTTCCAGATCAATTCCAACCATGATGTATCATGGAAAGGACATGCTTCCAGACTTGTGATACACGAGGCAATGCTGTGTGTAGTCTGCGAGTATTCCTGCACCTCACCTAATGGTCTCACCCAGCACCACCTCAATATAATTCAAATATAACTTCTTACTAAATATCTAATGAGACAGGAGAGCACAGTGAAATAGTTTGAAAGTAGTTTGAAACGTATAATATTGTAACACTAAGCAATTCTGAAAACCCATCCTGTAGAGAGATGGTAAACATGCAATTTTAATCTCACTTTGTACACGGCAGAAGCTTAATATTAATTTTAAGTACTATTTATCTTAAATACTAAATGCTAATCACTGCAGTACACTTAATCTGTGATGTTTTCATGAGAATACCTAATAAAAGAGCAAGTAACATTTTCTTATTACATTTCTATGATGCTTCTAGTCTTTGAAGAAATGTAACGATTAGGTACAGTTCTTAATAAGCTGAATTAAATTTGGCAAAAGTCTGCATTTCTTTTGATTTAGATTTGCTTAATACAATAAGAAAGATATGAAATGCATATAATAGAGAACTGATTTTTTTTAATTCTACTTACTGTACTCATTTCTGGGAACAAGTCGGCCACTAAAAGGATGCAAAATATAGTTTGAAAGGTAAACTCGTATCTGTATGTTGTAGATGTTGTATCTGTCATCTCCCTGCTTGGTCTTTGCTTACCTTATTGATAAGCTCCTATTCTTTTGGTGTGGGAGTATGCAGTCACTTTGGAAACATCTGGAACTATTGCTGCCTTCTGCTGGGCTGCATTAGTAGATCATGTGAGTAGTAATCTGCTTCAGTGAAAAATCAGGTTTAATTGTTTAGATGGTGTTCAGCTGGTACCTTTTAGCTGTCAGTGAAGCTAATTTGGCTGCTCTTTGCACTGACGCAGGTAAAAGGAGAACAGACCTGCACCTAAGCCAGCAATGTTCAGCTACAGGATCACTACAGCAGCTGAGTTTGGGAGCATGTATAAATCAGTGCCAACCATCATAAAGCTGTGTATTTATTTATCTCTCCTTTCCCTTCTTATCCTTTTGTAGTTTGGGCTGCATTCATTCCTTTTCTTTTCAACTTTGTTTAATCAGGGCCTAATTAGACACACTTCTGAGCTTCTCCTAAGCCTGGGAGTATTGGCTTGTTTCATGTGGAGACAGCTAAATGCACATCTATCTAGGTATGTGCGTACTCGCAGCTGAAAATTGCCTGGATCCCTGCTGTAATCTGACAAATGCAATATTTACATCTATTGATACCAGATTACAGATGGATTAAGCAGAATTTCTGAGCAGACGTACATGAACAGATCTCTAACCTAACCTCAATCACGCAATGTTAACTGTTAAAGTTAGGTAGGTTATCTGATTCTCCTCTGCTAGTGCTTTGTATTATCTACTCTAAAGCATTAATTTTTATTTTTTGCAGCATCTATTGTAAGAAAAGTCAATAAGTCAATGTTGGAACAGATGATGCTGAACAGGTGCACTGTGAGAGGTCCATCTTCTCAACTTAACGTAATCTACAACCAGAAGGGACTGTTGTAAGGAAGCATGCATGCTGAGGCTGGAGTTAACCAGAGCTGCTTGCAAGAGGAAGAATAACAGATATTTTAAAAGCTTTATTAAAGATAAAATATTTAAGGAAGAGAATATTGGGTAAAATGTTACCCTATTTTAATTTGCTAAACTGATTCAACCTGCTGATGTACAAGCAGAGCACTTTAAATATTGCTTTGTTTTTGTGAGCTAACAAAAAAAAAAGACTGTGGGCCTGCAGTGTCATGAAAAACGGTGTGAGGAAATGGGTTTTACAGAATGGATCAGTCTGTCTTGTGGCTAGGCCTCCTCTTTCTGATGGTACAAGGAAATTCAGGCAGTTCACAAATAGCATGGCCTGATGATTACTTTCTGCCGTGTCATGTGTTTTGCACAGTAGGAGGGGCAGGCAAGTCACCTTCGATCAGACTTTCACCTAATGGGAGGTGGCTCTGAACTTTCTGTTTTTCAATCATATTTCAGTGTAGCTGCCACTTTATTTTTTTTATTTTATGTTGCTCTGGCATATAAATACATCTACTTTGTTCAAAGTTAATAGCCATAACGCATATTCCCAAACAATTTAAAAAGTAATTAAAGGATACCTCTTATTCCTTGTAGTTATCTTATTTTACTTTACATTTCAGGCTATTACAAAATCAGTATTTTCTGAGGTGTATATCAGATCTTGCTAGAGGAATGCATGCAGCAAGTGTAGGATCTACTTAATAAAAGAGCCTGCTATAGTTGTGTAGGGGTTATAGTTTGCTTCTATAGTAGAAGACCATAAGAAGAGGCTTGGGAGCTACCTGTTCTGTTCCCAGGCACTGCTCATGAGGCAGTTGGATCCAGCCCACTGAGGTCTAGAGTCACATTCCTCAAGGAAAGGATATCTTAGCGTTCAGAATGCATCATTTGACTAACTACCTCAGCATTCTGCTTTGCTGGCCCGGTCTTCATTTACCAGCCTGTATCTTTGAAGTTGAAAGTACGTTGCCTTCATCCTTTTAAGGACAAGGACAGCATGAGTGTGCATCATCTGTAATAACATCCTTGAATGTATACTTGTGTTAAGTGCAAGCCTTCAAAGTTGCAAGATGCAAGGTTAATGCATGACTTGAGTGGCCTTGCAGCACTCAGGGAAGGGGAGAAGAAGGGGAAAACAAAACCAAAATAAAAACAGCACAGTATCTTTTGAGTTTATAGTATTTAGTACTTGTAGCACCAAGCAGGGAAATGATGCCTCTCAAGAAGCTGTTGCCATCAGAAGATATGGAACAAATGTGACCACCAGTATTGATGTCAGTTGTAGTATAGTATCTGCAATGAAGTATATTTCCAGTGGAGAGGAAAACAAGCCTTTGAGTTTTCCCTCTGGAAATTTTGAATGAATCTATTTGCATCTGACCATTGAAACCTCTTAAGAATTTTGGTTGTCCAAGAAAAAAGTGCACCATCACTTTCCTATTAGGTGTCATATGTTGTTAAATGTTATGCATGCTAAACTTCACTTGCTAAGCATGGTTTTCAGAATGGGTAAAACTGAGTGTTTTGTTAATAATTTTTCCTGAGAGATGGAATAATTCAAAGGCAGGAGAGACAAAAAGTTCATGAAAAGGATTTATAGGCGTCTGTGGAAGTATCTGAAACTGCAGTCAGGCAGCAGCACAGTGATGATATGAAGAGTATCCTGGCTTCAGGTTTGGTGTGTCCTGTGAGAAGTATAAGCTGTGGTTGTGGAATGCTTTAAAAAGCTTGCAGCTGCTTAGCAAAACACTGGCAACAGCCTGTGCTCTCTGAAGAGGTTGCAGTGCCTGTACGTGCCCTGTGGAATCTTGTGTCATTAACCTACTGGAAATAGGCGGCTCCTCATTTCAGCGCTTGGATCTTATTTCAGGAAGTCAAAATACCATGCCAAGAAGTGACAGTGCGAGTGCTGTAATCCATTCTAAGCACGTTGGTAGATGTGTTGAGAAAGTGGAAACCCTTCAGGTATTCTTCAGGATTTCCACGGGGTATGGTTGAATGTTGTATCTGTAAAATATAGCTGTCCTCCCACTTGTACCTGCATCTCTCTTTTGGTCTAAGCTTCATTTTTTCCCCTGTTAGGGATTGTAATAACTGCATTACAAGCAGGAGGAGTCTTGTCGCTCAGCTGGAATCCAGGAGCAGAAACTACTTCCTCTGTCTCCAATTTTTTATCATATTTTAAGTTAGGTGGCCCACGTCACTGCAGAAGCTCTTGTCTTCATCTTTCCATCTTATTGCTTAAGGTCCTACGTATCCTTTGAATAACAAAGAGGGCTTCACGACGTTTGATTTTGTTTTCAGATTTTTGTATTTTAAAATTGAAAACACAGTCATGATCAGTTTTAAACCCAAGGGAACACGGAATAATGATACTGCTTCCAAGTCTGTTATCAAGCATGGGACTGCTAGGTAGCAATTAGCTTGCAAGGTGCATGTTTCTCTTTTCAAATGGCTCTACTTGCAAGGGAGAAAAAAAAAGGCATAAAGATCAATTGGATCTCTCAGGACAAGGGTCTCTTGAGCGCTTTCATCCTCTTCACGTATTAGTTGAGGCTTATCTTGGAATACAAAGAGTAATTATGTATCCATAAACTAAATGTAGGTAAGCGTCTTCATGATGGAAGTAATGCCAAAGTACCTCATTACATGATTTATGAGGTACTGTGCTTCCATTTTAAAAATGCATGCAAAACTCATGTCGTAGTCGTTGCCAGTTTATAGATACAGACTTCAGAATAGGCTTTTCAGGGTGATATGCTCGTACAATATGAAAGCAAGCAGGTGTTTTTAGATTTGATTTGGAATACTGTTTATACATCCTCTTGTCAGTGAAAGTTATTGAGCGCCTCTCATTAAGTTTTCCATGTAAGTGTTGCATTGAATACATTTTTCCTTTGAATGCAAACAATATGTTGGATTTGGAGTCGATCTGTGACTATCTTTTTCAAGAATCTAGAGTTGCCATCTCTAATTAAGATGCTGTATTGCATAATTGATTCTGTAATCTACACTTGCATTGAAAACTAACGCCTAGAATTGCTCAGATAGCTTGTAACGTTCAATGTTGGTTTATATCGTGTCATTTTTCTGAGTCTGCAGATGTGAAAGTTTTGTGCATCTGTAGCTGAAGGTTTTTAGTCTATGGAAGCCTTCATCAATGCAGGCTTAGCAAAATTTCAACCTATTCTGCTATTAAGGAGATTATGTATTCTCATAGAGCTAGGTATAAAGTGCACAGATAAGAAGGCCAGATGAACACGCAATTTTCGCTTGAAACTGAGAGGATTTTAAGCAGTCAACAACTTGTGTGAGAAACAACACTCTGATCTTGCACCTTGTTTCAAGAGAAGAGTCAAATGCATCAACATAATTTGCTTTAAACATTAAGATCAAGGTGAAGTAACTGCACGTCTATATTTGTGCTCTTCTCCCCCTGCATGTTTTCTTACTGTCTTAGTATGATTAATTTTACTTAAAATGTTAAAATGAAATAGCGCTTTTGTCAAGAAAGTGCTAAACTCGGGAATGTCAAAGCCAAAGATGTCTCCTTATAAATATAGCAGTAATTGTTGCTGTGAAGTGTTGCAGAATTCGATAAATCTGGGGTGTAGCAAGTGATCGTGGTGAACAGCATTAAGGAGTCATCTTGCAGCAGTATTTTGTCCTCAAAAAAGCAGTTCACGGGGTGAAAAAATCAAGCCTAAGTTTGGTGATTGGTGGCCCTCAGAGCGCTACAAGATGAATGGCGTCATGTATAGGGCATCTTGGTTGCAATTGTTGGAGCATCCCCAGAAAGGCACAAAGTACAGAACTAGGCTATTTCTTGATGGTCAGGACTTGTAATCCTCAAACATACCTCGGCTGAGGTTAGTTTGAGGATTCCCTTAAACCTTCGCCGCAAGGAAGAGAAGTTCAAGCCAAGGACTCCATCAGACTCTGATCCTGTGCCAGGTGATAGGTTCTGTAACGCTACTACTGGAAATATGATGCGACTAACCCAGTGTGAAAAGTGCCGAGAGAGCGAAATGTTGTGTGTGCAATAGTTATGTGCAGTATCCTGCTGTTAGCAGCTCTACCTGGTCTGAACTGCAGGGAAACATCTGGCAGGGCTGGGAGCACAGTGCTGGGAAGGGCAGAAGTGGGATCAGAGCAAGGTGTTGGCACGTGGGTGTCTGAGCGCAGGTGCACTCAGCCCGTCGCTGCCACCTTCTCAATTCCCAGAGCCGGCGCTCACACGCCGTGTGTTCCGCAGGATTCTCCGTGGCTGCGTGTGTTCCTTCTCTCGTTTTCCTGAGGGGAGGAAGGTGAACACCCTTGTTTGCCAAGCCAAAGTGAGATGCTGTAGTTAAGCTTCAGTGTTTTTCTTAGGGTTCCTTCAGTCAGAAAGCTGTTTCTTGTTCTCACTTAGAGCTCTTCCCACAGTGAAAAATTAATTTACCTATAGTATTTCTAACGTTTTCTGCTCTAAAGGCATGCTCAGCTGCCTCTGCAGACTTTTAATTTGCAGCAAAAGAAAATCAATCCCTTTTTAAAAGGGTCAGTTTATACATCTATATTTATCCAAAAGCGTATTAGAAGGGAAGATTAAGTTTTGCCATCTTAAATGTTAAAAGTAAAAATGCTGTTTTGTGTTTCAATTTTAAGTGGTAATTCATTCTTGTAAAGTCGTTTTATTAAAGACTTAATGTGCTGCTGCCAAGGCAGGAAACAGTTGTTCACATCCCTCTGAAGTCAGTTATGAAGCTTTGCTGGTTTGAAACACGAGGGGAATGTCAATACGTACTCTTCTTGCCCACTTCATTTGTTTAACTAATCTCTTAATGCTGTAAAAGCAAACATGAGCTATCCTTTGGAGGGCTCTGTGAATTTGAGTCAAGATTTAAAAATTTGAAACTAATCGCTGTTAGTAAATATGTTATCTTGTTTCCTTTTTTAATGTTAAGGGATAACACCATTGACTGAGGTTTCAGTGCATTTTAAGTCATGTCCATAACTGCCTGGATTATTTTGTTTGTTGTGGTGCACACAACTCCTGGTTTTTACCTTGCACAGTGCCGCAGGCTGGGCACTAAACACATTAGCAATAAACCTTGCTCCAGCAAGATAAGAGGCTAATTTTACAGGTACAGCATTTCAGAGATGATTGTAGTTGACAGCTCAGAACTGGAGAATTAATTAATATTTGGAAATCTAGTCAAATGGGAATATTTGCAGGCTTATTAGAAACAAATGTCACATTGCTGTTTGATACAAGGATTTCTAGGTCACAATGACGGATGTTTGTGTAAATTTCCTTATATAAACATGACTAATTGCTTCTGAAAGCTCAGTTTTATCAATTAATGTATCCCATATAACTGCTTATTGACCATAAAGAAGAGCTTTCCTGAAAACATTGTGTGCTATCTATATATATGTGGGTTTTTTTTGAGTATTCCTTGTCTGATGCTGTGATGGTCCACTGACATCTGGGCCTGAATTTCATTTCTTTTTGTTTTTTCATGGTATAGACAAAGAAATCTGCCTCTGACCCCTGTGTAGATGTACTGCAGGTGTTAGGCTTGTTCTACTGATCAAACAAATAGGAACCTGATGGGTCTTATTACAGTCTTGGGCAATATGAGCTTTATTCTGCTGAAATTGGCTCAAGGTAAAGTAGTTCTATTTTGGCACTGTTAAATATATAAAAGAATTAAACATAGATTTTAAATTTGTATCAGAAGTGATGCTTATTACTGTTGATTACATATAAATGGATACTTCCAGAAACAGACAAAATAAGAGTTACACAGACTCTTAGCCTTGTATACTAACTTTATGTAGAAGTCTGTGATGTTGGGTTTGCTTATCTAATCCGCTGTTTTGGTATTTCATTTAGTCATGGGACTTGGTACTTAGATTAACATATTCCTTTACTAATGTTTTCACTAATGAATTTCTCATTAACTAAATTTCCATTGGAGAATCTGTTAGGAATTATTTTTATGAGTGTTGTTTCTGTTAGACCTGGTGTTTACTCGGGCTTTTTTAAAACTAACTTTTTTTCTAATTACTTTTTTGCAAAGTTGTATAGCATCAATACCTGTAGCCTTGTTGGTCTGCCTTTTGAACAATCATGAAAAAGCAGTTACTATTTGGGGTAATGTACGCTGCAGTTTTTCTCACAGCAGTCTGATACCTAACTTAAAGAGTGGCGAGACTTTATATGAGGTAGATTTTGCCATTTAAAGTAGGGAAAATCAATTATTTGCCAGGAAAGGGAAAGAGTAATGACTTGGTGGCAATGCATACGTGCCTTTTAGGGGTAAATCGGGAGTGTGGAAGACAGAAATGAAGGCGTGCGTGGGAGGGCAAGGCCTCCGAGGAGCGTTGTGCTGCAGGGAGCCTTTCCTGCCTTAGGAGAGGAAATGGCTATGCAGATTCTGTTCTTTATTAAAAGAAGTGAATGCAGCAAGGCCCGTGTGAACAATTAGACTGATTCCATTTCATATGATTGCATTATTTCATCTTTCACTGTTGTGTGGAGCAGAAGATGCGCCACGTACCCCCTTTCAAAATGAGAGTCTTACACTAATTTTTCCTTGTTCCTAATTCTGCTTACATGGTGTTCTCAATGTAATAAATAATTGACTAACAGATTACATTTGAAAACTAGTTTTAAAAGGGAGTTAGAAAATGAATGGCATGTGTTTATATAACAAATATACCATTTGTTTATATACCCTTGTGTTTATATACCAAATGAGATGTTGATATTTAATTACTTTCTAGATCTTAGAAAAGAAAGCATTGGGGTATGCCTGGAATTTAGATGTTTTGGCATATTTTTAACTGCATTTTTTTTTTTTTCTCTCTCTCTAGGTTTAACTATAGATCAACACATCATCTTGCATCCCATGGGTTTTATGAATTTTTAAATTGGTTTGATGAAAGAGCATGGTATCCACTGGGAAGAATAGTAGGTGGAACTGTAAGTATTATAATTACTTAAAGATAACTTTGCAGTAATTTTATTGAAGTTCAAATACAACTTTGACATGGGTAAAAGGAGAATCTGAATGGAATAAGCTTTTATTGTCAATTGCTGCAGAGGGAATAGCGATGTTTTTTAATTTCTAGCTACAGAACTAAGTCAACATGTTTTAGTCCCCATCCAACAGCATACTGTGAACAAGAAACATGAAACTGAGTGATACCTTCTTACACATCAACTTCTAACAGTAATAAATAGAGATGTTGTGACTCCTGTCAAATGGTCCCTTTTGCCTCTTTTTTTTTCATTTTGCATACAAGTTTAAATCTGAGTAGGCATCTTTTCCATGTATGGAAAATGTTAGAGTTTCACTGAGGAAAAAGACTTGAAATGAAATCAGTGGAAGAGATTGGTATGTGTTATACAACAGGAAAGGTGTAAGAATCAACATTATCAAATCAGAAAACAAATTTAATTAGTAGAATAGTCTTAGTAATATTAAGTGACACAGTCACATTTGACATTTAAAGTGCACTAAAAGTTATATTAATTATCGGAAATATGATTAAAATGCATTTGCAAAGCCTTTTTGTAACAGTTAGATAACCATATGTTCTAGTATCTTTAGAGGGAACCCCTATGACCCTTTTTATGTAACATTTCCATAACTTATTTAAAGTAAAAGCCGTAGAATCACAGAATGCCTAAGGTTGGAAGGGACCTCTAGAGGTCACCTAGTCCAACCCCCCTGCACACGCAGGGCCACCTAGAGCACGTGGCACAGGGCTGCATCCAAGCGGGTCTTGAAGATCTCCAGAGAAGGAGACTCCACAACCTCTCTTGGCAGCCTGTCCCAGTGCTCTGTCACCCTCACTGTCAGGAATTTTTTCCTTAAGTTCCTGTGGAACTTTTGGTGTTTCAGTTTGTGGCCATTTCCTCTTGTNAATTCTGTTGGTGGCCACCACTGAAAAGAGGCCGGCACCATCCTCCTCACTGCTTCCCTTGAGGTACTTGTACACACTGATCAGGTCCCCTCTCAGCTTTCTCTTCTCCAGGCTGAACAGGCCCAGCTCCCTCAGCCTCTCCTCACAGGGCAGATGTTCCAGCCCCTGATCATCCTCGTGGCCCTGCGCTGGACTCTCTCCAGCAGCTCCACATTCCTCTGGTACTGTGGGGCCCAGAACTGGACACAGTGCTCCAGATGTGGCCTCACCAGGGCTGAGTAGAGGGGCAGGATCACCTCCCTCGACCTGCTGGAGATGCTCCTCTTAATGCATCCCAGGATGCCATTGGCCTTCTTGGCCACAAGGGCACCCTGCTGCCTCATGGTCAACCTGTCGTCCACCATGACGCCCAGGTCCTTCTCTGCAGAGCTGCTCTCCAGCAGGTCGGTCCCCAGCCTGTACTGGTGTCTGGGGTTATTCCTCCCCAGGTGCAGGACCGTGCACTTGGCCTTGTTGAATTTCTTGGGGTTTCTCTCTGCCCAGTTGTCCAGTGTGTCCAGGTCCCTCTGGATGGCAGCGCAGCCCTCTGGGCTGTCAGCTACTTCTCCCAGCTTCATATCATCTGTAAATGAGAAATAAAATGAAAGAAAATAAATAAAACGAAAGTTGTGATTTCATAGCTTATTTCGAAAATCTTATGGCATATTAAATTTTTGTAGTTTATCTTGAAAATCAGCTGTCAAGGATCTGTGCAGAGGAACATCCCATTATCTGTGTTCATTTAATTAGATACAAAAGCTGCTTTAATTCTAGAGCAAAACAAAAGGCAACTGAAGTCCGTATGTTTTCTTCTACTTTTTTTTTGTGATGTTGAACACGACAGGAGGGTAAAATTACTATTTCAAGTGTTTTAACGTTCTCCAGTATTCTTTGATAGATTCAGAAGATTTGGGGAAGCCCTACGCTTTCCTGGAGGACACCGTTGTTTAGTTTTATAAGACTTTGTTTTAGTACTTCAGATCCAAAGATGTCTACAAACATCTTGCACAAACAGACATATACACTCAGCCCCCCTGCTCTCTGTCAGCTCTTTAGCTTGTATAAAGCTCTTTGATATACATTTTCTTCCTCTAAGGACACAGAGAAATAGAAGAGCTGCATAGAGCTGCCGTAAAATTCTCTTGCAAGCTTCTGATTATATATCTTAACCACAAATTCATCTCGTATGACAAATGTAAGGCAAGACAGGATATTATTTTTGTGCAGCTTATTTAGGAAAAGGATTGTTACCCAAATGTTTGCAATTGCATAAACTTTTAAGAACTTCTGGTGTTCCAGGTTGTTGTCAAAATATATTTAAGGCAATACTAAAATACCTTCATTAATTTTATCTGCTCACTGTTAAGAAATTACTGTATCTCACTGCAAATGATATGCAAATAATCCTATCCCTATTCTAATTTGTTTGTCTCTGTTCTCCTTCCAGGTATACCCAGGACTGATGGTGACAGCAGGCCTTATACATTGGATTTTAAATATGCTTAACGTGACGGTCCATATAAGAGACGTATGTGTGTTCCTAGCACCAGTTTTTAGCGGCCTTACTGCTATTTCTACTTTCCTGCTCACCAGAGAACTGTGGAACCAGGGAGCAGGGCTTTTAGCTGCCTGTTTTATCGCCATAGTTCCAGGTTACATATCTCGATCAGTAGCAGGATCATTTGACAATGAAGGCATAGCTATTTTTGCACTGCAGTTCACATACTATTTATGGGTAAGTATTTGCTAAGTCCTCTGCTTTGGGAGGGTTTTTGGTTCTTCTTCCAGCAAATGACTGATTTTTCTTAGGATTCAAACTGAATCCTTGCGTTTTCTTCCTCCCTCTCATCTCTCTTCCCCTTGGCTCGGGATCAGGCAAGTACTAAGAAGTCACATGATTCAAAGCACTTCATAATAATGCTCTTCAGTTTGTTATGTAAAACTATTATTCAACTGAGCAGTATCCTCTAATAGTAAGGGATCTATAAATTTCAAACAAGTGGGCCGCTGTCTTTGTTTTCAAGTTTGGAGATATTCATGTTATCTGAGTATCAAACTTTACTATTCTTTTCTAGCTAGTGGAAAGAACACACTCTGAACATAAAGTGCTTTGAATTGCCTACTGGGGGAGTATTGAATACATGGAGGGGTCTAAGCTTTGAAGCATCTGGACTAAATAGCCAAAGCTGTCCACAGAGCAGGATATTCATACCATTTGCATGCCTTAAAAAAATAGTCTAATGTATTTTAATTAGTCTACTTGCTAGCTTTACTTGACTGTTATAAGGCAATTCCATATTGCAGAATCTTTATGGTTGGAAAAGACCTTTGAAATCCAAAGGGATATAGATAAGCCAGAGGGTTTTTTTTCCTGTGTTGTTATGTCTAATATGGAAATATCAATAATAGCATAGGCAGAAAGTTAATTCAGTACAGGCACAGCATGGTGTTGTCCCATGTGCCTGCCTTGAATTCATGTACTTTTCATTTTGGATATCTGGTGAATTTTATATATATATATATATATATATATATGTGTGTGTGTGTGTGTATGTATGTATGTGTATATATACACACACACATGGTCAATGCAGCAAATGCCATGATTTTTTGGAGAGTTCTATTTTTCATAAGCAGATGTGTACTCTAAAGCTTTCCAGCTTGAGAATATTTCAGATTTGGCATATTACTGGCAGACTTGGAGGAGAAGGGAATTCAAGTTTTTCATGTTTGAGTAGCAATGTTACTGAAGTGCAGACTTTGAAAAAAAGGTCCTCTTATTAGGATTTTTGGATTTTGTTTGTTTATTTTAATCTTTAACTGCAGTTCCAGATTCATGCTGTGTGTGATAACAATAATAGAATCGAATGATGTTGTTGTTTGATAGCACTTATCTCTTCTTATGAACTCAATTAACCAGACTGCATAGTGCAGTCATGTTTGCATAAAGGTTTTTTAGAATTATATATGGATTAGATGTATTTCATAGGTAGCTTTACAGATTCATTTCAAGTCAGTTTTTCATTCCTGTTTTCTCACACTGTTGCCACTGTCAGTTTTGGGCAAGATTATTTGGGGCCCAGTTTATGGATTCCACCAAACCTTTAGTTACATATGGATGCTGTCATTAACCTTAAGTGAATTTTCCAAAATTATAGAAAATCTCTTATCTCTATAATAGCAGAGTTGGAACTGATGCCAGTCAAAGGAAACCGTGCATAGTCCATACTTAAAATTATAATGTGATGTAGTATGTTGGACAAAACAGCACCGAGGTGTTGCAGCTACTTTTCTGCCTCAGATGATGAAGCAGTTGCATTGCATCCTGCCTGCCCATTAACTAGAGATGAGTATAAGTGACATGTCATATGTCAACTGAATTGCACTTACAGTTTGGTTTTATGGACATCAGAAGCATACGAGTAGAATTTGATAAGTACTTAAGAAGTTCTTTTGACAGCTGTAAATATACTTTAGTAAAATTTAGCTCTTCTGTCTTGGAGTGGAAATACTGCAGTGCTGCCTTGTATTCATTTGTCATTCATAAATACCTGATTATTTTTAAAGGTCAAGTCAGTGAAAACTGGGTCAGTCTTCTGGACAATCTGCTGCTGTCTATCCTACTTTTACATGGTAAGTTTTATATATATCTATACATATTATAGCTAAGCTATATAAGCAAGACTGGCCTAATTCATACTTTGCTAAAAGCACAACAGAATGAGATATTAATCTTTCAAGGCAATAATGCAAATTTGTTCATTTTATTATCAGATACTTAAATATGAATAAGAAGACATAAAAACTTTAAAAATAAAGTATTTAAATTCAAGTGTACATAACAGCAACCTTTTAAAAACAGCACTGTTTAACTATCCTTGAAAATTTTTCTTCTATTATGAACAGAAACTTATTAAATAGAATTTACTTGGTCTGAGTAAATTTAGGTGGCATTTTGATTAATATTCTTATGTGTATATTATTACTGAAACAGGATAATAATATTTTTATATACACAGCTGTATTTTTATAACTGAAAGCTACTACCTTGGGTATAGTTAAGCAATAGAATAAATCAGAACTGCTGAATTAATTAATGACATATGCTATGCAGGAAGTCATTAAGTTATCATAAAGACCTGTTTCCTTTTTTGATCTAAAATGGTGGCTGTAGCAGAGAGAGCTAACAGATACAAAACTAGTAACAAAACTGGGGAGATATTGCAAGTAGTAGAAATGGGGAGGCTGGATTTTTTTTTTTTTTTTTTTCCTCCCCTATCTTCTGAAACCTTAGGCTTGAAGAATTTTCCAATCTGATTGAAACAAAGACCTTTACTTCCCCTAATTCATTAACTTTTTTTTTTTGTGGAAAACATATTTCAGAGGAAAAATAGCCTCAAAATGACTAATGGATCAAGAGTCCGGGTAATTGGTTGGCATTAAGAGCAAGGTATTAAGTTTTCCTTTACTACAGCTAGGTAGGTAGACTTGCAAGAAAAGAACTTATGAGTTGTTTTAAATGCTTTGGTTTAAAATACAAGACTAATTCAGATGTTCTCTGGATGCTGCTTAGATTTTTTTATCTTTTATGTTCAGTGTCTGGTTGTATTTTTGTTTGGTTTTCTTTTGTTCTAACAACAAATATTAGCACTTTGTGCAAGTCACAGAAGAGAGCAGCTATCTCCTATTAAGCGTACATTTACTCCATTCTCCTCTTCCTGCTAAGTCATTAAACAAACAGCCACTTCACCATAGCATTGCTGTTCATGTTATGTTACAGTACAGAGCTCCTGTATGTGTGATACAGACTTCTGTGCAGTAAAAAATTAGACAAGGTTTCGAGCACATAGATGTTTATATATATGCTAGGTATGAGTTTGTATCTTTTATATTTGACAGATTTGATGCAACCCTCTGAAAAGGGTGTTCATAAATACATGCATAGCAAATAACATACTTTTAAAAAGCTACCGCTGAAAAATCATTGGAGAACAAATTCTCCCATTTTAGCCTGACTTAGCGTCTAGATCTGTGGAATTTTATGGGAGGAAAGGGATGCCACTTGGAGTGTGCATGGTGACAGAAGTGGCAACATCATCATCATCATGAAATTCTTGAATGCAATTTAATATTGTTTTTTTTCAGTTTATATTCAACTAGTCAAATATGAAAATTTCTCCACAGCTTAGTATGGGTGATTGGATAATAGAAGTTTATTCTTTACCAAATGTATGCACTTCTAACCTGGGTGGTGGCTTTCCGGGTAATGTATTTCCTTTTGTGGTAGAATTTAGCTCAGGTGAAGCTGTAGCACAGAGCGTAATTGTACTCTCGGAAAACAAACCCATTTGTTTTCCTCTGATGGAATCAATGCATCTTTGCATTACCAGTTGAGAATTCAATACCTCTCAGTTCTGGGGTGGGAAGAGTCATTCCTCACTGGGAAAAATGGGGAAGCAGCACTTTAAAAGAGGAATGCATATTGCATGGACTGACAAAAACCTTTGTTGATATCAAAACCTGCCTGAAATATGTCTGACTCACTGCTGTGGTAATTCGACTCATAACATTGCATCCACAAGGAAAAGAGTATTTTTTCATGTATTTTTAGCAATTATTTAACTTTGTCAATTTGGCTTGGGATAGCGTTTTGTGAGAACAGTTGAAAATAAATACAAAGCCTTACACTGAGGCGGTCCTCACAGGAATAATAGCATGTTTCCACTGCTGTCGTCTTCCTCATCTTTGAGGAAGCCTCCACTCTGTTTGAAAGGTTTAGAAATGAATCTTCAATTCTTTTGAGTGTGTAGATTTGGCTTAATCTTTGGATAGTTAGAGAATAGTTGTTAATTAAAATGCAGGTCAGCTACCTGCATCATTCAAACTTCTCCTTAAATATGACAGTGTCCTAATTAGACTTTTGTTCTCATTCTATTCAGTCTTATTTACCTTTATACAGCATTTTGTCTTGATAAATAAAAATGCTTGTGTATACCATGCTACTTCATTCTAGTGATTTGGCATTAGAATCATGATAATGTAAAATGATTTTCTATAGAATATGGTAATAATCTTCTCTGCTTGTTCCACCTTGTTTCAGTTTACTCCAGGTTTTTAAGCATTGCACTTTTTATAGTATCAGCACCAAAACCCGGTGCTCTGCTTTGTCGTTATTTTTCAGACTTGTTTTAAAGACCGTAAAGTCATTTGGGCTTCATTTTGAATGCTAGGGTTTTAAAAATATATGCATGAATCTAAGCCTTAAGTATGATTAAAATAAACACGTTTGCTAGTGCATTCTAAAAATGAAGAACCAGGGTAGGCATGGCACATATGGGAGAAGTCTAGACTTAAATTTGACAAGTGAATATGTGTTAAAATACAGACTGCCTTGTCAACATTGGCCCTTCTAAATGCATTAGAAATTCAGATAATGTTATAATGGCAGCTCATTAAATAATCTTTGTCTAAACCCACAGTGAGCGATACATTGATAGCACTGTAGCATTTCAGTACTACGTACCTCGTGCCGGCCTTTGAGGGCTGCTGTTACTGCGAGTTCACCCGGCCCAGCTGCACCTGAGCGGCAGCGCCGAGCCCTGCTCCCCTTCTTGCCTTCCTGCCCGGCTGCTGCTCCTTCCTCCTGTGCTCTGCGGCCTGGCCTGGCTGCCCCACGCCGGGAGGGAGATCTGGCTGCCTTCCTCTGCCTAGAGGTTCCCCGTCCCCACTGGAGCGCGTGGAGCGCAGTGCTAAACTCGTACGTTGTGGGAACATTTGGGATCGCAGATGGGAGTCCAGCTGCTACTTGGTGCTGCAGCCTCCAACGTGGGAAAAGCCCTCGGCAACACGTTCTTGATTGCCAGCCTGACCAGGTTAGCCTGGGAGAAAAGGAAAGTGTGAGAAAAATAGTCTTGGAAATCCACTGGCCTGTTTCAAAGAATTCAGTATTTTGGCAACATCATATATATTGATTTTTTTTCTTTCTTTATTTCTTTTTTTTTTTTTTTTTGGTAATAAATGCTGAGAAAGATTCCCGTGATGTTACTAGTACTTCTCACTGCTTATCTAGCTAGGCTTTATGTTTCCTTGTTAGACTATCACTATGTGTAAATCCAGGATTGGCTCGCCTGTGCGTTCACAGATATTTTTTAGATCACATTTCAATGATCTGATATCCTGTTCCATTTCTCCTAGGTCTCTGCATGGGGTGGTTATGTTTTCATCATCAACCTCATTCCGCTGCATGTGTTTGTTCTGTTGCTGATGCAGAGATACAGCAGGAGGGTGTACATTGGTAAGTGAGCTCCTTGAAATGTGCTCTTCACCGAGCAGCCTTTGTCAAATGCTAAATCATGATATATGAAACTAATTATACCTATGTCTTGCATTAGGTGACAATGAAGTAATTCCGTGTCGGGTTGCATTTTTATTAGGCTGACTACAGATGATAATTGATTATTGCCTGCAAAATGGAAATTGGGAGTTGTTCACATTGTTCACATTTCCGAAACCTCGGCGATATAATTGCTAATTCATTTTCTCACCTTTCTAGTGCACTGAGATAAAAACGAAATAACTAGATAATTTGATATTTCTAGAAGCTTTTCAATATTTTTATAAAATAATTATATAAAAATATTTCATTTTCCTGCCTCTTCCTGGTATGTGAAATAACTGCTATTTTTAAAAAAATATGTGCAGCAAAAATTACACAAGTACTACAGCATATTGTGACATATGTGAGAAAAGGCATAGGAAATTTTAAACACCAGTATAATGTTTATATAACCAGGACTAAAAACAGCTTAAGAGTCTGTCCAATACACATGAATCCTTAAGATTTTATTGGGATAATGGATCAGTGCTGTTACAAGCATATGTGAACAGTGATCTTTGGAGAGTAATTTTGATTTGCCTGACATTGAAATATTCTCTCAACAGTTTATATAGATTTTATAAGTTAAATCAGTTGGCAGTGGGGTGAGTGTATGAAATAACCGGAAATTTTAGCATTCAAATATTTAACAGTACATTTTTGGCTACTTTACAATAGGTAGAAATAGTATGAGCTGAAGTGTAAAATTTCACAATGTTTCGTATTTGTAAATGTTCTATGCTTTTAATTTTAAGTCTTTTTGCAGTACCAGCCATAGAAATTACTACTTTTACATATGTATTTAAACAATTATATGCTGTGATGTTTGCTTAAGTTCATTATGAGAGTTTTTCTGTTTTTATCCCCCCCACCTTTTTGGGGGGGGGGAAGGGGTGGTGGAGGGGGTGGTGGGGCAGGACTGTAAATCAGAAAGTGGAACTCTTTAAAAAGAAAAAAGTACTGACCCTCTAATTTTAAATTATTAAATTTGTTAGGTTCTTCATAACAAAAAGGGGGAGTAATTCATCTTATTTTGCATTTCAAATTGGTATATTGAACATTTTCATTTTCCAATTTCTGTGAATGAAGCATGAGAAGCAAGAGAAACTGAAATCCCTTATAAAATCCAAAAGGGACATGATAACTAGAAACAAAAAAGATTAAGTATTCTTGCTTTTCAGCTTTCAGCCTAATGAACTAGGCTTTGAACTTCTCTGGGGGAAAATAATGCTCCTAGTTCAATAAAAGTAAAGGTTTTGAACATGCTTGTTTTGTGAATAGCTACAATTTGTTGAGATGTCACTGTCCCTCGTCTGCGAAGGAGCTGCAGTTCAGAGTTGTTAGAATGAAAATGTGTTTCATTGCACTGCTGGCTTCATTTAAGCTACCTTGCCAAGCCTTACCCATCTTGCATCAATATGTGAAATGTTTGTTTAGCAGCATGTTTTTGTAAAATAGGTAAAAATGCTCAAGCATGTCTGGGAAGAAATGAAATTGTGCTTCCCTAGACTGTTCAGATAAGGAGAAGTGTTGGCAAAAACTCATGAAAGCAGGGAGAGAGTAAAGATATAGGATTTGCTAAGTGAATGCAGAAGTCCCTAAATTTTCCAGTTGTATAGTTAAAACTGCTTGTAGCCTATTAACAGGCGGCAGTATCTAGTGAAAACTGCATCCACAGCAGTTTTACTAAATTGTTGGAGGAGGTTGTTTGTTTTAAATTCTAGGTGGGTTCCTTAGTTTTATTGTAAAGCAGCATAATCCTGTTTTTTGGAATGAAGAATAATTCATCTAATATAGTTGAAACTATTTGGAAAAGAAGATATTTGGCAGCAGGAAGATTTTTAAAAATCAGAGATGATGTCTTGGGAAATACTTTTCATACAGAGTAATATACCAAAGAAAAGATATGAGGCACATAATCTAATGAGTAGTATGGTTTAGAATCATTTAATGGTTTAAAATATTTGCCAATTAAAGGTATTTTATGAATATCCTAGCTAGGATGATGTAGGTCATATCTGACCCACTTGGTACTATTGGTGACCATGCATGAAATTGTTCATTTTGAGTTGGATTTTTGGTGGTGATGGTGTTTGTTTTTCTGAGTCTTGACAGTAAGATCAACTAGCTTACTATTTCAGTGCATTAGCAACATTTGCAAAGGCAAAATAACCTGCATGTTCAGATGCTAATATTTTCTGTAGTACTTGTTCAAACTGTAGTTTATCGTGCATTTAAAATGAAAATGGTTTTGCACTTGGAAAGGTGCCATCCAGTTTTAGGTCATTAGCATGCACCTCGAAGTAATTTTTCACCTCCATCAGCTCATAATTATTTTCTGTACAATATTTAAGTTCTTTGTGCTTTTCAAAATGTTCAATAACAGAAGCACTTACGTATCTCCCAGAATTTAAAACTTAATTTCAGTAATGTGTTTCTTCTCCTCTGTGGTGGGTTTCATCATTTAAATGGTGTTCGGGCATGTGTTTCTCAACTTCTCCCGTGTTCGAAAGTTTCAGATGATTAGTGCTTGTTTCTGGTGCTTACAATACATTGCTTGACAGCATATGCCGGGGTATTTGCTGATGTACTTTAGATAAGCTTCCCTGTGGGTAATTCTCATGGCTTTGCATTGCGCAGCAGCTGAAATTATCAGCCCTTCTTAAAATGGCTTTACCCAGTAGGTCAATCGTGCTTGACCTAATTAAAGTGATCAGTGCAGATTGCATGAAGCAAAATGAAGTTAGGGTTTTTGCAAAGGCTGTGCAAGCAGTAGAAGGTGAAGGAGCGGGGGAAGTTTGTGATCTGCATCATCACGAGGCATGGAGCTCCTAGCAAAGCTTCATTGCTGGGTACACTGGCCGTTTTTTTCAATCCTAGGCAGCAGATACGGTAGCCATTTGAAAGAGAAGGGAAGTAAAGGATGCTTAAAAAAAAGGGAGGGGGCATAAGTAATTATCAAATAGGAAATAACAGTTTTAGGACCAGGCTTACAGCGATGCTTACAGTGGTGTGTGTTTAACAAATGTGAAGTGTAGCCATTAATGCCAATCACTGGAGTGCCACAGGATGGCAGTGTTGTAACACCCTCATGATATAGCGAGTGATTTATGCTGCAGTGAATTCCTCGAAAATGGAATTTTATATAGCATAAACATATTCCAGTGACATCAGAGGGAACAGATCTCTGGGTAGGGCCAACTGCTGAAATACCAAGGCTGGAAAGACTGCACCAGCGAAGGCGGCAAGTGGTTGAACCACCATCGGTCATTTTTGGTGGTGTTTGGCAAAGCATGAAGTACCCCGCCACCATAATCCCTGAGGGACACCAGCCAGCTACTGTGAGAACAGTACAGCTGGCAAATGGTGTCATCCCCAGATCTCCCCACATAGAGCTTAGTAGGGGGTTCTGTGGGATCAGGAATCTCATAAAGCTGAGGCCGCAACAAAGACTGTGTGGCCTGTCATTTGTAGGAGACTAAGAAAATGTGGGAAGTAGATTTCCTAGGTAGGTAATGGATGCTCTGATGTGTTTTGCTTCCCTGAGGTCCTTTCCCTTCAGTCTTTTCTCATACAGCAAACAACTACAGCAAGGTCTGAGACCCCTGCTTTCCCTCTCCCTGCCTCACCAAAGCAAGAAAGCAAAAGAGGAAGAGGAAATTATTTCCAAGCTAGAGTGTCTTGGGGAGATGATTTAAATCCTGGAGCATAGAAGTAAAAAAAAGAAATGCCATTAGGAACAATGAGAACTTGCTCCTTTCTCTAAAATTGGGTGCAATATTGTTGCGTTAGCCTAAGATAAAGAAAAATAATCAGTGCAGCCACAGTATTTAAAGTTACATGGTTCTGTATGTGCCACTGCAGTTTGGAGAAGGATGATAGACTCTAATACAAAGTCAAGGCTTTTTGAAATTTGTGAACTCTCTTCTCACTCTTTTCTTTCTCTTACCCCTTTTTTATAGCATATAGCACTTTCTACATTGTGGGTTTAATATTGTCGATGCAGATACCTTTTGTGGGATTTCAGCCCATTAGAACAAGTGAACACATGGCAGCTGCAGGTAAGAAAACCAAATATCTTTGTTTCCAAACAAGCTGCTTAACACAAGAAAACCCCAAACTCAGGTGGCTCTATTTCCTTTGATAGCAAATAAAATGTTAACAATGAAAAAAAAGTGCTGTTTAGTATCGGTGGGGAAATTTTCTTCCCAACTGACACATTATCCTTTGTGTGATTTAATGGAGATAAAATGCTTCACCGACACTGGAGCTGTTTGTCATTGTGACAAGCCCTTATTTTACAAGTTCATCATCTCTGCCGTTTTGCAATATAATGATGCCTTCAAGCATTGCACAAGTGAAACATTTGTTATTGATAAATAGTTTTTACTGAGCAGTTTGTTTTGGAGTTGGTCTTCAAAGATAATTAGATACAAATGACTTAAATTGCTATTCAACAAAGACTTTTAAATTACTGATTTTAATCTAATTCGATTTTTCTTTTCAAAGAAGATTAAGTTTCAGTAGTTGTTAAACATTCAGCCATCTTGGTCTCTTGTCAGTGATGACCTTTATCCTAAATCTGATTTAACTAAGACCATATACTGTTTGTGCGTTTATAGCATATTTTGTTAGACTCCCCACTCTTACATAAAGTCATTTATCAAGTTGCATTCAGGGCAGATTACTGCCCTGAATCATTAAAATATCATATCATAGCATATCATTAAAATGAACCACAACAATATTTAAAAATTCTTAGTTGAATGATGATCCTTTTCATTTTTCAAAAGAATATTTTTCATGCTCCTTTTTGGACATAGATATATGTATTTTTTTTTTCTAATTCAAATATAGCTAAATATGTCACCTGCTACAAAAACTAGTGATGCGTTTTTAGCATTTGAACAGTAACTTCCCTCTTGTTTTAGGTGTTTTTGCACTGTTACAGGCATATGCCTTTCTGCAGTACCTGAGAGACAGATTAACCAAGCAAGAGTTTCAGACACTCTTCTTCTTGGGCGTCTCACTGGCTGCTGGGATTGTGTTCCTGAGCGTCATCTATTTGACATACACAGGTAAATAACCTCCCCTGTGAAACTAGTTTTTCCACAAAGCAGCTGATCCAGGGGATCAACATTTTGCTTAATCTAGAGTAGCTGTTGGCAACCCCACAGCAAAACTCTGCCCATGTTATTTATTCTTTCTGTGTATCTCAACTCTCAGTGCTTCCTGTTGGTGGGTTGCTTTCCTAGGAAAATCTGTCATTTCCTGTTAAGGGAATGTTAGCCGTGTTCCCATAATTTCTCTGATAAAACAGAAGGACAATGTATGGTCAGATTGGTTCCCCAAAAGTAAGTGGCTTCAGCATGACTAGAGGAAAAACTGGCCTCTAATTTTTATGCAAACTTAAGCTAGCTGAATGCAGGCCCTTCGAAACTCAACCAAAGCTTTATATACGCTAGCAGAATTAAGTCTTTTAAATTGTCTGAAGAGCACAGATTAATTTTGTATTAAGATAGAGTACATCTAGAATTAAAGAACAAGAGGTAATGAATGTTTTTAAATGTGTGTATATGTGGGAATAATTTTGTCATTACTGAAAATAAATGGAGGTACATGCAAATATATTTTGCATAGATGGCTCTATAGCATCATTGCAGTATTTCAGGTTTGTCCATGATCCACATTATAATCATTAGACTGCAATAAAGAACATAACTATAGTCAGTCTCTCATGAAGATAAGCATATATATTATGAAGATAAGCATTATGAAGATAAGTAATACTATGGATAGCATTTATACACAGGGATCTTAAAACTATAAAATTACTTGCTTTCTGAAACACTTGACACTGATTTCTCTGTGAGTGGAATTCCACTATGTCCATCAATTAGGCTCTACAGCCTCCAGTCTTTGGGGTGCTCTGTCCAAGCTCACAAACACAAGGTCGTCCTTGCTCAGTTGAAGTTCCCGGGTGCCTCCGTGCTGCCTTTTGGCTCTGACCTGTTTTCTTGGTAATCTAATGCCATGCTTTCTTCCCCCTCATCAAGAAAAAGTTCTGATATTTTTTCTAATTAAATATGCTGTTGACTATGCCCAGTTCCCTTCTCATTCTTCATGTACTTGGAAATGGATTTGAGGAAGTTGTGCTCCCAGGGTCCCAAGCTACTGGCCTGTAGCCCCATGAATATTCTCTTCCCTTTCATAAAGGTGCAGCATTAGCTACTTCATAGGCACCAGGGCCTTCCCTGTCCATGGGGAAGATGCGGAGAGTTGTCACAGCAGCCACCTCTGTCAGCATCAACTGATTAATCCTGTCTGGTCTCATGTTCTAGGTACCTTCAGCTTCTTTCTCTGAGAAGCTGATAACCTCTTGCTCCCCACCTGCTGACAGCTCCTTCTCCTTCTTGTACAAGCAGCAGTTTGGGAGCAAGCTTTGCCCCTAAAGGCTGACGGGGAAAAAATGGCATCTTATAAAACAAGAACCCAAATTTTCAAGTATCTAAACAAGCTAAGGTGTTCAGTAAGGTTCAATCTCAGACAGAGGCAAGACTTACTGCTTTATGT
Source organism: Crypturellus undulatus (assembly GCA_013389825.1). Classification (NCBI taxonomy): domain Eukaryota; kingdom Metazoa; phylum Chordata; class Aves; order Tinamiformes; family Tinamidae; genus Crypturellus; species Crypturellus undulatus. The sequence goes on from VWPW01014200.1 coordinate 292,168, forward strand.
ACAAAGCTCTCTTAGGTAATAACAACATTAATTTTTTCATGCTTTAGCTTCTCTGTAGAAGAAGCTGAAACAGTAGTCAGGAAAGTAGGAATAAATTTTAAGAATCTCAGTAAATTATTATCTCCCATATTTTTTATATGATATTCATATATGTTGGGGCTTTGTTTAACAAAGCTTTACATAAAGCTTATCAGAACGTCTGCTAGCAGTTGTAGTATTCTGTGCAACAAGCAGATACGTCAGTAGAGAAATAGTATAAAACAAGTGTTTAGCTGAGCATCACTAGAGTGACTAAAAATCATCATTCCCAGGTTCCAGCTTGTTCAAAAAGTATTAATTAATTTCTTATCAATTATGTGCTCTTTTGGTTATATTTCTCTACCAAGGTTGATTGCTATTTGTCATATTCTTTGTGAAACATTTGAATTATTGTTGCATTGTTTTCATGGTGATTTGTGGGGGGGGCGGTGTTTGATACTGCATGTTGAGCTGCTGCGATGTGCTCCTGTAAGAGTATATTCTTATAAAACTAGATCTGTGGTTGGTATACTGCCTTATGTGAGAGATCTCATTGTCAGATACTCAAACATTTAATGAATTGTTTTCTGCTTTTGTGTTACGAAGCCATCAGGTTATTTAGGTGGTGTCAGAATTTGAACGAGCAAAAGAATTATGCATTTAAATGCCCAAGCAGAAGAAAAAGATTTTTCTCTTTGTCTGTTTCAGGTTATATTGCTCCTTGGAGTGGCAGATTTTATTCATTGTGGGACACTGGGTAAGTAGGGATAAAGGATGATATAAGTATTAACTATCTAGAGCATTCTACTGAAAACCGATACTTGCTCCTTTGCTCTCGTCATTCTCAAATACTTTCGTGTTTCCAGTAGGGAAAAATACAGGGAGTTTCAATCGGTTGTCTGAAAAGAGCATTGGTAGCAACAGTTTCAATTTTTTTGCAAGCATTTTGCCTTTGTCAGTGTCTTTGAAATGTCCTCCTTGGAAGTCTTGAAGTGTGATCATGTATTCTTCTATGTGAAAAAGTAATGCTTCTTAGCATAAAATAACTAAAAGTTGCATCAACACTTTACAGTTTTAAACTGACTTGGAGCCTTCAGTTTAGTTGTTTTCATTGTGCAACATCTTACAGAATCACTAAGATGTTGCACGTTTGTTCTTGTGTGTTGCCTGTTTATTATATTTCTGCATCTGTTTGAATACGAATGTCTGCTCTAAACAGCTCTGGGTCATTCGTGTGTATGGCTGTGGGTGGGTGTTTGTTGAGTTTCCGTGTGTGTGTTTTTTTAAGTTAACCTTTAAAAATCCAGTGTTTGGTTCTTTATCTGCTTAAGTAATGGAAAAACTGAACAAAACTNACTTTACAGATTTAAACTGACTTGGAGCCTGACTTGGACAGAATCACTAAGATGTTGCACATTTGTTCTTGTGTGTTGCCTGTTTATTATATTTCTGCATCTGTTTGAATACGAATGTCTGCTCTAAACAGCTCTGGGTCATTCGTGTGTATGGCTGTGGGTGGGTTTTTGTTGAGTTTCCGTTTGTGTGTTTTTTAAGTTAACCTTTAAAAATCCAGTGTTTGATTCTTTATCTGCATAAGTAATGGAAAAACTGAACAAAACTAGACATACAGGCATTTTGTAGGTAATTTTTCAGATTCAATTGATAGTTTTTAGGATTAAAACTAAGGATAAGGAGAACTTTTACATTTCAGTGTCTTTCTCTCGCACTCAGTCCAGCTCGGTGATTAAATGTGGCAGAATAGATGTCAGCAACAGAAACCTCACATTTATTTGAAGAACAATTGGCTATAATTGAAGTGGTGTCTCTATACGTACAAAGCATCAAATTTTGAGGGCTTGTCTACATTAGAAAATCATATTGCATTAAAACCCGTGAAGGCAGTTTGGAACAAGACCTAGATCTCAGTGAAGAAAAGGACATATGTTCAATACCTCACCCATTGCTCCACTGTTGCCCCAGATTAGGTTTCTATTTGTAGCTGTCTTCTAATGGAGAACATGTTTCTGTCCTTGTCCGCACTGAGTGTTCAGCGTGTTGTTCAGTTCACGTGTATTTCCAAGTGTAGACAAGGCCTGCCTGTTTTTTCAGTATCTGAAAGAAATTGGATGCAACAGTAGCTGGCCTGGTAGTTAGTGCTTTAACTTTTATGTACGAAGGAAATGAAAATACCCTTTAGTAAAGGAGAGCTTTTCAGATTCAATGTTGAAAGCTTAAGGAGACTTACTCTCATGATTGCTATGACTCCAGAATGTAATAATAGCATCCATAGCTGCTTATTTTCATGTGGGTGGATTTGGCTTGCTTGTTATAGCCATTATAGAACAAAAAAATCTGTAACTTTCATTCTTTTAGCTAGTATAAGTCTTTATATTGGTGTTTTTAAAATAAATTTGTACGCGCAATACTTTGTAAATGCAATAGTACATGGGACATTTTTTGGTATAAAAGTTTCATTTCAAATGCTGAATAAAGCATTAACACTTTAAACTGCTTCCTTTTAAATGAATTTCAGAATTCCTAATGTTTACAAGTTTTAATAATTTCATCTTTTCAAAATAATTTGAACTGAATTTTTTTTAAAAAAGGTATGCGAAAATTCACATCCCGATCATTGCCTCTGTGTCTGAGCATCAGCCTACAACATGGGTTTCCTTCTTTTTTGATCTGCATATTCTCGTGTGTACTTTCCCAGCAGGGCTGTGGTTCTGTATCAAAAACATCAATGATGAAAGAGTCTTTGGTAAGAGAAAATATTTTTGAATTGTTTTGCAAAATCTTGTCTTCAACTCAATTTTATTTTATTGTCTTTGCTTAAAGCTAGAATATGGCTTGTATTAAAAAAAATTAAGGTTTAAAAGTGATGTGTTTAAAGACGATTTTTGAGCTGCCTGCACCAAGCAGTAATCTAGAACAGGATACAAATGCCCAGTTAACGCAGAGATTCATGGAATGATGATGATGCCTTTTCTGGGAGGTGGGAGCGAAGCGCTTGAGCAGCGTGGCTGAGCTGTGGGGCCAGTGCAGGGCACCGGGCGCGGGAGACCCCAGGGTACCCGAATCGCGCCCGGGCGCTTGTCCAGGCGCAGTGGGTGCTGCTCAGTCACCTGCCTCTTCCCAGCTTCTTCGTGGTTTTCGTGACCGGAATCTTGCTGTGAAGCAAGCGCCAGATAAGACTTAAATCTGAGGTTTTGGGCGTTTTGGTGTGGGGTCTCCCGGGGTTGGTGACAACACACTGCTATTTGTATGAACCTGTACCATGCAAAGCACCCTTAGATGAGGTTTCTGAGGGTGTGAATTGGCATTTTAGCCAAACAGGAGTGATGAAGATCCCTCCAAACCAGATGTGCTTTTAGTTTGGGGCTTTTACAGGGACACGAGCCCTGGGCTTTTATTGCTGCCCCGTAATTACCCTATCCATAGGATAACTCCATGGCCTGTGAAAACATTTACTATGTTAAATCCTCTGACTCTGGAATAAATTTTTCCCTGTGGCTTGCAAAGACCAGGGCCTGTGAACTTCTCAGCTAGGGCCAGGGATCTTATGGCCTCCTCTTGCTGCATCATCCGTTTAAGTCAGCATAGAGAGCCCCATGAGTGCGAATGGAGAGCCATACTGCTCAGCTGCAACGTGGGGAATATTTCCGTAATGTAAGCCGAATCTCATGATTTCCATGGCAAATCTTTCCCCAAAAAAATAAAATTAAATTAAAGTGCAGCAAGCTACCAGTAACCACTGTTACTTGAAGAATAGTTTTTTCTTAACTAATGCAAACAGGGCTCGGTTTTTCCTCTGAGAAAAGTGTCCCTAATATTTCTACTGTTCTGCAAGTTTAATTCTGTCATTTGAAAGAGTGGAGATAATATGGTCCAGGAAAACTTATTCCAGCTTAGGGCTAGCAAAATTTGCTTTATTTTTCTGTATGGAATTATAATGTAGACAAGCCCCCAATTTCTTCACAGGTATCACTGACTGAAATTTTATTTTGATATTTGTATGAAATTCTAACTCTTCCTTTTGCTTTTTTCAGTTTCAGTAACTTGTCTGATGGCCTTTTGGTCATTTTAATCAGAGAAAACTACAAGTTATGTTCAGTGTGTGGCATTAAATTTCACTAAACTTTTCTGACAGATTATTAATGAATATCAAACTGGAGGTGTAGCAGTTATCAAGATGGGTTTCAGGAGAGCTTTGATGCTTGAAAGGGATACACATTGATGCACTGTATCTCTGTAAATTAAAAAAGAGTGCTATGAAAACAATCATTGCTGAAATCTTGTTTAAAGACATGCTCAACGCACTTCCAAAATGAGCTTTATGGTGAGCATGCACCTGTGCCTTCAGAATACAATTTTCTGCATGTCACCAGCAGGTTTGTTTCTCTGCAGTGGCTCTGTACGCGATCAGCGCCGTTTACTTTGCCGGGGTGATGGTTCGCCTGATGCTCACTCTGACACCCGTGGTCTGTATGCTCTCTGCCATTGCCTTCTCCAATGTCTTTGAGCACTATCTGGGTGACGATATGAAGAGGGAAAATCCGCCAGTAGAAGACAGCAGTGATGAAGACGACAAAAGGAATCCAGGAAACCTGTATGATAAGGTGAGGGAAAGGAGCAAATTTGGCTTCTGCCTCTACTGGTTTGATGGTGTTTAAAAAACAAAACCAAATATATATATATATTATATATGTGTGTGTGTATGTACACATGTTCATACCACACACACACTAACACTAATATATGTACGTGTTTATATATAAATATCAGTGTCAGTATGGAAGGGGTTCCTTCTTGCTGAGTAGTGCTAAGCCTTTAACCTACAAGTCCACAGTGCTGACCAGGGTTTCCAGAGAGGGCAAACAGCTGCTTGCCTCCTCTTAACTAGTTACAGTAGTTCTGTGTCATTGAGTGATATACCTTTTTGATCTATGGTGTTTCTTCTGAGACAGAGTGAAATTAAAAGATAATATATCTTAAAGATTTTCTGTATGTAAATACTGTCCTTCCTGAAGCTGCTGATATTAGTTAGAGCCTGGTAATACGTTAGGCTCAGACTTTCTGACAGTAGCTATCTGTATCTTTTTCTCTTCCACAATGTGTTTTCAGAGGATATCATCACACTGAGTCAGTGTCATGCATCAATCCTCATATAACAGTCGTCACCATCTTCTGAAGGAGGCTTTCTGTGGAGAACCCATTTTGACAAGTTACTTGGGCATAACCAGTTTACACTACACCTTGGTCTAGCTTTTTCCATATCCCATAACATTTTTGGGATGTGTGTGGTGAAGAAAAAATGAATTCCATTGTCAGGGGTTGAATACTACTCAGATAAAAGTTGCCCTAACAGGTGTGCTTGTGTTTGTTTAGGCAGGCAAAGTGAGAAAACATGTATCTGAACAGGAGAAAACAGAAGAAGGACTAGGCCCCAATATCAAGAGCATTGTTACGATGCTGATGCTGATGCTATTGATGATGTTTGCTGTCCACTGCACCTGGGTAACTAGCAATGCATACTCCAGCCCTAGTGTTGTTCTTGCTTCTTATAACCATGATGGGTAAGTAAGGTCTGCAGGTCTGAAAACAATTCCTTAATGGCATTAGTGATTTTTTTGCTTGGTCTTCTTTTAATTAATTTTAACTATATTCAGGAATGATTGTCATGTGAATGAAAAGCTTTTCAAACTCTATTCTTAGGAAGAAACAGGCAGACAACAAAAGCTTTAAATAAAATATTTTATATAAATACTTTAAAAAATTCAATGCAAAGTAGGTAAATATGATAATATATTTGTAAGTATGTAAGAGACAGTTGGGAAAATTTGTTTATGAATATTTAGTCAGCTAGGATTGAATTTGGTCATATCTCCAAAAATCATTTGTCTTCTGGCCATCCAGCTGGCTGGGCTCAGCCCCTTGAGTGCAGGTTGGTGACTTAATTCCTGGGAGGGAGTTGAATGTCCTGGAAGGTCTTGCTGGAGAACCCAGGCTTAGTGCGGTGCGGCTAACTTGTTGCCAATATTAGTGTTAATATGAATAAAATAAACTCTGTTTTTCAGTACTCGGAATATTCTAGATGACTTCAGAGAGGCCTATTACTGGTTGAGACAGAACACAGATGAACATGCCAGAGTCATGTCCTGGTGGGACTACGGCTACCAGATAGCGGGGATGGCAAACCGGACCACCTTAGTTGATAACAACACTTGGAACAACAGCCACATAGCACTGGTGAGGGTGACAATTTCCTGTGCAATTGAAACACCAAAATGTTTGCACGTTAAAAATTAACCAATTATGGGAGCCAATCTTTGAGCACAGAGTCCTGTGAAAACCTGTGTTCTAGGGGAAAACTGTCATGTGTACGTGATTAATATATGCTAAGGGTTTAATTAAGGGAGGTAAATAAATGATAAGGGTAGGAAACAAGCACCAGTCACAAAGAAAGCTTGGGAAATGGTCCTCTGGTATCAGCTTAAGTCAAAGGCGACATTCTGCTGTTGTGGTTCCTGACCTATCAATGTTAGTAGGTTTTAGAGATCTGTCAGATTTGAATCTCCGTCTATGTTCCCCCTTTCTGCAAGAAGTAGTATTTTCTATCATGCAAACCCACAGATTCCTGGGGGAATGGAATATGGGGTTACCCAAGAGGATAGGGAACTGTCAGCTGTAACTCGTAAGCAGAGCAGCCTCCTGCTGTACTGCAGTTAGCAGTGATGATGATTTAATAAGGAAAGTCCTCCAGTGTGACTGCTGGCCCAGCTGGTTTCCATTTCTAAACGAATATTCCATAAAGAAGAGGACTAAGTAATAAACACATTTTAGAGAAAATACTTGAACATGAGGACACTCCCGAGATATTTGCCAGGTGACTTCCTTCTGCAAAGAAATGGAAATCCACCGAGTAACTTCCCATTGAGTAACCTCACAGTTTTTGTGGGTAATGGCCAAGAAATTGAAGTCTTTTTTTTTTTTGACAGACTGCAATTTAAGTTTAGCATTTCCTAGTTAAGTTCTTGACTTAACTGAATGGTACCAGTATGAATGTAATAGTATCTATATTGTAGCTGCACCCTCTTACTACAGAGATATGTTGTTATTTAAGTGCAGGAGCCTCATCGGGAAACAAAATTACTGAACTGATGCCAGAATTCCTCCTCCTGCTCAGGAAAATAGGCAGTATGAAGGAGGTTTTGGATACAAGAGGTTTTGGATACACACACACACGCAAACCGCAAGAAGGTTGTTCCTGGGGATGTGTGTGAGACCATTTTTAATTAAATGATGCAGTTCTGGCATTTTCTCTGCATGAACTTGCCCCAGATACAACACTGAGGATGCCTGCATGCTACTTAGGAATGCACATGGCTGCTTCCTTAGGAAAGGACAGAGCTCAGGGGAGGGAAAAAAAAATCAAGCAATTACTAACATTATTAATGTTAGACTGTGTCTAAACACTCAATTAGGTACTTTATGTGCCACAAAAAGCAGACCATAAGGCTACATCTTATATTCAAGACTGCACTTCAACAAATATTGCTTGTCTTGTAAAGGAGAAGATACTTCCATTTAGGTTGGCTTTTTGAATTTCTAAGTAGCTACAATGGGCTTCCTTTATCTAGAATTCATGGATGGGCTTTGCTTGCTTAAGTGGATGTTTTTGGACTTCAGTCTTGCGGGTTATTGATCCGAGGATCTGTCCTGTCGCAGCTGTACAGCTGCTTAAAAGAGATTTTGTTCTGCAACAGGTGGGGAAGGCCATGTCCTCAAACGAGTCGGCAGCCTACGAGATCATGAGGAGCCTGGACGTGGATTACGTGCTCATTATTTTTGGCGGCGTCATTGGCTACTCCGGTGATGATATCAATAAGTTCCTGTGGATGGTGAGAATAGCGGAGGGGGAACATCCCAAAGACATTCGGGTAAGTGGACACTGTCACTGGAGTGCTTTGGGCTGACTACATTTTTTGTTGTGTTTGTCTCAGTATTTTATTTTAACCCTTTCTTACGTAATTACATTTTTAGTGGTGCTTATTATCACAGTGGAGGGAAATGTGTACTACATACTGCAATTTTATTTGAAAAATGTGTTATGGATTGTTTTCCTAGAACAGTAGGAGTGCAGAGACCTGTAGCCCAGTTTCTTTCAATATTTATGGTTTTGAAAGGTCAGTAACCTCAAAAGCTTTTCACTTTTTTTGCATGATACTAAAAGAACAGGGTATCTTCTGTAGTGCTCGTGTGTCTCACCATGCACTTTCATCCTTTTTCTAAATAAAAAAGTAAGCATGTTCAGAAGGCTTAAATAGCTGCATTTTGGAGTTCTTCAGGCCCTGTAATAAGGAGGAGGCAAGATATGAAGTGTGAATATTTATTTAAGTAGAATTTAAGCTATTCAAATATTTCAGAGATTGCAGAAATCTATAGTAATATTTGTTCAAGGCTAACCAGAATTTCTAGGTACTGAGCACAGGCTTAAGGGAGTAGCCTCTGAGTGATTTCGTTTCACCTTGTGCCAGAAAATGGAAAAGGGAATTTTTCGTTAGACACTGTGCGCACATTAATTTTACAGTAACATTGTAAACCTGGTACATTCACAATGCAGTGCTTTTCACCTTTTTAAAGAGTCATTTTGGTAGATGCCAAACTCATGTTTCTTATGCATATTTAAATAAGCTTTGCAGTAACTGTTTACACACACACACACACACACACACACACGCACACACACAAAAGACAAAACTTATACCCAAAAAATAAAATTATTTGGGGAGATTGTTCCATTGGATTTGAGCTGTGAGCAGGTGGTTTTACTTTGCCTTTAATGAGACAGCTTTTTTTTTTCTCCCAGGCTATGTTGAATCCACTTTTAAATTGTAGAAGTCAGTTTAGATCCTTTACAAAGGCTGATGGTTTTGTAGGGAAAGGAATGAGAAATGACTGTGAAGGGAAATGGCTTAATCTTGACGTTTTGTTTCATTTCCTTTTTCAAAGGAAAGTGACTACTTCACCCCGCAGGGAGAGTTCCGGGTGGACAAGGCAGGTTCCCCAACGCTCCTCAACTGCCTCATGTACAAAATGTCCTATTACCGATTTGGAGAGATGCAGGTTAGTGGTTAAAAGTCTACCAAATCTTGGCTAAAATAGGAGAACACAAGTGCTATTTTGATGCATTTTCCATCTTTTAATTATTGAGGGTTGTTTATGTTAGCAGAATGAGAGGTAAGAGACAAGCATGGTCTCCTGGCAGCCTGTAGCTCTGGTGCTGCCAGCCCAGACTTGCACTTGGCTTTTTCTGCCCTTCCCATGGCCTCAGACAAGCCCCTCAGATTGGTTACACAGCACCCCAGGCTCAGGTGTTAACGGTTGGGTTGTGGGAGGGTTTATGCTTGTTTTTTGTAGGATCACCGTGCACATGGAAATGCTAATTGTCTGTATTTAAGAAGTTAGAAACTGATTTCTGTCCACATCATATCAGTGTATCAAACAACACTACCCTGTGTGGTACTTCTCAGAACTGTCCCATCCTCTTCAGAGTCGTCGAGCACAGATGTAGGCAGCCAAACGTGCCATTTGCTTTTTTCTTTCTTGTTTTTCCCCCAAAGGGCCCTTCATTCTGCTATGTTAGCGCAAGCTTCCTTTATTTGACTAAAACTGAGTCCAATGGGTCCTTCACTTCTTACCATAGGAATTGAATTTGACCGCTAACCCTAAGCAGAGCGATCTGTGCAGGAGCCCTGTGCAGGGGCCGACTGTTCCAGTGTGAGCCCTAAGGGAGAGCACGGGTGGGCAGCCGGGCTGAAAGGCCAAGAGCTGCTCTGCCTCCAGCTGTCACTGAACAGCTCCACTTCTGGAGGAAATTATATTCCAGTTGTGATGGTGCTGTCTTCTGAGTCACCTGGAGAACTAAGGTGCTTTTCTTTCTCTTTTTTTGTGTAAAAATGTAACAGAGGGTGTTTCCTACACAGCAATAGCCACTCTAGGTGTCCTGCTGTAAAGGGGCCGGAGGAGCAGCCCGTGCGTGGCTCAGGGTGTGCAGCCGTGCCTGTCTGCCGTGGTGTGTGTGCTGCCTTTGCTCTCAAACTGACACCCAACCTTAATTTTATAGCTGGATTTTCGGACACCCCCAGGATTCGATCGTACGCGCAATGCTGAGATTGGCAACAAGGACATTAAATTTAAACATTTGGAGGAAGCTTTTACATCAGAGCACTGGCTTGTTAGAATATACAAGGTGAAACAACTAGACAACAGAGAGACACTGGATCATAAACCTAGAGTAACCAACATTGTACCGAAACAGAAGTATTTGTCAAAGAAGGTGGGTTCCCAGTGAAGTAATTCAAAGGGGTCTAGAGATGGCAGTTTATTTTTAATAGTGAATCACATAGCTGGTGAACTGTGTATTTCCAATAGCCAGAGTGTTACGGATACTGTCCATGTTAGTGTCCAATATCAGACCTGCCTGCTGGTAATAATTGTTAATTTACTGTCTGCTTAACTTACTTAACAAGCATGTGAAGACAAAAGGCTAGATTTTTTTATTATTATTATTAGGGAGAATGCTAGGTGGAAGTAAGAGTGTGTCACTGGCTGTTACAATTCTCAAGCCTTCATGTAACTGGAAGTATAATCTCTGAAGTACATCAATTCATGTTTGAGTAACTATGGCTCACTAGTAAAACAATGTGGAAGTTGCTTTCTGACTGTTTGAAAGTAGTGATGCCTAGAAGTTTAAAAATGGCAATTTTGTATGAAATAAATTAAATATGAAACTTTTGTTGATGGAACTGGAGTGTCTGGCTGCTTACTGTTTGAAGTCATCTGAACACTTTTGTACCTGCTAGCTGTGGGGTGCCACGTCTGCCTCTAAGGAAGATGTGCAGCAGGGCAGCTGGGGAGCATCGTAGCAGCCCTGTCTTTTATAACATGTACATGCAAATATATGTTACAAAAAAAAATAGGGAACCATGTCAGAAATAAAGGTGTAATAAACTGAACTAGTATTAAATTTATACTGCTCCACAGAAGTAAGAGAAAGGAATGTGAGAGGGGACTGCAGAGGGTAAAGATGCAAGTTTTATATGAATTTGATCAGGTTCACAGTGTAAAGTATTTTGGAGTTGCCAGTGGAACTAGACTTATTTTTTTTTTTTTTTAATACAACTTTGCTTTGGCCAACATACCTAAAATCAGAAGTTAGTGTAACAAGCAAGGTTACATTTGTTAATGATAGATGCATTGCCCTTAAGTAAGTTGTGCATGTGTCAAGTTCTCTGCTTGAAGACGGGGTAAATGTTAATGCACGTTCTGATCCGTCGCCTGCCCTTTCCGTATTTACAAGCGCTACTTGCCCTTCAGAGAGCAGAGAGCCAGCAGTAAGTATGGCTCAGACATCTAATCCGTGACTTCTTAAGTGCAAAAGGCTCTGTAGTAGCTACAAGTCTTCGTTCAGTCTATCTCCTGTCACGCTGCCATGTTAAGGGTGACATTGCTCAAAATTCAGAGCTATAAAATAGCTAAAAGGGCTTGTCCTTTATAGAGCTGTGTATTTGCCAGCTCCCGAAGGGCATCTCTGAGCGCAGGGAGCAGGCAGGGCGCAGGGAGCCGCTGCGGTGAGAGGGACCGTGAGGAGGAGGAGGAGGATCTGAACCACCCTGAGCAGGGCGCAGGGCTGGGAGGAGCCCACTGGGCCCAGCCCTCTGGGCAGAGCCTGAAATGAGTCTTTTTGTGCAAAACAGCACTCTGAGCAAATAACGCTACCTCGCTCAGAATCAAATAGGGTAAAAGATGCAAGGAGCCCTTTTCTCCCCAAACAAGCGTACATCGCTTTTGCTCTTTGGGCATGTTAGAAGTTCATGTTGGCTCACTGTGAATTCTGCCTCAGCACCAGCTTTCAAAGCAGTCATTCGTGTCTGGGGTATGGGGCTTGCCAAAGCACAAATGTTGGGTAGGAATTAACAATCCCCAAATCAAACATACTAAAGAGATAAGACCTTAGGTGAGGACTCACCCTCTAGGCACTTTAAATACAGCTAAAGTTCAGACATTGAAATGCACATGATTACAGTGGGGTCAAGACTAAATCACTAACTAACACATTGTATTCTGTTTTTCTTTTTAGACCTCCAAAAGGAAGCGTGGCTACATTAAGAATAAACTAATTTTAAAGAAAGGCAAGAGACCGAACAGGAAGACAGTTTAAATACACTGTTCTGATTGCTAATACGAAGCAGTTGTCCTTGAGATAACCAGTCTTTGCCTTTAGCTCAAGTCATGTTTCACAGCAACATGAGGGTACAGAACCATCATTGGTCCAGATTATTGTACAAAACTTTCAGGCAATGTCTGATTAAAAATATTGGCTTATTGAGAACAGCTGTTTTAGATTTGTAATGTGAAGCAAGACAGAGCTGCTGTCCAAGTCTAGCAGCAGTTTGTTTTTTGCTTTTTTTTTTTTTTTTTTTGGTACATATTATCCTTCAAATCTGTTGAGAATTTGGACTGACTGCACCAAAGAACCCTGTAATTTGGTCCTTGGCACATGCATCCTTGTCAATCTTTTCTGGAAGATACTGTTTAGCTGAATAGCAATATGTAAACTGGAATGGTGACATTTAAAATGACTTGTTTTCAACAATTAAGAGGAAATAGAGATCTCTGAAATTAAACTTTTAAAAATAAGTAATTCGCTCCCATGATTGTTTTTAATGGTTTCTTTAAACATACGTTTTGCTGCAGGTTGGTTTTGATTTGGAGTGTAAAGAAGCAAAGCTGCAGTTGTCACGAGAGCTGGCGAGACACTAGCTGGTTGCTAGAGCTGGACAAGCTGCTGCTGTTGCAAAGGCGGGTGCAGCCCTGCTGCCTTCCTTACCCTGTCACTTCCCAAGGGAGACCAGATCTTGCACGCTGTAGCTACGAGAGCTAAATTGGTATCCTCCTGAAAAGCTGGAATGACAGGAATGAATGCGATGATAGTTACAAACCACTGAGCACCGGAGCGTGGTTGGTGCAGCAGAAGGGAAGGTCAACCCCTAGCTACACGGTTATGTTGGTAAAACAAGCACAGCCTGTTTAAAACAACAAAAATACAGGTATTTAAAAAAAATAAATCTTTTCTGTGGCTATCAGAGGAAGAGGGTTTGCAAGATGACCTCCTCACCCCTACCTTCTCCTCTGAACATAAAAGTTTTTTGGAAATCTATTTTTTTTTTTTTTTAAAGAGTGCTTAAATTGATTGAAGAAATTCCTGCCATAGTGCTATTTGCTTTGTCTTTTATATATATATTTTTTATGGTGAAAACATCAGATTAAATGCACTAAAATATAAAGGGAGACTGAACATGTTAATTTTCCAGCTATAGGAAAGAATATACAGACTTGAAAAAATCTTCTTTTAATAAAACAAAAGCAAAGGGTTTTGCAGTTTGTTTTCCTGGCACAGGATGTAACTTTTTTTATAAAAACAAAACTTATATCAGTAATTTGATGTAACATGCAGAATAGTATGTACCTTTCATGAAGAAAATGTAAATTTACAATATTCTGTGAGAATGTTACTGCTGACTTCTTTCCCAAGATGTAGAATATTTTCTTTTGATTTTTTTCTTTTTATTTTTGACTCAAATGGTTTATACAGACCAATACTACAGCTGCAACATTTTCACAAAGGTAACTTAAATCTGGATTTCTGGCCCCTTGTCACTTGGAGATTTCTTTTTACTTTGTTGCTTTAAAGCTCAATGCAGACCAGTTGTTGACTGTAGGGGAAAATAAAGTTAATTCAAGTTTTGTGTTAAGGGTGTCATGTTCCTTCTGTTTCCATCAGCTTGAAAACATTTCCAAATAGTCTATTGATAAGTAATTCAACCTCCCTACTCCAGATTTTCAGACTTTGCATCAGATTGCTACAGTGGGGCCACAGCAGGTCCTTAATGTCCTTCCAGTTTAACTTAAACTTCTGCAGCCTCCCCCTCAATACCACTAAGAATTTTTTTTTAAATCGTAGCTGACAAGAGTTTTTTTTAAACAGCATCAAAGTCAGTGAATCTTACCTGATTGTATAGCATTTTTAAAACAACTTGCTATCCTGCCAAGGTAATGCTGAGAAAAACTTTACTTCTGCCTGCCCCTTGCCCAAACCTTCTAAAAGCGGCTGTCCCGAGGGGGCATGGAAGCTGTTGCCCCCTCTAAGGAAAGGAGAAGTTGCTTTCAAGCCTAATAGGCAGTCACTTTTAGAACAGCACTGAACACAGCACTACGGGTTACCCCTGGAGAAGGCGTTTAATTAATTTGGGGAAGCACTTCCATAACAGGAGAAAAAATAAAAAAAAAGTTGAATATCTTGCTATAGTTACCCTTGAAAACAGCTGTGTGACTCAGTCCTCTCTACATATCAAATTTGTTATCAATAAAAAAGTGAAACTAAGCTCTGTTGCCAGCCCTGTGGGTGATTCGCACGGCTTGTGTGGCCTCCCGCAGTCCCTGTGCTCGCGGGAGCCTCCTCCTCGCCGCGGCGCCCGCGTCCCGCTCCCCCACACGCTGCACGGGACCGGGAAGCCCTCACACGGCCGGAGCAGCGACGGGGCGGGCTGGGCAACTCAAGGGGACCTGAAACACTCACTCAAAACACGGGACAAATTTAAAACTACCGTCTTTGGGCAGGAAAACTAGCCAGGCCCTTTGAAAGCCCCAGTACCTCCATGGTTAGGAGAGTTATTTTGGACAGTGTGGCCTGCACCTTGTGAGCTGGTGCACCAGAGAGCCAGAAGCACCAGGGAACAGGGTCGTGGTTTGGTTTTGCCTTAGTCCTCCTCGCTTATGAAACACGACACCCCTCTTGCCCCATCTCTGCTCTTCAGGGAGCAAAGTTACTCCGTGGGGCAGGAGGAGCCCTCCCCAACGCCTGGGTTGGCCGCAGGGCCCAGCTGTGGGGTAGAAACAGCCCCAGAACCGCCGTCCTGCGTCCCTCCAAGCCCGGCCAAGGAGCAACACAAGGAAACGGACCCGTGAACAGCTTCTCCCATCCCATTCGCCGCCACGGGTGACCTCTGCGTTTTACATAATAACAAAATGTTCTGGCCCGACAGCTGTCAACAGTGCAGACAAATATTTAGAATAAACCAGACCTGCATTCACTGAAACCTGGAAAACACAGATCGGGACCACTGAAGTCTCTGCTATGCCTGTTTTTCCCCAGCGACAGCGTTTACTGCTGCAACACTTCAGCTGCGTCTTAAAATACAACTCCAATCACGAACCTCTGTAATTACGAACTTCAAGTGAAATATCATTTTCAGCACCAAGAGAACACAGTAACTTGGTTTGCTGTAGGGTTGTCTAAACAAAGCACGTGCTCCGCAGCCAGTGTTGTGTCTCCCGCATTGAACCCACGCTCACCTATAGAGGGGAGGGAAGAGAGAAGGATTCGATGGGCAAGTCGCTGCCCTGAGAGCCGTGGAAGCAGCTCACGCGCAGGGAAGCTGAACACGGCTCGGGGCGGGCGAGTAACCAAACCCCGAGTGCTCCAGCGGAAAGAGAGAGGGCACCCCACTGCCGGCTGAAACGAGTCTTTATTCATGAGCGTTGCCATTTCGAACCCACACAGTGTGACGGGGAGGCGGAGCAGAGGAGACTGCCCGAGCAGCTTTTAAACGAGAGGGGTGTAAATTTGCGTTCGGACCATTTCTACTTTTAAGGAAGAAAGAAAGGAAAAAAAAAGGAAGAAAGAAAGAAGAAAAAGAGGTTGCATAGGCTTTCTACAGGTGTGCACACACACCAAAAAAAGAAAAAGAACACCTAATGTACATGTAGGTTTTTACATTACAATACATTGGCTGCTTGAAATTATTCATACTGGCAAGTCCAAGACAGCTACTGGAACAACGTTCAGAATAAGGCTCATGAATACTTAATTTTCAGCCTTGTAAAATATACGGAATACATAACCATCAGAAAAACGAAGTGACGCTTCTTGTGAGTCTTGTTCTGGAATCTCTTGCTGATAACATCTTTTCTGAAAGGACTATTTTTATGCCTACCTCTCCCAAGTTACTTTGGGCAAGAGAGCGGTGGCAGCAGCACCAGGAGCCTCTTCCCAGCCTCTCAGAGCACAAGGGGGAAGTTCTCGGCATGCAGAAACAACCAACCATGCAGACAGAAATCTTCAGCAAGTTACAAGCATGAAATAATTCCAATTTCCACCCAAGAGCTACAGCATCTCCGCAGCTTCGGCACCACCAGGGCTGCAAGAGGGCTCCTCTCCCCAGCGGCGGGCACACGCCCAGCCCACGGCTGCTTTTAACCAACATGTGCCCAGGTCTTTGGTGTAAGAAAGTGGAGTTCTGGGAGGACAGTCCATGTGTTTAAACCTGCATTTTCTATTGTTCTTTGTGTTGGTCGAGTAATTGGTACGAATAGATCTAGTTACTTACCCGACTAACCTCTAAAACAAGAATGGATCTGTTATAAATTAACCCTTGCAGGCAATAAGGTGTGGGATTTCCTGATGATACTTGGTAGTAGTTCAGTGCCTCCTGCAAGAGCATCATTTTATGTTGTTACAGAAAAACATTAACTATACCTAAAAATAACTTTTTTTTTTAAGAAAAAAAGTGTCAGTTAGAAAACCAAGCTCATAAAATCCACATTTCTTTAAAAAATAGGATTTAAGTCATTAATAACACTAATCTTTCTAATGTGCAAGAAAAAAGTATATACAGGCAGACAAAATAGCATTTAGGAGGAAAAGGAGACCACAGCTCATTTAATAAGGATCTGACGTTCAAAATGTAAAGATCTATTAAGTGTCACGTCCGAGTGAACAACTAATGGGATGTTTCCTTATGTACACACCTCTACAGAGCCTCTTCAGTTGCCTGCCCAAGAGATTTTAATATCTAGCAGAAAATAAACTATTATAAAATGCAAGACACCAGAACAGATATAAGCAGTGCTTCGACCTAAATATATTTGAATAATCGCTACAAAGCATAAGCTCTTGTGTTAAAAAGCAGACAAAAGGCACAAAATTAATCAGTACTACAGCAAAGTAGGCATCCATGCTACTGTATGTTAGAAATTTAGTGGTTATTTTAAAAGGGGCACTGTAAAAAGGGCTGAGCAGAAGTCAGCATGTCTTAGATTTGTTTCTTTTTGTCACTTTTTTTTTTTTCCCCTCAAGAAGAAAAATCTTTTAACAAATGCTAACTAAAAACACAGCTGAGCTTTTATAACAAGTCAGATTTTCAGAATCCGTTTTCCGAGAGTCACAGTGTTGAGCTCAGAGAGCACGACGAAGCTACGGGGCCGTTTGCTTAGTTACTTCCCAAGCCGGATGACATCCCTTCCACGGGCTCCATCAACAGCCTCCTCATCTCAGGGCTGTCAGTTACGGAACAGGGACTTTTCCATGAGGAAACCATCTCTCCGGGACAACCGGCTGCATCCGCTCTCTCCGGAGGCAGCACGAGGAACAGGCGCCCGGGCCAGGACCAAAGCGCGTGGGCTGACGGTGCCCGAGGATGCCCGCGCAGGACCCTCGGAGCAGGCGGGACCCACCGAGCCCTCGAGGGAGGCGCAAGCCGCGGAGCGGGGAGATGGCGGAGAGCTCGAGGAGGCAGCGCTGCCGCGGCAGGAGGGCAGGAACGTCACGCCGCGGGGCAGGGAAGGGGCTCTGCGAGCGGCGCCTCGGGCAGCGAGCGCGGTCAGCGCGTCCCGGCCGCGGCCGAGCGCGCCGCGCGGGGACTGGTTGGACTGAGCGGCTGCCCTTGAGGGACACGTCACGCCGTAAGTGCAAAACGTTTTTGGCAAAAGTGGAAAATAGAAAACCTTAACCAGGACTAATAAAAAAGTACTCTTAAATACTAACATAGGGCCTGATCCCGCAAGCACACAACTCAGGGAACCCTATCCGATTCCAGTGAGAGTTTTATGCCCTAAAACTTACAGAATAAGGTTTTTAAACCACTGTCAGTGTTTATACTTTGTTTACATATAGTGTAAATAATACACACACAAACACACATACACACTGTGTGCACATACGTGTGTATGTATGTAAGTGTGTGTGTGTGTGTAGTGTGTGTGTCTGTACATACACACAAAATGCCTCCTGAATAAACTCGAGCTCGTGGTTATTTTGAGATGCATCATTCACAGTATATAGCTTCTCATTTCTATCTTCTGATAACAGGACCTATCCAACGACTTCTTAAAGTTATATACTGTATCATTTTAATGCCTTTAAGGTAAATGCTGTGCGACAACAGCTCTCTCTTATCAATGGGTCTTCCAGAGGGGATTCAAGTACAGCCAGCCGTCGCCCTGTAAGAAAATTGGGGAAAGTTTACAAACAAGATTTATACACATTTATACACACAAACACACACAAAAACAGTACCAAACATTACAAGAAACTGTAACTGTCATCTGTAACTGTAACATAATGCATTTACAACTAATTTGGGCAGGATGAAAGAAATAAGAGGGAAAGAAGCAAGTCTGAGAACTGCTGTTTTAAACAGCTGTATGAACAGACAGGGCAATTTCACAATATGGTCGTTCAGCAATTCCCTAATTAAGGCTTATTTCCCCTTCTTCTCTCTTAGAAGAGAACCTAACTAAGTGAAATCTATTTCACTTAAAAGTGGATGAAATCCAAAACTGTTTAGTATCTCCACACATATACTGGATAAATATCCCAAAATTGCATTTTCTTCAATACGCCGAGATCAAGATTAGCAGGAAATGAGAGTACAGAGCATTTGCAAATCAAGGTGTGCATTTCAACATAAAAAGTACAGCTTTAGGGTGTCTAACATTGGGCCACATCATTAAAAATCCATATTAAAATAAACAAGACTAAAGGAAGGTGTAAATGTTTCCAAAAACGCACAAGGAACAGCCCATCGCTCTTCCCCTAGAGCCAGAATCTAGCAACACAAAAGGAAGGAAAAACTCAATGATCTATAGCAACAACAGCCCCTGGCAAAACCCACAAGCCAATTCACTGGTAGCGACACCCCCACGCGCACCGAGATGCCTCTCAAAGTACCTCTTTGGCAAAATATTTTGGTTTCCACGGAGTGGACAGAGCCGCACGCTGCCTCTCCTCCGCCCGCTGTCTCTCTTCCAGGCGGTGCTTGTGCTCCGTGGCCGCGTCGATGTTTCCTTCCTTCAGAGAGTTGGTGACGTGCTGCCAGAGGCGCCTGCGTGACCAAGGAGGGGCACGTGTGAGTTACAGGAGGGCAAGAAATCCTGTGGCTCCAACCAAAGCCCAGCGAGGGGCAGGCTCAAGGCACGTTCCCCGTGCAGCTTTTTCAGTTTCACCACTTTCACCATTTTCAGACTTGCTCAGCTCCCAGGATTCTGCCCTCAAATTAACTTTCCCAGCATCTCGCTCTGACGCCCCCAACTCTTTACAACCTGTTCAGAGGGAACAGATCGATTTTGTTTTCGTCATTTCTTTTTCCCATTTTCACAATTGATGATTCACCCTAAATGAGCAGCATTTATTCTGTGCTTATCAGCAGAAAACTTTCACATTGTAAGGGAGTGTTAGACAAAAGCCAGGAGTACATTAAATTTGGACACCAACTGTCCCCACCAGGTTTACTAGAAGGGCAGGTGAACCTACACTTTAGACCCTAAGCATTTCAGACCCATGCTGTATGTTCCCACTCAACAGCAATTACCAGTTTATAACCAGGGTTCTTCTTCCACACAACTGGCACTCAACATCCTTCCAGGGCTATTTAAATGAGTTTCTGTTTATAAGCTGATAAAGTGCGTATCCTGCAGAAACACAGGGTATTTATAATTTGCTTGCTTACACGAAACTAGGGGGAAAATGAGTTTGTGATAAATAAGTAGCAAATGGAAGTAGAGAGCACACAAGCAGAAATAAATAATAAGTAGAAAACTTAAGTAGAAAATGACATCTGACCCTGCCCAATGACTCAAGACACATCTGTAAAGAAAACATATTTCTAGATCAGAAGACGAAGCTCAGCTGACT
Source organism: Crypturellus undulatus (assembly GCA_013389825.1). NCBI lineage: Eukaryota > Metazoa > Chordata > Aves > Tinamiformes > Tinamidae > Crypturellus > Crypturellus undulatus. Next base: position 312,221 of record VWPW01014200.1, read on the forward strand.
CCTGCTTTTGATTTGCTTGATTGGGAGAGATGGGACCCACCTTCCTAGACCAGGCACAGCCAACAGGCTGCCCAAGCCACTAAGGAGGACTCCAAACTAGGAAGCCCCCAAGAAGGAGAGAGCTAGAGGAGACCCTGCAGTCAGGCAAACAGGGCTCAAGCAGGGCTGTCTCCCACAGGGGCACGCACCTAATTCAGTGCCTACAAGAGAGGATAAGGGGACATCCCTCCTGGAAATGAGCACGCTCCAAGGCTCCTCCGGAGAGCCCCAAGTGCCTGCGCATGAGCGGATGGAGAGGGCTGGAGCCTTCGGCCATCCCGGCATGCGCGGGAAGGACGGCCCAGCTGGGCACAGGCAGAGCAGGGGGCTCCTGCAGGGTACCCAGGATGACTTCCTGGCCCAGGTGACCCAAGAGCCAACGGAGAGAGGCTGTTGCAGGACCATGTAGCAGCAGACAAGGACGGGCCTCTGGGAGATGTGAAGGTTGGGGGCAGCTGTGGCTGCAGTGACCATAGATGGTGGATCCTGCAAGGATCCCTGGACTGGAGAGCAAACTTTGGCCACTTCGGGGACCTGCTTAGAGGAACCCCAGGAGATAGGGCCCTAAAAGGAAGAGGGGTCCAAAAGAACTGGTTAATATTCAAGGACCTTCCAGACTCAAGAACACGACATCCCACTGAGCAAGAGGTTAACAAAGGAGGGCAGGAAACACGTAGAGATGAACAAGGAACTCCCGGCAAAACTCAAGCAGAAGGAAGCATACAGAAGGTAGAAGCAGGAACACAGCAGGAATACTTGGCAGGAACATAGGGACTCTGCCCAGGTATGCAGGGATAGGATTAGCAAGGCCAAGATGTATTTGGAGTTGAATCTGGCAAGAAATGTCAAAAAGAGCAAGAAAGGCTTCTTTAAATTCGTCAGGGACAAAAGGAAGACTAGGGAGAATGTGGCCCTGCCACAGAATGGGGCAAGGGCCCTGGTGACGAATGAATGACACGGAGAAGGCAGATACTGAATGTGGTCTTTGCTCTGGTCTTTACTGCTAAGACCAGCCCTCAGGATCCCAGACCCTGAAGACCTGGGAGGAAAATCTGGAGAAAAAGGACACCTTCCCTTGCTGGAGGAAGGCCAGATCAGGCAAACCCGACCTGCAGACCCACAGGCCCTGATGGGATGCGCCCACGAGTGCCGACAGAGCGGGCAGACATCACTGCTAAGCCCCTCTCAAGTCATCTTGGAAAGATGATGGGAGATAAGGAAAGGTGCCTGAGGGCTGGAAGAAAGGTAATGTCACTCCAGTCTTCCAAAAGGGCAAGGAGAACTCGGGGAACTCCAGGCCAGTAAGCCTTATCTCCATCACTAGAAAAAATGAAGGAACAGCAGCTCATCCTGGATGTCATCTCTAGGCATATAAAGGATACAAAGGTGGCCAAGAGTAGCCAGCATGGGCTCACAAAGGGGAAATGATGACTAACTGGACATGATATGACCACTCCAAAGAGCAGGCAGAACACCGCATTACAGTTTTCAAATGCTTATTGAAATTAATACAAGTATCTTTCCTCCACAAAATTAAAATTTACATCATTATAATGTAATTTATGTACTGAAGAACCAACACATGCAGCTTCAGCTACGTGTGCCTAGATCAACACACGGTAAGAAAGGCCCTTTTGAACTGTGCCATTTTTAATCTCAGTTTGCTTTGCTACTCTGTTCTCACCTGAAGTTCAGAAGAAAATACTGCAACGCCTCTGTCCTCACCTTGATTCCAGTGGGCCTTGTTTGGCTATTGGTCTAATCTTCTTCCTGATAACCGGTAGCTTGGTAGTGTCAATCACTTTGGTTTCTCCGTTGCTGTAAGTGAATTCCAGTGTACCATTCCACTCTCCCTGGGCCTTGCACACGATGGTGTTAGTGGGATTATGCTTCACTTCAGCTGTCACCCTAAGAGAAGAGGAAAGAAAAAGAAAGGGGGGCACAAAAATAATTGGTACCATTTATTGTCAGCATATTGAAAGGCTATTACAACTAAGCCTACAAGTAGCTTTCTATATCTACAAAATATTTCAAGTAGACACCATCCATAAGAAGAACTACTCGTAAGCTCTGCTAATATTTGAAGCAATAGCTTTTGTACCACACAAAAAGGCACAGCAGTAACCAATTAAAATGCTAACAATCAGCTTTAACTCATAAGGCAAAGACCATTACCTCAATGGCCTAAGAAGCAATTCCCAACATTAGTCTGAAATTTTCAGAACAAGATTTTAAAGCTCATGTTTCACACCGGAATTTTAATGTTGTGAGATACTCAAGTAAAAAGTACTTATCCCAGACCTACAAATTTATTTTTCAGCTTCTCAGAGGCAACAATTAAAATCCCTTCAATGGCTCCAGTGCCACATTTTGGGAGCAAGCGGAACAGAGAAGCAAGATGAGAAAAGCAAAATACAGCGGGGAATGTAGGCACACACGGATGTGCACACATACACACACATGTGTTTAACAGCACATGACAAATAATTTACAAACTTAAATAAGTCTTAAAACTTAAAACAGCAAATTTGGACTCTCTTTGATAGGTGCCAACTACTAACCTGTGACTTTC
>VWPW01014201.1:2041-19849 GCA_013389825.1 Crypturellus undulatus
CGCCGCGCCGCCCGCCCGCCCGCCGCCGGCCCCGCCGCCGCTACCAGATGTAGCCGCCGTCGTCCGCCTCGGCCTCCTCCTCCTCTTCGGCCTCCTCGGCGGCCTCCTCGGGCTCCTTCTCCTCCTCGTCCTCCCAGCCCACGCTGCTGCCGAAGTCGCCCGAAAACCCCGCTACGTCGTCTGCGGGGAGACAGGGCGGGTAGCAAGGGGTGCTCCACGGCCTGCCTACCACCACGTGCCCGAGCGCGGCGCTCTTACCGCAGTCAGGGCGCCCGTGGCCCCGCGTGCCCGTGAGCTCCTGGCCCAGCTGGTCCACGCACCAGCACTCGCCGCCACCCTGCTCACACTGCAGCCGCCGGTAGTAGCCGTCCTCGTCGCAGCTGGGGATGAAGACGCCTGCGGGGAGGGTTGGCGGAGCGCCATGGGCGCCGGACGCCCCCCTGTGCCGCTCACCACTCACCCGGCTTCTTCTTGGTCGCCTCCAGCACGTGGATCTTCTCCAGCTCCCGCAGGCAGGGCGGCTCTGCGCGTGCGAGCACAGCGGGGTGAGGGTGCGTGGCCCCCCGTGCCCACCGCGCGTGCCCACCCGTCCTCCCGCCCCGCACGCACTCTCCCTCCAGAAGCAGAGGCACCACTCGGCGGCGGAGACGCGCCCGTCGGCGTGCGTGTCGCAGGAGTTGAAGAAGGCGCGCACGCACGCCTCGTACTTGTCCAGGTTGATGGCGGCCAGCTCGGGCGCCTCCAGGAAGCCGTCGCCGCTCGTGTCGAGCCGCGCGAACATCCAGCCCGTGGCGTCCTTGCAGCCCGCTGCCGCGCTGTGCCCCGGTGCTGCGGGAGCCGGGGGCGCATGGAGAATGGAGACGGCCGCGTGCGGCTCTGTCCCCCCACACTGCCATGCCCTGCCATACTGTGGCAGTCACCGTCCTACCGGGGCCGCCAGCGGAGCCGTTGAGCTTGGCGTTCTCGTGCAGCAGCTGGAACCAGTCGCGCAGGCGGTCGCCCAGGTCGGCCAGGTCCTGCCCGGTGCAGGCGTCTGCGGGGGCGGCAGTGTCCGTCGGGGTCGCGCCAATTGCCCCGGCGCCCCCCGGGCCCCGCTCACCTCGTGTGGTGGCGGCCGTGGGGCCGTGCTCGGTGGGGCAGGGACAGGGGCCCTGGCACTTGACGGCGAGCTGCTTGCTGGCCAGGCACGCCTGCTGTTCCAGCTTGCACTGCAGGGGGAGCGAGCGGCAGGCGCGCGTGGGCTGGGGTGTCACGCCACGGGGCACCGCGCGGGGTAGGCGGGTGGGCAGACTTACCGCCGAGCTGTACGTGTGGCCGTCGGAGCCGCAGACAGCGGCGAGCGGGGCGGCGTGGCAGGCCCTGCAGGTGCCCTCCTTGGCCTCGTGCGCCTTCCAGCTCGCCGGCGGCTTGATCCTGCCCGCGAGGGCGAGAGGGGGCACGTGGAGGCGGCGCCGCACGCTGCGGCCCCGGCCGCGCAGAGCCCGCTGCACGCTCACCTGTGCTCCAGCTTCTTGCGGCTGATGCACATGGCGCGCTGGTAGCCCTGCGCCACGCACACCTTGTGCCGGCTGCACTTCACCTTCTGGCACGGGTCCTTGGTGGTGTCCAGCGCTGCGGGGAAATGGGGACACAAGCGGCAGCTGCACGCGGGGACCCCCGGCCTCCCGGAGGCAGTGGCCGGGGGGTGCCGGTGCGCGGGCTCTACCTTCATCGAGGGGCCGCGTGTCCTCCCAGCTCTTGATGTAGTCGTCCTGCGGGAGGCAGAGCGGAGAGGGGAGCGCGGCGCGACGGCCCGAGCGGGGAGGGGGACGAGCAGGGCACGGGGGACACTCACCTCCACCTCCTGGCGCCACGATGACCGGGCAGGACCCCGAAGGAGAGAGGAGGAGGGTGGTGAGCGGCGCCGCGAGCGGCTCCACGGGGGCAGCTTTCAGAAGGCTGCCCCGGCCGCACGGTGACACAGCTAATCGCGTCCCCCCTCGCGGCGCATCCGCGCACGGAGCCGCCAACCCCGCGGGGACAGGGAGGCTCCGCATCCCGCGGTGCCGGAGCCAGGGAGGAGGGGGGGCGCTGCGGACGTCCCCGGCGCGGTGCCATTGGGGTGGCATTGAGGCCGCGTGCAGGGGGCACCGCACGTGCAGGGCGATGTGGTGCGGGCGCTGGGATGCAGGGGGATGGGATGCAGAGGGATGCGATACGGGCGCCGGGTTGCAGCAGGATGCCATACAGGCTCTGGGGTGCAGGCACTGGGATGCAGGGGGATGGGATGCGGGTGCTGGGATGCAAGCGCCGGGCTGCAGGGGGATGGGATGCGGGCGCTAGGATGCAGGGGGATGCCGTACGGGCGCTGGGATGCAGGCACGGGGATGCAGGGGGATGGGATGCGGGTGCTGGGATGCAAGCACCGGGCTGCAGGGGGATGCCATACGGGCGCTGGGATGCAGGCACGGGGATGCAGGGGGATGGGATGCGGGCGCTGCGGTGCAGGGCGCTGCGGTGCAGCGCGGGGGGCCGCGGCAGCACCAGCTGCGGCATCCGCAGCGGCGCATCCGCCCCCCCGCCTGCCCGTGCCTCCCCGCCAGGCCGCCGCGGACTCACGTCTCGGAAGCGGTTCCAGTGCTTGATCCTGCCGCTGTACTGGGCGATGGAGGAGAGCCATTGTTCGTCCTCCATGAAATTGCCGGCGCTCTCGCCCGCCTGGCCCGCGCCGGCGCCGCTGGCGACGGGCAGCAGGAGGGCGAGCAGCGCCAGGGCAGCGCGGCGACCACCGGAGCCCCCCATCCTGCTGCTACTGCTGCTGCTGCTGCGGCGGCGGCGGCCGCGGGGCGGCACCGGGAGGCAGGCGGGGCTCTCCGCGTCCCCGCGGCTCCCCCCGCACCTGCGCGTCGCCGCTGTGTCGCGACACGACGCGGGCAGGGGGGCGGAGAGACCCCCGCCGCTGCGCTCCAGCATCCCAAGAGGGGATGCGCAAGGCGCGGGGAGCACCGAACAGGGGCGCAGGACCACGCCAGACCAACGCTTTTTCACCCCGCGTCTCCCGCTGCACGCGGACGCGATGGGGACAGGACCCCCCCCTGCTTTCCGCCGCCCTGGGCTCTTGGGGCGGCAATGGGGGGAATCTCATGCAGCCTCGGGGAGACGCAGCACCCACAGCTGCTGCCCTCGGGTGCTGGAGAGACTCTACGAGCTCCACGGCGCGCGTTATACAAGGGGATTAAGGGCCGGGCAAGTTTAAGTACACACATAGCAGCCTGCCAGAGCAAAGGCTAAAGCAGGACACGGGCAAGGGGGGCACGCGTGAGGACCCGGAATTCCACGGCCAAGGGGAGCTGCTCCTTTGGGCAGCTGCGATTTTCCAAGCATCGCTCCAGGCTGGAGCACGTGCTGGAGACTGAATGAAGCCCCAGGACCCCAGGCTTCTCCCAGCGCTCGCCCGAGGCCAGGGCTGCTCTTGCTGGATCAAAGAGCTCGGCTCTTTTAAATGGAGAAACCACCTACCAGGCACGGCTGCTTTTTTTGACACGCTCTGAAACAGTCCCTGGAAGCGGCTCTTGCCATAAACGCTTTCTTATTAACACAGTTATGCGCTGGAAGTTTAATTACAGCAGCTATCAACGCAACAGGAGATAAACACGCTGCTTTTGAAGGGAATTAATTCATTTGGAGATCAACATCACACTGCTGGAGATCCAAGCAACGCCTGGCCCCGACACTGTGAAATCCCCTTTAGAAATAAAGTCACTTTTGAGCAGTGGTGATGCTCCCAAAGCCGCCTGCACCAGTTCTCCCAGGGAAAAAAAGCACCATGGAGAGAGGGCAAAACCTGTTCCTGGCTGCAACACACGTGTGAAACGAGACATCCTCGTTGGGAGCTCTTGGGCTTCTGGCCAAAACGCCCGTCCTGTAACAATGTACTTCCTTGATGGATCCCTGTGACTCCGGGCACGGATGGGAGTCGTGTTCCCACTTCAGGAAAATGTCAGCTGCCCAGACGTCGCGTAGTAGCCCGAGGCGTCCGAGGAGAAGCGCTGAGAAAGACGGACCGAATCCAGCTGCACCTCACCGAAGGAGAAGTTCTCAAAGAGCTGAAAGAGAGGGAGAAAATGTTCCAGGAACGCCTGGAGGAACACAACTCGCAGCTGCTTCACAGACCTCTTGCAAGAACCAGCCCTGTAAGCAGCCTCGGAGACTTGTTGGACCTCTAATAAAGCTATCCCCTCCAAAAAAAGATGCCCCTGTCCTTGCCATGAGGCCGCTCCGTTGGATTACGCTGTGGTAATTCCCCCGCTTCGAAGCGTGGAGGATGCTCCGACAGGGAGAGAAGAGAGGAAGAGGGACGACTCCAGCTGCACAAACTCCATTTTACGCAATTAAAGATTGATACAATCAAAGATGAATTACGTCTTCCCAAAGCCCGCGTGGTTCGCGGTGAGAGGACTTAGGCTAAAATGCCTCATTAATAAGGAATGGCGAGAAGGCGGCCGGGCCCCTGTATCTCTGTGCCCAGGCTCATTGGAGAAAGGAGGAAGATTTCGCCAAGGCGGCTGGATCTCCGGCTTTTCCAGCTTTCCTGCAAAACGCATTCTCCCGGGATGAGGAAGGAGGCTGTCAGAAGGTGCAGCCTGGATCAGGGCCGTGAGGAAAGCGCAACCTCTGTACTCTGTGCTCCCCAGGCTTCTTCAAGCTCTGTCACCTCCTGAGCGCCCGTGTTTCCCAGGGAGAACACTGCTAGGACTATTGATTTTTGGTAATGCAGCTGTACTTTCTGCGAGAAAACATGCCAAGAGATTTAAGGGACAAGCACAGCCATTTCTCCTGCTTTCGCTGCCAGACAACTTTTCAGGGATGCTTCCCTGTTCCCTGGGGCTCACAGCAAGGGCAGGCGCTACATGGAGCGATTGCAATCAAGGCACCGTATGGCCCCAGTGCTGTTGCAGGCATCACCTGCATCCCCAAAACATCACGAGTCCCCCCTGCCATCCAAAAAGGGGTATTTGAGCCCCTGGGGCTTGGAAACAGATCTGGGAAGCCGGGCGTCTGCTTTGGACTTTCGCCGCTGTCTGTCTTGGGGAGAAGCCAAGCAGAGCCGAGAAAGATATTTATATCTCCCCAGCCCCCAAAGAATCCTCCGGTTCTGGAGGATGGGCTCCAGCATCACCTATAAACGCAGCCTGCGGAAGCACCTTGGTCCCCCTCTTCCAGGGAAACACGGAGTAAGAGGGAGCATTTAGCAAGGAAGGGGGGGAAGGAGAAAGGCAGCGATCCGCAGGGTTGCTAAAAGCCGTGTCATTTGATTGGAGCAGGATGTAGGGCTCAGCAAAAGCACAGTAATTCCGTAAATCCAACCACACCAAAGGATTTATGGCCTCGCTGCCTGAAGAATAAGTAAGAGGTTGGGGGCTGGGTTTTTTTTTCTTTCTAATATTATAAATGAAAATGAACCTGGTAGAAGAGGCAAGGAGCAATTGTGAAAGTCAAGGAGCTACCTCCCACCAGGGGACCAGACTCACTAGATGGAGTGCCCTCTGCTTCCTGCTGCCTTCTCCATGGTAAATTAGATCCGAGGAAGGAAAAGACATCGTTAACTTGTAACCCGCAGCCCTGCGCCTACACGGGAAGGTGCTGGAGAGGCTCCACCTGCTTCCCTGTTCCATTCCAGGGCCGCAGAAGGACCCCGATGGGATCACCCTGCGGGCTGCATCTTTCCCAGACACGGAACCAAGGGGCAGCACGTGCGAGTCAATGCTTGGGGCTTTGGGTCCTCCCGCAGCTCCGGCAGAAATTCATGCGCCGGCAGAAATCAAGCCCTGGTTGCTATGGTGAAAGGCACTCTGCAAACTAAGACACAAATACGAGCGGGACATTTGGAGGTTACTGGATTTTTGCACATCTTTTTCAACGAGAATTAAAAAAAAGCAAAAAAGCAGCGCATTTCAGGCTCTGCTACCTTCTGCTCTGCTTCGCAGGACAGCTCATTTAAGGAAATTAATACTCAACCGCTGCCTTTCCCAAAAGAAGCCTCAGGGCTCCCGGCAGTCCCTATTCCAGCGTTTGGGAGAGGAGGCTCCATGGATCCAGATACCAGGAGAAGGAGCTGCCCCCAGCGGCTCTTCTCTCTGAAGGCAAACACAAAGCTAAGGCATCTGGTACTTTCATGGAAGGCACAAATCACTCCTCTGTGCCTCTTTGGGCACAGGCTTCCCCTGGGCTTTCAGGATACGGAGCCTTTTTCATGGATGGGCCTCAGGCCGGAAGGAATTCCAGCTCCCAAACACAACTCATCCTACAGGATCTATTTTCTGAGCAGTGTGGGAAGGGGACCGGCCTGCGTAAGCACTCAGCGGTAGAAACAGGAGGGTGTGTTTAACTCCATGGAACAGGCAGGACAAAGGATTATTAAATAAAATCCTGACGAGTTCTGCTGAAGGCAAAATACCAGCTGGAGCCCCGGGTGCCATCAGCAAACACGAGCTGCCGGCGCGTCTGTGGCACAGCCGTGTGTGCCGTGCGCCGGAATTGCGGGTTGACCAATTTGCCTTAAATTTGCCATGGTTCTAGTCAGCCAAAGACAAAGAAAGTGGTTAAACCTCCAGTTTTGAGCCACTAACGTCCCAGCACCACTCGGATCCTCCTGGGAAGTTAGGGAAGCCGCTTCACAAGAGGACAGCCTCCTAGAGCAGGGGGATATCAATAACGCCCAGGGTAGGGGGCAAGGAGAAGTGGCGCATCCTCGCAAGGTCATGCTGGAATGCGCCGGTTGGGCTCCTCCGCTCAGGAGCCTGAAGCTATTTATGACTCATGTAATTAATTAATGCCAACGGGCGCTCTGCTGCAGGCACGTGGGAGACCAAAGGGAAATACAAAGCGAGCAGGTTAGGAAACATAGTGGAGGGGCGGGGAGGCAGGATGACATTTCTGGCAGCAGGACGTGCTTTGAAGCAATTAGCAGCAGCCCAAACAGCTTTTGGGCTCTTCGGGCTCCATCAGTGCAAAAAAAGAAATCAATTAGGAGCATTCAAAATGCATTGGCTTGTGTTTCAGGGAGCAGCAGAATAAGAAAGAGCCCATGGAGGCAGAGCCGTTGCATTTCTCAGCTTCCGAGCGCTGTCTCTGCTGGTGTGACCGGCAGAGGGAGCATCCTTGTGCCGTTGGAAGCACTCGTGTTGCAGATGACAAGCATTGAGGATGAAGGGCTGTTTGATTTTCTGCCTCTCTCCAGTCTGAGGACAAATTTAACAAACACGGAAAGAGCAAAGAGCTAAGTGAAATGTGGATGTATGCCTAGAAAGCTAAGTGCCTGCAGACACTCTTGGCTTTCTCATACATATCTTCCACAACCAGGGTTATTTTCCAGCTTGGTTTGCTTCCTGGGTTTTTATTTTCTCTCTGGGCCTCAGTCTGACATTGCCATCTGCCCTCAGAACCTGCCTATCTGCTACTTCTCTGGAGCAAAACCTAGCAAAAATCAATAGCAAAGCTTAAAAAAAAAACTTGTGAAGTTGCAGTTGGCTTTAGTGACATAAATACATATATGAGCAAGTAGAGCAAGAGGAACCAAGCTCTCTATCGAGTGGGCTAAGGAACAACAGGAGCCCAAGTCTCCAGGGTAAACCATGCGGGAAACAAATGACACCACCAACACCCACCGCATTGGCGCTGCCACCCGCTCCAAGCCTCGCCAGCTTTAGGAGTTCAATTTTGGAGTGCTCCTGTGAAGGATCCACATGGTCTATATTCCAAACAGATCGCCTCCGGCGGCACCCATAAGTCTGGGACAAGAGCAGTTTTAAAGAGGTGTTTCAAGCTCTTTTGGCTGCGCTGTACCCAGAGCTGGCTCCAATTCCCTAATTATTTCATACTGACCTTGAGGATGTTTCGGCCATTAAAGGACTCCCGCTCCTTGAAAGATGATTTACCAGGCGCCGAACTGCTCCGCTCTTCAGCTGGAAAGAGAAAAGCCACCAGCTTCATTTGGGAGAACTACATACACCGTCCTTCATCCCCATCCCTCCCCTCCTGCTTCCCTCCTGCTGCCACCTTTGCCCAATTTCTCATGCAGAAACGTTCCTGCTTGGCCTCTGTGGGAAACATGATCGCAGTGATGCTGCAGCCTGCTGGAGCAGACTGCCTTTGGGCAGAGGGTTTTTAACCTTTTTAAACAGAGGGGGAGAAAAAAATCATGAAAGCCAAGAGCTGCTGAGCAAAGCTCCTCCTGTCCAGTCTGCTGCTTTGAGTGCGTTTAATGGAAGGGAATAGGGGTACCCACCACTGGGGTCTTTCCTGAAGAGAGTGTTCATGACAGTAGCGTGGAGTTTCACCCGATCCCACTCCTTCAGCATCAGGCCGGAGGCCACGAAGCGCTCCACCAGTTTATCCGCGATCACCTGCAACCTGCGAAGGCCAAAGGCAATGTAACAAAACCCTCAGCCCCATGGAGAGACCTCAACTCCAGAGTATCTGCTCTCATTTACGGAGTGCACCCAAGTGTTACCCGTCTATAAAGCAGGGTTTGGGCTCCTCTCCCACCTCCAAGAAGTCAGACATCACTCTCACTCCCCTAGGAACCATCACTTGGGTTTCTCAGCTATAACAGGACATGGTTTCTCTGAGGCTCTGGCATCACGGTGCTCTCTGGGCTTCATGCTGCCCTTCCAGCAGCCACATGACAATTTCAAGACTTGCAGACTACCAATTCTCATGGATTTCTGCCACTTTCTGGCTTTACACGAGTGATTCTTAAAATTAGCAATGACAAAAATTAAATGAATATCATTACAGGCAACACTAAAACAAATTAACAGAGAAAAGCACCGTTTTCGCTTGAGCTATATCACATTATAAAATTAATCAAGGAAATAAAACAAATTAGAATGAATTAAAATGGAAATTATTTGCCATGTGGGAGGCACGAGAGCACAATCGCTCTCTTGGTCTGAGCCATTCTATGTGCAGAAGCGCTTGCCAAGCCCCAATGCTGTCTGTGGTTACACAAGCTAAGTCAGGGTAAATCAAATCTCCTGCTTTATAGCTTAAGCTGGGGGAGATCATGGGAAGATCAGGAAGGGTCTCCACCCCTCAGCCACACCAGGAACCGCCTGGAATAGCTGGCCAGACACCTTGCATGGGATGGGAAGGCACAAAACTCCCCTGCGTTGGCAGCAACCATCTGAACTACCACAGCAAAGAACGTGGCCTCCACTTGCTTCTGAGCAAGAAATTGTGATTTCTGCCCGTTTCCCTGAGCAAAGTGCTACTTGGCAGGCAAGAAGCGTGTGGAGCTGCTCAGCAGTGATCCGTGCAGCAGACTGGAAAGCAAAGTAGGTTTTCATGGAGGAATCTCTACGTTTCCCTTTATGACCGCTCCTTGGTCAATATATTGTCTCCTGGAGCCTCAGCAAAAGCAAAAGAAACTTATTGTGTTCTAAATGAGCATAAAAAAATCTTTCCCTTCTGCAAAACTGAACATCTGCGGAACTCTTGCTACCAGCTCAAGGACTATATTAGGACAGAAGTGCCAGTTCATCCTGCTGTGAGAGATGAATTAATTGACAGGAAAGGGCAGGACCTGCCTGGATGAAGAGTTACAACCACGCGGCGCTCTCTAAGCGCGCCGAAAGCAAAAGATGTGCTGCAAAACACCACTCTGGAGGTCTTTAGGAGCCAAGATCCAGGTCTGGCCCTAACCTGCTTCCTTTAGGAATTCCTGCTTCCTTGGCGCTCTCCACACGTCAAGGGGAGAAGCAAGAAGGGCACACGAGTCGCTCACCTGTCCGAGCCGTCCTTCATGTGAACTTTTGCATAGAGGACATCTGTCATAGCAGGGTCATCGTTCATGTACTCCACTCCTGCCACCTCCACGGTCAGGGGTCTGCCTCCAGTAATTTGGCTGCAATGCAAGAAAACCCTTAGTTTAAAGCACTAAACAGCCCACCTGCTTTTGAGATACGACCCAGAGTGCTCTTCATACACATGCCAAATGTCTGGGTTTGCTAGTGAATATATATATATATATATATATTTTTTTTTTTTGCTATAGGTAAATACAGTATTTTTTTCCCATACATTTAATGCTGAAAACTCCACAAAACATAAAAGCCTCCCCAATTACTAAAGCTTGAAAACTGCTAATGTCTCATTTTCTCAAGAAATATCATTAAATTCTCCAAATCCACATTTTTGCCGTTTTGGATGGCGTTCACAGCCCATCTCAAGGCAGACATCTCCATCTAGTTTATATAAAAACCCATCAGCAATAATACAGGATAATTCCTTATTCCAAGGAAGCTCCCTTTTCCTGCAAAGGGACTGATTGTGCCACAAAGTCTTCAGTTCCCTCATTCCTCTGCAAAAAGCACCCAACACTCAAGCAGTTTTAAGTACATTTGAACATGCTGGAAGCAAAACGAGCTGTTTTATAATTGTTTCCAGCTGCTCCTGCAGGAAGGCAGAGCCTAAAACACATGATTCAACAGGCACTCCCACACCTGTATCCTATAAAAAGCCATGTATCCTATAAAAAGGGGGAGCAAGGGCACGTATCTTCCTTGATAACATGTTGCCCGTATGCAGAAAAGCAAATGCACACTAAAGATCTCTGTGGAAAGAGGGGAGTCTAAATCAATTTTTAAAAGTATGTTTATTTGGCAGTGCCAAGAAAAATAACTGTGTTCAAAAGGCGATTCCTCCTCCACCCAAGGAAGCGGTGGCTAAGGATTTCCTCTCAGTTCAATCCACTCTTGAGGAAGACAGCAGCTACTGCTGGAAACTGGTTTGCATTTTTGTTTAACAGGTGGGAAAAAATAAAAAAATGAAGCCTTAATTTTAGAGGAAGAGGTGCAAATTTTGGCCTTGCATCAGTTCTCACAGATATTAACAGGGCCAGCACAGCTGGACCCTCGTGGGCCAGGGTGAAAATGAAGCAGGCACTCTGCATGCTAAGGCTTTACAGCAATGAATAAATAAACCAGCCCCTCAGGCCAGTCAGCAGTGCAGGGATAAGCTAATTGCGGTGCCATTCGACCACATTTACAGTTAACAGCAGAAATTCCTCACACAAGAAATAATTGGGACTGCTGTGAGAAAAGGAAACGAGTAGAGGGGGTTCCCGGGCAGTGCCGGGGGCTGCAGCAGAACTACAAGTTACAGTTTCTGCTACTGCTCTGTGACATTTGATGTTTCTATTCAAACTGGTTTGGGTTTTGCTAAGTTCCTAGGCTGCAGGGTTGTGATTTGCTCCCGAGCCGCCTGCCCCACCGCGGCTGCGCCCCTTTGGCAGCACTCACTCCACAAAGTCCTCTTTGCAGCGCTGCAGGAGCTCGCACGCCTTGCGGATCTCCTGCTCGCTCAGGAGCACCAAGGTCCCCAGCGTCAGGTGTAGTTTCGCAGGGTTCTGGAACAGGCTGCTGCTCACCCCGGGATCCTGCAAATCAATCCATAAATCACAGATTTATTGAGGCTTCTCATGCACAGACACCCCTTCCTCAGAGGGGAAAATATGACAGAGAAGAGGCACCCGGTCGCATCTCTCAACTGGCCAAGCTGAAACAAGAGACAAACTTTTTGGGGGGGTTGGTGAGCAGGGGAATCCAGCCCAGTAGGAAAGTCACATTTTTTTATGCAGTAGCCGAAGCTGGCTGTAGCGACAAGCTTGAAATGGTCTCTAAATCCTGTCCAAACACGGGTTGTACCTCCCAACACAAGCTAATGCCAACTCTGATGATTACATTTCGCCTGTTCCCATGCGCTCCGTAGCTTGCCGGGATGAACTGCGATTAAATTCCCTTTACAGCAAGAGCTACGTGTTGTTGCTGGGGAAGAACTGCTCCCAGGTGCAGCAGCGGTTACACTGAACTTTAAGAAACAGGCTCTTTTGTTCTGGGACATTTATAAAAATACCTCGAGGGTGGTTATCACACCCGTATTAAAACAATCATTTCTACTTAGTGGCCGCTTCCCATGGGCGCATTAAATAACCTCTGATTTTAACTCCCAACACCACGGAAACGTTTCTCCACCTGCAAAAAGGCAGAATGAGTTTAGCAGAATGTTCCCTGTGTGTATCATCTGTATGTGACAAAGGCCATTTTAGCCCGTGCTTCTCTCCCAGACACTGCCCTCTCACGGTCGGAAAACACCCTCAGATCTGCCATGAGACACGAGGAAGCTTAGAGCGCACAAGGCTGCTCCCCTTCTCGTCAGATAAAGCTGTATCACCTTTGTGTGCAATGCACAGTCCATCCCAGGCTTCCTGAACAGATCTCTTGTGGGGAAGAGAGAAACAAAAGCCCTCAGCAGGCTCCCAACAGCGAGTTTCCCTTCCCTGGAACCGCCAGTTAGTCATTTCCTACATGGAAAGGGACTCACCGTAGCAGTGAAGTGCCTGATTTCTACTGTTCTAATTCCAGATTAAAAGGGCAACTTGCTTCCACTCAGGTGGCCTTAAAAAGCAGCTCTTTCTCACGCTGCTTGGACTTCTACCATTGCTCCCCTCCTAGGTGGAGCATGGAAAAAAATTTTGTCAGAGCCCTAACCGCTCTGTTCAAAGCCTGGGCACATCGTCTCCGCAAAGCTAAAACATCAGAACAGGGAAACCACACTCCAGGGCACAATTCAGGCCTTGCACAGAACTCGAGAAAGGATCAGGCTCATCTGCTCTTTCTCCCTGGTTGCATCTTGGTAGCTTGAGAGCTTCCAGTGTCTGCAGACAACTTTGTGATTTTTTTCCCTTGACAGCAGGATACTACGTGTTCTCTGCTTGATAATCATATTTCTTTGCCATAGACTGCTAAGACTGCAAATGCTGCACAACCAAAGCCACTTTCCTTTTCCACCTGCATATTCCAACCAAACTTTCAGTCTTCTTCACACTGACAACTAAATGACTGTGCCAGGAGACTTCCAAGGTCACCCAGTCACCCGGTTTCCCCTCTGCACCGTGTCAGTACTGACCTTGTTCAGGTGAGCCATATCTCAGTATTTGTATTAAACTCACCCTGAAAAAGCCTCTCCTCAATCCTGGCTCACTGTCTGGCTGCACTGACCGCAGAACACCTTGAACGACACTGTTCCCTATCTCTGCATAAAGTTCACCTTAAAAAAGGTCTTAAAGACAAAAAAAAAAAAAAAAAAAAAAAANAAAAAAAAAAAAAAAAAAAAAAGTTAGACAGCACATACCCACCAAGACAACACTGTGTTATGAAATATAGATGAATAGTCAGCATGGTAACTGCTCCTGAGAGCTAGAATCTCCCCTAAATGTTCAATGGCCAGAAGAAATCATCACTCACGCGCACCTGGTCTTCTCCCTTCCTTACCACTATCGATGAACCTCGTTCAAAGCCTGGAATCTGCCTCATTCTGCACCGCTTCGCATCAGCAGATTGCAGCAGCAAGTGGAGTGTGCCACTTCTCTCACTGCAACCCAACCAGATTTCCTTGGGCACCCTGAGAAATCCCGTTGCTTGAGCTACTCCTTGAGCTAACAGGCAGCACAATGCCTGGAAGCCTTTTGCTAGTGCCAGGGGGAGGAAGGGTAGAAAATAAAGCACCGTAATGAAGTGTTTCTTGTGCTCGTGTGGTGGGGACTACAGTCCCAGCCTGTCTGCCCACAGCGACATGTCCTGCTATGGGAAATATTCCCAGATACAATAAGGGATTCCCAAATAATAATAAGGGATTCCCCAAAAGTCCTTGCTGCAGTGAGAGGTGATCTGCATCCTGGCACAGAGACTGCTGTGCTGCTATCAGGAAGACTCTGGTGCTGGTGGAACATCTATATAATGTCTCTGGTCAGACACAGGGAAGCAAGAAAAAATCCCGGGAATATCTACAGGACATGTTGGCAAACAGCTAGGGAGGGGATCAGACAGGGAAGGTTACTGCATCAACAGCCCCTTGCGAGACACCCAAGTGCCAGTTCCCTGCAAGCACTGGGAATAGCGACCAACAGAGGGAGCCAGGAAACTGCTGTCACCCGCTCAGGCTCCGCTCCCCTCTGCTGAATTCCCAGCCCTCGGAGCCGGCCACGCAGCTCCCTTCTTCCTTCGGCCATGGTGGGGACTCATCTCTTACCAAGAAGCTTCTTCTCGACACACGCAGAGGACAGAGGAGTTTAATACCCTTCCTGCCTCCCAGCCTGGCCCTGCACATGGGGACACTCCTTCTGCGTGGCTAGAAGCACGTTAAAATATCCAAAGCGCTCACCTTGGAGCATTTCTCCAGCACCTGCTCCTTGAACTGCAGGAACCTCTCCTGCACGACGGGCTGGTTGAGGGCGAAGGAGAGGAAGTGCGTGAAGGGCTGCTTCTTCCGCACGCTCTCGACGAGAACATCGATGCGCGTGCGGGCCGAGATGACCCCGCCGCGCTGCTCGCCCGTGATCACTGCAAAAAGCAGAGCGAGACCCATGTGCCTTTCCCGGGGCTACGGGGCAACTGGTGGGCGCTTTACTCCATGTGCAGGAAAAATGAAAAGTAATTAAGCAGATTGGGGGGTTTGCTGATCCGAATCACAATTTTCCTTTAAATGACTACAGAACAGAAAGATACGGAGAGGCCAAGAGGGAATTACAATAACCTGCACAACAGCACCTCTCCACTATCAGCCCAGGGCTCATGAAAGAAGAGAGGAACTAAAACCCCCAGCTGTGCAGAAAGAAATCTTGCCAAACCCTATGCTCGACTTAAAACACCCTACAGGGCTGTGCTTTCCTGTGCAACGGCAGTAAAAGGCACCCCTGTGGTCTCAAGAAAGTCAGCTCTGCATGGCTAAAAAGCCAAAAAATACAAAAATAAAACCAATAAGCTAAGAAAATATCACTTCAGTGGCTCTTTGGGCTTCTAGAGCATTATTTTAAGTTTTCATAAAGGCAGTTTCAGTCAAAGTGAAGTCTCTCAAGATGGCCTAGATGGTTTGTGCTCATACTTCAAGGCCACAGATAGAGAGTCCTCGAGTTAAAAAGGGAAGATCTGCAAGAAGATTTTCTTTGCTTCCCATTATGCTGTGTTTTCAGCATCTCTCAACCTTCCTGAGTCTCAGGGAGAAGTCAAGATCCACTCTATTTCACTGGCCATGAAAAAGCAGCAGCATCAAAATTCTTCCCGTATTAAAGAAAATGAATTTTGCTTTGTGTATAAATACACAACCTTTCTGGGTGTATATTACAGCTCCTTATTAATAGCATTATTACATATGGAAATAATAAAAGTTTTTTTAAAAGAGGGGAAAAACAACACATTTGTGCCCCAAATTCTCGAGATAGTCATTTAAGGCACAGAAGACACTTCAGCAACACATTGCTTAAAACAGCATCTTTTTGCTCCAAAAAATCTTACACTTCTTTACGAGTCTATAGACAGTGAAAATAAATAGAGGAGAAAACTGAAGAGATTTTCCTAGGGCCATAAAGCAAGGTAGTGACACACCAGGGGCAGAAATTAAACGAATTATTAACAACATCTCCTGTTTCCTCCTCGGTGGCTACAGGAGAGAACTGTAATTTCTGTGCCTGTTAGAGCTCACCAATTTCTCCCTCCACCCCAGGCCTGGGAATGCTGATGGAGGTCCGAGTCTCCGTTTCTAGCCGCTTCTTGGTCTCCCCCTTCTTCCCAATGATGTACCTAAAGGCACGAAGGTAAAGGCTCCATCATTTTTCCCTGCTCAAACACAGCAAAAGTGGAATTGCATTTCAGGGATGGGGCTTTTTGCCCCTGGATTCCAAACGTGCTCGACTCACTTGTAAAGCGGACTGGGAACCTCTACCCGGCATTGAAAGCCTTTCTCGGTCTCCTCCACCACAAAGGCATCGCACGGTTCATCTGCACAGTCGCCAGGGCCTGCCGGGGAAGAGAGGAAAAAAAAAAAAAAAAAAAAAAAACAAACAAAAAAACTTTTAAAACCTCAGCTAAACTTGGCAGTGTTTTATGTAGGACAACAGCCTCACAGTCATTTTTTCCCCAAGGTTAAATAAAGGGATGAGCAGACTTCCCTTGGCGGCAGCTAATGCTTTTGATTTTACCTCACCACCAGTGCTGAAAAATAACGAGTGCCTTAAATCTGCCAGGCTGGGAGGAAAGCAGCAGTTACAGCCCAAGTTTTTGCTCTCCTGGCAGGGTGGAAGCCTCCAGCCCACCTGGAGAATGCAGCAGGACTTCCTCGGCACGCAGGAACGCGGATAAAAGGCGTAGATGGAAAGCGCTGGTTCGAGGATTCGAGTGCAGCGGGTGTTTAGGAAAGCAGGGGAATTCTCACGCCCTTCGCAAGGGCTAGTTACAGGCAAACCTGTCATCTGTGGGGCACTCAGTCAAGCCTGCTAAGATTGCGCATGATTTCATCAGAAAGAGGAAGAGGTTTCTACCTCCTTCACAGCAGGGAGATGGGTTCTGGGGGCTAGCAACTTATTAGAGCTTTGTTCGATCCTCTGAAGAGCAGAGTGGGAGAAACCAGGACACAGCAGCCCTTTCTTATTAAATAATAATAACAGCTAAACTTTCTATGTCCACAGGAACTCCTGCAGAAAGATGAAGTTAGACCTATGAGGACAAGACCAAATTTCCAGGCCCACTGTATGTGCAAATCACTGAAGGGCTGAGGTTCAGACAGATGGTCATCTCTTCCAGCCCCCTGCCTCCTCCTTTACCTGCACAGAAATCCTCTTCCTCTTCAGCATGGTAGGCCTGCTCCTGAATGAGATTTTTCCTGTAAATTCTTCCCCCAATGCTTATCAGCGTGGGACGCAGCACTTCCATGGTGCTCCTCTTTCTAATGACAACACTCTATTAAAAAAAAAAAAAAAAAGAAAGATAGCTCTGCCAGCTTAAGACAAAAAAAAAGGGAAACACAGAGGTTTCCCTATGGGCAATTTCTGAGGGGCATTAGAGGAGCAAAGAATAAGTAAAACTCAGCGCCCCTTCAGCCAGAGGTGCCATTTTAGCATGATTCTGGATTCTCAGTAGTTTCTCCACATCGATAATTTTCACAGGGGAGTTTTCAGCTGCAGCCAAAAGGCACGCTGGCCTCTCCCAAGGAACTCCGCAGAACCCCAACCTCTTTCAGAGGATCCATCATCTCGCACCACCTTCTCCAAAAACACATCCCAGTCACTCGTCCCGGTTTGGAGAGGCCCCCTACCACAGCCCCTGCCTTTTGTTCGGGGATGCTGAGCACTCCCACACCTTCCCACACCCCAGGAGACCGTCATCCCCCTGCCCTGATGGGAGCCGCGGCACAACAGCTGAAAAGGGTCACTTTGAAACGGGAGAGGGGGGCCAGCTGGGGCCAGCTAATCCTTCACCGGCTGCATCCCCACCTGCCAAAAAAAGGCACGAAGCCATCCCGGACACACACGAGGCCGCTGAGAATGATTTACGCCACACGCAGCTGTCCCGCAACACCTTAACGCGTTGCATCATGCGGCCCTTGGCCTCTTCCACTCCCTTAACAACAGAGAAAGTTCAGGGTGAAAAAAAAAAAATACAGAGCTGCTGGCAGCTACCGCGAGCCAGCACGGGAAAAGAGGACACAGCGTCCCGCTCGGAGAACATTTTCTGATGTAACAGCACGGGGAGGATCCCCGCAGCTGGCTCCGTCACGGACACGCGTGGTTACATCTGTTTATTTGTATATATATATTCCTTGAGAAGGCAAAGTTCAGCAAAAAACAACAGGTGTTTTCATGGGGAAGTTTACTCACAGGGAGGGGGGGATAAACAGCAAAAGAAACTGTCGTTAAAGCGGGCTGAGCCTTAGCGGGTTAAGGGGGCGCATCGGCCCCGTCGCGCGGGCCGTTAACGGCCGTTAACGGCCGTTGGT
>VWPW01014201.1:23513-36739 GCA_013389825.1 Crypturellus undulatus
CGCGCGGGCCGCGGCTATATAAGGAGGGGCGCGGCGGCGGCGCCCGGCACTGCGAGGGGGTCGGGGAGCGGGGCTGCTGCTGCCATGCCGGGGCTCTGGGAGCGGGTGGCCGGCGGCGAGCGGCGCCGCCAGGAGGGCTCCGACTGCGAGTCGCTGGGCAGCGCCTCGGGCTCTGAGGGAGGTGAGTGACCACCCCCCGGGACCGCGCGCTGGGGTCGCCCCAGAGGGTCCCCGAGGGATGGGGTGGCTCCGGGAGGTCCCTCTGGGAGAGGGAGGGCACTGTGAATGGGGAGAAGAGGGGTTGGCCCTACAAGAGGTTCCCCTGAGGGATGGGAGTCTCCGTAGAGGTCCCCATTGGGTGAGGGGGGTTGTCAGATTGGGGGTGGGAGGTCCTGGAGAAGGTTCCTACTGGGTGGAGGGACCCTCCAAGAGTCCCCCTAGGGAGGTGTGTCCCCGTAGGGCCCCCAGTGGATTGAGGGGTTCCCTCAAGAGGTTCCCTTAAGGATGTGTCCCCCACAGATCTGCCACACAGGTGGTCCCCAAGAGGGGAGGTGGCTCCCGGAGGAGGTCCCCGCGGATGGGGGGGATCTGCCACAGCGCAGCAGGGGCTCCACAAAGGGCCCTGTGTGACCGTCGGGTGCCCCCAGCCTCAGGGCTCCCATGGGGAGGGCCCAACCGTGACCCCATGGTGGGTGCCGGGCCCTGACGCGCGGCCGCTGCCTCTCTGCAGATGCCGAGTCTGTGGCCGAGGCCTCCCTGCCGGACCTGGAGCTGCTGCACGACCCCGAGGACGAGCTGCTGTGCGCCCGCCTCCTGGACGTGGTGCGGGCCACGCTGGGGCAGGCGCCGCTGGGCGCCAAGCGCCGCTGCCGCCTCATCATGCCGGAGCCGCTGGCGGCGCAGGTGCGGACGGAGCTGCTGCGGCTGGCGTGCAGCGAGCCCTGCGGGCTGCGCGGCGCCCTGCTCGACCTGTGCGTGGAGCGCGGCCGGGCCTGCCACGACGTGGGCCACATCGCCGTGGACCCCGCCGTGGTGCCCACCTTCCAGCTGACCCTCGTGCTGCGCCTGGACTCGCGCCTCTGGCCCAAGATCCAGGGGCTGCTGGCGTCAGCGCCTGCCTTGGCGCCCGCCTTCGGCCAGGCCCTCAAGCTGGCCCCGGGCTTCAGGGTCATCAAGAAGAAGCTCTACAGCTCCGAGCAGCTGCTCATCGAGGAGTGCTGATGCTCCCAGCGCTTGCCGAGGAGGAGCTGGCGAGAAAAGGAAGGAGAAAAAGGACAAAAAAAAAAAAAGTAAAAAAATGAAAANGAAAAAGGACAAAAAAAAAAGTAAAAAAAATGAAAAAACAGACACAAAACCCACCTGGCGGCCAGCCGGAGTGCGGCAGCTCCCTGTAGTTTAGGCTGTGGGTGGAGGTGCCGCAGCCCCCTCCCTGCCCTCCTCCTGGTTTGAGGCCTGGGGGAGCGCCGGCTGCGGCGAAGGCGCCATGGAAGCAGGATGCGACACGGAGACTCCACTACTGACACGCGGGCAGCTACGAGGGGACACCCTGGCGTGGGGCGTCCGAAATCACGTTGTGTCTTGGACCCGGGACGCTGGCGGGCGAGGGGTGCGCGCTGGGGCCGAGGGCAGGACCCCTCGCGGAGCCCCGGCATCGCGGTTTACACTAGTTCACTTGATGTTCAAGTGCGAAACTTTCTATGCAATTGTGCTGGTTGTTCCTTTTTTTTTTTACTTTTCTAATAAAACCTTTCTACTCAGTGCTGCCCTCTCTGCTTTCAAAACACATATATATTTTTTTAGAAGTGTTGCTGATGTCCTTGGGAGGCAGGAACCCCCGGGGTGCCCGCGCGGGCTCCGGTTACCTCTAATTGCAGGACACGGCGGGTGACTCAAGGGTGGCTGCGCTGAGTCAGGCTTGTCCTGGACATCCCCGTCAGCGGGGAGGAGCAGCCCCGAGCCCTGCCAGCTCCCACTGCCAGCTCCCACGGGAGAAGGTTAAGAAGTGGCTGGTGGTGCCCTGCCAGGAACCGTATAGAACATATGCACACACACACACATAAATATATATATATGTCTGCAGTCAAGGGGAAGCCAGGGTCAGGTTACCAGCCTAGGGCTGTGCAAATACATGGGATTATCTCCCGAAAGAAAGAAGGTTAAGTGAAAACAAGAGATGAGGGAGAAAACGGTTCCCCTTCTCAAAAAGAAAAAAATTGGAGAAAATACAACCAGGCACCAAATCCCTGAGCCTTCCCCAGCCTCAGAGGAGGGAGCGCAGCCGGGTTTGCCAGGGAGATGGCCAGGTTGCCTTGGGAAAAGGGGGGCATAGGGAGCACCCTGCAAAGTGCTAATCTATATATATATTTTTAATCTATACATTATAGGGATGTCTGATGTGTTTGGCCACGTGTTGACCAGGAGGGGATCACGGTGGCGCTTGCTCCCCCAACCCCGGGAGGCAGGAGCCGCGTGAGCGGGATGCTCGGCTTATTTATAGCCGGATGCCCTTTCCGAGGATAAAATTGGGAAGCAGCGAGGGGGAAAACAAGGTCCCCGCAGGGAAAACAGGGACGGGACGTTTTCGCCAGGAAGATGCCAGAAGACACCTTTATTTAGCCCTTCCTGGGAAAGCCAGAGGGGAGCGTGGGGGGATCACACGGCGCGCGTGACCGGCCGGGTGACACCAAGCGCCCCACGGCGCTGCCTTCCGCTTTCTGCTGGTTTTTTCCCCCTAAAAATGAAAGGTTTGGGATGAAGCCTACCTGCCAGAGCAGCTGCCGCTGCTGCCTTTCCCAAGGAAGAGCTGGGAAGGGGCCTGGAGGCCCAGGAGCATCGGAAAAGCCTCCTGCCTGCGCGACACAAGCACCGCGGAGGCCTCGCACGTTAGAAACATTTATTTATAGATGTACAGGGGGGTAATTAGGTCTAAATCAGGAAATGCAGCTTGGGGGAGCATCCGCTTCCTCGCTCCTGTTATCCACGGGTCTCTACTCCAAAAAACGGGGAAAAAACCAAACAAAACGGGAGGTTCGGCGGGCTGGCTCTGCACGGGGAACGCCGGTTCGCAAGGTAGTCGGTGCCTTTTGCGAACGTTGCTTTTGCTTAACCCCCTCCCTTGAGCTCTTTGTGCCTCTACGAGTTATTCCAGGATGCCCAAACTTCACCCAAAGGCAGAGGAACTGTAAGAAAAACGACACTGGAACCTTGAAAAATCTGGCCCACATCATGGTAGCTGTGGGATAATAAGGCGCAAAGGTAATGGGAAATAAATACAGTCCCCCGAATGGACGGATTTGTGCTGCTAAGGAGGCAAAACCCTCTCCCTCTTGCTTCTTCCAGCTCTTTCCACCCTACCTGAAGTGACTGCTGCCCGGATTGAGCCCCCAAGGGGACGGTTCTCACTGGAAACGTCTTTAGACAAAACTCAGCTGCAGAGTACGAAAATCAAATAAACCAAAACCGACTCCAGTTTATTGCACTACCTGCGCTCGCTCCGTGTTGGCTTGCAAAGAGCGAGCAGCGCCCTGGGCGCTCTCCCGCTTCGCTCTCCGCAAAGCTCAGCCAGGAAGCCGGGGGATCCAGCGGAAGGGATCCCCCCCCATCCCAGGGAAACTTCTTTCAACAGAAGCAAGGACGAGCTGCGTTTCTCCGGGATTTTCCAGGTCTCTTTGAAGAAACATGATAAACATCGGGCCAGGGCCGCGTTACCAGCGGGAGCAAGAGGGGAGAAAAAGTAAGTGTTGGAAGGGGTAAAATGCAACAAGGCCACAGAGGGCTGAGGGTTGCGGAAAGCCCTGTTCACCGTGCGCTCATGATGAGGCAAAATGAAAGCAGATGCTGCAAAAAAAAGAAAAAAACACAGACAGTTATGTGCACAAATAAAGCCAAGGAGTGATGAGCAAGTGATGAGCCACCGAGGACAGTCCTGCACCGAAGGAGACGCTGCACGCGGAGCCGCTCTTCGCTTCTGCCAAACCCCTAGCCCAGGCAGGTTCAGTTGAATTCCAGCCCCTGCGGATGTGAAAATTCCTTTATTCAGGGCCCCCCGCCCCAAGCCGAGCCCCCGGCCGCCGGGGCCCTCGTGAGAACAAGACGCGGCCGCTGGTTGCAAAGTGCTCCCTGTGTTAGTGGCTGAGGCGGCTGCTTCCCACCGTGCTAAAACCTGGCGGAAAACCAAATAATTTAGCCCGACCTCTGCATAGTTTAAAAGTACAACATACATACAGCTATAAATTAATTCTAAATAGATTATATTTTCCTTCTTAAGCGTTCTTTTATCCCCCAGTTGTCCGTTTTCTCTCTCCATCAAGAGTGACCGGCGCGGTCACAGAGGGTCTCCTTTTCCTTCGTGCCTTCTGCAGTTGGTTTTATTTTCTTTTTTCCTATTTTTTCCACTCTGCACATTCGTCCTTGTGGCGGTGACATCCTAGGAGCAAGCAGAGTGTCGCACTTGGGAGGAGGAGGATGGGCAGCTTTACTTCCTCTCCTGATTGCTGCCCGGGACATCTAACGGCGGAGACGGACAGGGAGAGGCGAGAGGGTGGTTGTGCGTTGCCAACGCTCCCCTTCCGTTTTCATTTAAGGTTTGATTCTTTAAATATAGTGTCTGTCACCGTGGCTCAGTGCACTTCACCAAGAGTCTCGCGGGCTTTGGAGAGCCTGGGGGAGAAAAGTGGGAATTGTGTCGCCCTGCAAACCCCGCTGCTTCCCTCTCCTTGTCTTTCCCTGGATTACGGGGAGGCTCCGTTTGGGATCCTGGGTGCATTTTCGCAAAGAAAACGGCCAATTCACAGGGGCCTCCCGGTAAGAGGCGCAGTTATCAAAACACCCCAGTGGGTGGATCAACATAAGAAGCAGGATACACCCAAAAAGAAAGAAAGGCAGAACATGCGCCACAGGATCTGATCTGAGGGCTGATGCGCTCCGTTTGCCAAGGAAAACAAAAACAACCAAAATTTCCACTGCCAAACCTTCTTGCGGGTCACGTAGCTGGATATCCGCGGGCCCGGACACGACTCCGGAGGCCTAAAAGGTGTCCACAAAACCGAGACTCGGCCTGAGCTTCCCTTTCAGCTGAAACCCCCACTTCCAAAGTGCTGTGCGGGCAGAGGAGGCCTGGAGGTTTTACAGCCCTCCTAGCCCAAATAAGGGAGCAGAAATGGGGCTCAGAGCTCCAACGTTTGCATTATTTTCAGGCAGGTCTCCCAGGACCTGCCCTCCTCCACGCCAGCTCGACTTGCCTTAACTCAGGCTCTCCAACCCGGGAGTCTTGCGGACTCGGGCTCAGCTGTTTTCACTTTGTTTCCCAGTTTACCGCAGTCAGTTACTTGTGCGGCCATTCGCTTTGTTTTCCTCGAGTGCCACGGGAAGGCCACGGAGTGAGGGGCAAGGAACATCTGTTTGGTACGAGTCCATTCCCTGTCGCCGGATTTCTCCAAGTGCCAACGGATAACAGCTTTTCAGTCAAACAGACAAGAAAGCAACAGAAAAGGTTCGTCGAAAGGTGGCAGCTGGCTGCTGAGGCCGGGAATGGCTTTGCAGGATAAGGGCAGGGAAAAAAAAATAAAAGAGAAACTTCCAGCCAGCCAAGGCACAAAACCATCAGTGTATCGAGCGCACGGCTGGCCAGGCCTCAGCCAGGTCGCCGACGTGCCCGGGGCTTCCGCTTTGCTCCTAGGGAGCCCGCGCCACCAACGCCGGAGGGAAGAGCGCGCGTGGAGAGAGCCGAGGGTGCCGACATGCAAACTACACAGAATCAGTTCCCCAATTAACGTGTGCGGGGCGCGGGGGGCGGCGCTCGCCCCGCTAGGCGCGCGCGGCCCGAGGACACTCACGAGGACTCGCGTCTCAGACAGAGATTTAAGTAAGGATTAAAAGCACCGCTGGGCCACGCTGCAGCGTCCCGGGGAGCACCGCCAGCTCGTACTTAGACCTCTGCTGAGCGGGCTGGCCGGCGCTAGCCGTGCAGGGAGGCTTGAACGTCCGACAGTCTGCTGCAGCTGGGGGTGCCCATCCTCTGCGCCCGCTGGTACAGGTCCGAGTCGCCGAAGTAGCGCGCCCGGTACAACAAGCCTTCCTCTGCGGAAGGAAGAAGCCAGCGTCAACGCGTGCCGCCCCGGGAGCGCGCGCCGTCCCCGCCGCCCGCTCGGGAGCGCGGGGTGGTTCTGCGGCTCGTGCTGCGGGCGAAACCCCTCGGCCGTGGGCCCCGCGCTACTCACTCTGCTGCTTCTCCTTCCAGCAGTTGTTGCGGAGGTTCGCGATGTAGTCGTCCTCCACGCTGCGCTCGATGTTTTTGAGGTTGGCGCCCGTGTACTCCTCTGCGAAGCTCTCCGAGACGTAGTAGACGACTTTCAAGTGCTCCGTCACCCTCCTGTGCGTGTGACTCACAGACCTAAACCGAGGAGCCGAGTCAGGACGCATTGGGATGCTCCTCAAGGGCAGAGCAGAAGGCTCCCAGCTCCTTAAAACACCCAGTGCACCTTAATACCACTCAAAGCCCCCAGCGCACTCCTGTGCGCCCACAAACTGAAGGCTTTGCTGAGGGGAAGCGTTTCCTGGACCTGAAACACTGACACGGTGCGAGGAAAACCCACCCGGCCTCCAGCTAGGTGGGCAGAGCTCTGCCCACAGACATAGCCTGGGGGCAGACTGCCTGAGGGCTAAAAACATTCGGAATAAAGCGATCGCCACAAATTCCAGCGCTAATTAACCCCCCTGTTGCTTCCTCGCTGGCAGGCCCCTGCCTGTCCCCTGAACTCGGCACAGGGAGCCCTAGGTCTCTGCCAAACCGCAGCCGAGCGCGGCAGCGGCGCGAAGGGGCCGGCTGCCCGCGGGAACAAGCGCGCGGGAGCACCGCCTGCCGGCGCACGAAGCACTTCCAGCTCGTCCCGGTGCCTCCAGCGGGGAGCCAGAGCTCTGCTCGGGCTGCATCGGCTCCCTGGCCCTTCCTGCCCCAAGCCGAGCTTGGGAATCGGAGCGGCTGCGTTACCCCAGCACCTAGAAGGATGGGGAATAGGTAAAAGCACACTGGAAAAATGCACTTGCTCTAGAGCCAGGCATAAGCCTCAGTGTGCAGGGCTCGCTTGGATCCTGCGTGGCAGAGAAACGCCTGGGGCTCAAGGATGGTTCTCCCCCTCTTCGCCAATATTAAACAAATGGGTCCAGGTACAAAAATGCTCCTTTTTACAGTAATGAATAATGCTAACGAATACCCCAGCCATCACATCTCAATACTCCTTAGCCTCTCTGCATGACCTTTATTCTAGGCTAATGTCCCAGCCTTTGCCTTGGACTTGAAAGCTGAGCTGGTCATTGTAGTATTTAAGGTCACCAACAGCAAATATTGTCACCAGTGAAACTAAACCCAGGGCCCACAGCCCGCAGAGAAACCTGCCCTCCGCTAGCCTTTTAAACACACAAGGAACTCCAGGGACAACGGATGAAGTCTTTGTAAGGAGGGCACGAGCAGCCAGAACTCGAGCCTGCTCTTGCTGGCACTGCCCAAGCTCCCTGCCAAAGCAAACCCTCTGCTCCAGGCAGGTTGCCCCTTCTATAAGACCCCTGGGTCCTCCATCCCCAGGTCTGTTGGAGAAAGAGCCACTCTTACCTGATGCGTGGGGGACACGTGGGAGGGAGCAACGTGGGCACCAGATAAAGCTAAACAAGGCAGGAAAACCTGACTCTAATTCCCTACCCCATATTGCCCCCCCTGCCCTCCAGAAGCCAACCCCAAGGCCAGGCTGAGAAGTTTTAGGCAAAGCAGGTACTGACGGCCTCAGGCTCAGGCTGTAGGGTGGGCTGGAGACCATCATCTGGCTGAGGGCAGACACGATGATGAGGATGAGGATGGGCATCAGCTGCACAAACAAGCCCAGGCCGCCCTGCGGGAAGAGAAACACGGAGTGGAGCAGCAGCCCCGCGCGTGGGTACGCAAGGACCCTGCGGGGCTGCTCTTCCTGATTTAAGCAGGGGTTGGAGGAGTGTAGAGCACTGAAAAGTGGACTGGCTCTTTGAAATTAAGGGATTGAAGGAGAAAAGAAAGGTTTACCCTGTGTTAGAAAACAAATGCATTTTACTGATGCAATCTTATTTCAAGATGTCGCTGTATTAAGACACATCACTCTCTTCCCACCGTGGAAGACAGCTCTGAAAGCCCAGGGAGAGCAGCCAGTTCATTAGATCAGCAGTTTCTGGAGCTAATTTACTCCCCATTACTCATTTCTGCCCAGAAGGGCGAAAACAAGAACTGACCCATTGAGCAGACACGCCAGATAGCTGCAATTTCGATACCAGAAACGCTGTAACGGTGCCCAGCCTTTCCTGCACTTACATCACCCTGATGTTCTCGTCTGTCTTGCCTCTGGTGGTAGGTATAGCGCATCCTGCCGTTGCTGTACACGTGAACGTTACCTATAGGCGAAAGGAGACCGTTAAGAAGCACTCGGAGCACGTTATACCCCACTGGCTGCCTAGCAGGGAGCCAAAAATGGCCACCTTCCACACCGGCCTCATCAACTGAAAAGCAGACGGGGCGCTAAAAAGCCCCAGGGAATTCCAAAATTTGTCACTTGGAGCTTCTTGGGGTTTGGCCACGCTCAGCAAAGACGAAAGGACAGAGGGAGAGGCTCTCTGATAAAGGGAACCTGACTCAAGGTCCTGACTTGTAAGCAGGGCTGTCTCAGGGGGAGGCAGTGAAGGAAGGAACCTTGACAGTTTGCTGGAGTTTTAGGTGATAGGGATATGAGACTCCATAGGGGACTGATAAGAGAATTTATACAAAAGAAAACCTATATTTATCACCTGGAGGCAGCATTTCCACAAGAATCTCTGGATGGAGCCCCAGCTGATAGAGGAATATTCTCAGGGCATGCTGAGCAATCTGCCTGGAGGTGACGTGGTGGTGGCCACCAAGATGCAGCTATAGGATTTTATAGGAAATCTGGATCACAGGAAAGGGAGCTCAGGAGGTCACCTAGTGCAACCATCTCCTGCTTGAAGCAGGCTCAGCTATGCAGAAAGAATATCCTGTGCAGGCTTCCCACTTTGAAGAGATTTTAATTTTAGATTAAAACACGTTAAAGAGAGAACATTTTGGTATCTTCTGCCACCACAAAAAGAAAGCTCTTGAATGTCTTGCCTTAAATGTCAAAACTACAGCTTAAAAGGGAGACCAGCTGAGAAACTGCTCCTGAATTCACTTGGGACAGAGAAGAAAGGAAAAGAGGAAGCTAAAATAGCAGCTCACTGTTTGTACTGGAATAGCTTTACCTCTCCAGAGGTAGAACACAAATACAAAAGGTCTCAGGATGCTTTTTCAAGCAATTGAAGTCAGTGTGCCAATTCTTAAAAATCAGATTAGGAGTGATTTTCAATCTGACTGAAATATTTATTTTTCCAAGTTTGTCCAGAGAGGGCAAATAATCATGCCTCCACTTCCAGCCAACTCTGACTGCACAAAATAGAAGGGAGTCTTCCAAAACACCCCTACCCTGATATCAAATGTGTCTTTTTGATCTGAACTGATCAAGAGAAACAAGGGTCACTCTGTTTTTTCCTGTTCTCAAACAATGATCGGCACTGTGTATGGACATGATACAGATTTGACTCGAATAGTTTAAATTATGCTCTAGAAATAAATCTTTGATCTTTGCTAGGGGACACAATGGAAGAAAGGAAGTGGAGACTCATCTCAAAGAAACGGGTTCAGCTGGGTGGCAAAGCAGATACGGGTCAAGAACAAGGCCTAGAAGTTGTTATAGTTTGTTCTGATGAGACGATTTAACGTCTAAAACCACCAGGCAGAAATCCTCTTTTCAAAACAGGCTAATTTTGACAAATAGCATTAAAACAAATCCTTTTTGTTCTAACGTTCAATCCAACCTCAAAAATAGTCCGTGTTGCCAGCATGCAAACAAACACCTGGAGCTGGGAAGAAGCCCAGCTCTGAGGGTGTTCCATGTTGTTTGCTGCATTCTCTGAGTACCCTCTCTGAACAACTTCGAAAATTCTGCGTGTTTGGGTCCCTTGTGAAGGAGAACTCCCATCAAAATGGGCTGCGGGGAAGAACCTAAATAACCCAAATAACTGCTGCGTTACTGCTGTGTGAGAAGGACTGGGTCCCATGCACGAGAGGAAGACTTAGCAGGCTTACTAGAAGGGAAACCACCACCAAAGAACATGTTGAAGAGGTCCTCGGGGGAGATGTCCGCCTCGAAGCCGCGGTGGAAGTCAGTGTGGCCGTGGCGAGCGGGGTTGAGCTTCTCGTCTCCGAACTGGTCGTACTGCTTCCTCTTCTCCGCGTTGCTCAACACGGCGTACGCGTTCCCTATGGCTGCAATATTGGCAATAAGGAAGCAATTAGGCTTCTTTCTTCAGGAAACGCCGCGCTCAGCCCCGCGTGCTGGAAGGACTTGCTCTTCTCATTACACAAATGAGAGCTGCGGGTGGCCAAGGCTTGAGCGGCGCAGCGCCAGCGCCTGGCAAACACACGCCAGAGAAAACCAGGCCAACAAACTCCATGCACGAGGCCTTAATTAATTAAAACCAAGAAGCTATAATATTATTGGGGTGTTATAATATCATTGGTATGAATTTGGTATAAGCCCATTGAGAAATCCTCCCAGATGAACAAACCCATGAATCGCTGAAGAAGTATTGGTGAGAAAGCAGCTACTCGCTGCACGTAATTAAACTTGCTATTTCTTTTCTGACTTCTGTCCAAATCCTGCAGCCATAAGACACTGTACAGGAAATCACAACCTCAGCTGACAAATCTTATCCTACGCAGATTCAGTATTACAGCCTAAAACCAGAGCTGCAAAGGATTTCACCATGTCCTACATCCCCGAAAGAGGCTTTAAAACTTCCAGCAAGACCTAGTTAGAAAACGTTGCTAAAAGTTCTGTCCGTGAGCTAAAAAATTTCCAGGTGCCAGCAGCAAGGGGCATAATTACGAGGACGGGTATCCGGCGCCTGTGACAGTGGAAATGTACTGGAATTAAATCCCAGCCAGTTGCCCAGGTAACTCTCTCCCCAACCTCAGCATATAATAACCAGGCTGCCAAAAACGCCTGCTCACCACCTTCCTATTTCTGTACTTCTTTCTTTACACATCCCAGTTTACCACTTCCACCCTGAGCTCTGTACTCGGCTGCCGGAGCCTCCTCTCTCCTCCCAGCATCACGAGGAGGTAAAAAAAAAATCCATGGCACTAGAGAAGACTGATGTAAAAGGGGCAGGAGCAGAAGCAAGAGAGCAAAGGAACCCTAAGAACCAAAATCTTGCTAGCAAAATTTTGCCAGACTGAGATCCTTGGTTTCTTCTTGGAGTTGGAGTGGAGGATATAAAGTCAGTAGGTTTGTTCTCGTTCTTGGTTATAATCAGTGCGCACAGAGCAAATATTTCTGCAACAAAGCCAGGCTCCAAGGGCTGACTCTCAGCAAACTAGCTTGCTCTCTCAAGCCATACATTAAGCAACAAAAAATGGGGAGATTTGGGATTTGTTCATTGTGGAGCTTTCTGCTGACAAAGGCCAAGGAACATCTTGGTCCAAATCAGAATTTTAGCTCCAAGTAGCCCAGCTCAGCTCTTTTTCCAACGTCAGCCGAAGGGAGTGATGCAAACCCGCTCCGAGGCAGACTCTGGCCAACCGCAACTATGGACCGAGACAAGGTCTGGGGATAAAACGTAACCCTTTATCAGCTGTCACTGGGAAGATGAATGTCAAGACATCAGTGCTAGAAAAAAATTAACTAAAACCCTCGTAAGCCCCGCACGCTTCCCCCTTCACCCTCTGGAACCAAACACTGCACTTCGGCGAGTGCTGCAGAGCAGGAGCTCAACCTGGGGACTGGAGCAGGGCAGAGCCAACGAGACAAGGACTGCAGGAGAGATAACCCGATAGCCCCGCAGCGGAGGATAAAGGGCACCTTGCCCAACGCGCGACTTCTGGCACGTAACTGCTGTCAAAGCCCTCGGCAAACACCATTATTTAAGATTACAAGTGAAGAAACCTGCCTTTCGCCACTTAGCGAGGATTGAGCAGTGGCTTAGGGCACAGGCTGCATAGATAGATGCGATGTCCACAGACGTTCCCTGTTTAATCTGGACCCTGCACTAAAAGGGCTCTCCCAAGTAGCCGAGGGTCAGCTCGTTATTTGCTAACAGCAACGCTCTTATCAGTGACGGCTTTAAGTCTTAAGAGAGCTGCACAACCCTTACATAAGACTTTTACTGCTGAATTTATGCCTACTACGAGCCTACTGAACACTGTACCAATACCAGGCTCATACTGGGCTTGCCTTGTCCCCCGTTTCTGGAGAATTTTGTGCCTTGCACTTCCAAGTTGGCTAGAATCAGAGCTGCCAAGGGCTGAACGCCGCAGAAAGCAATGCTGCAAAACTGGCACGGAGAAGTTCCGTGTTTGTTTAGTAGAATGATAGCAATCAAATGTCCATAGCTTGCTGAAGGAAATTTTTAGGGCAGTTTTGAGCCTCCTGGAAATCTACTGGGTTGCTCCAGATCCACTCAGTCTCAGGGCATCTATCGCCGCTGCTCCAAATCCCACGGGCCAAAACCAGACACAAGAACACAGCCACATGCACCCGTGTCACCTCTGTAGGTAACACGGAGGTGAAAAGGGCAGGTTTTGGGTGTTAGCACCAAGGTAGATTCCAAATTCAGCAACAAGCATTGGAAAAACCCTCATTTTGCTCGTGAGCAATTTCAGGTCTAGCCCAGGGGAAACCCGGTGCCATGATCACTATTACACTCCCTTTATCTTACTGCACAACTGGAGTTCTTGTGTAACACTTTAATTCTAGGGACAAAAGGCAGCTAGGAGTTTTCTTTCACTCTGTTTGGCTTGTGAGGTTGTTTTGGTGTTCTTGGTGGCCCAATAGCCCAGACGAAGGTAAATCAAAGTTGGAAACGCTCTTTACCTTTAAACGCCTCCGTAGCCCCCGGTGCGTGGTTCTTGTCCGGGTGAAATTTCAGCGCAAGTTTCCGGTAAGCCTTTTTCAGGTCCTCATCAGAAGCTTCCCTGTTCACTCCCAGGATTTCATAGTAATCTTTGCACTGCTTTACCCTACACCAGGAGAGAGACGAGAGAACACAGACAGTTATTTGGGGCTGTGGAAGTTTNGTGGCCCAACTCAGCACCAACATCTGACAGATGAAGGTAAATCAAAGTTGGAAATGCACTTTACCTTTAAACGCCTCCGTAGCCC
>VWPW01014202.1:0-18700 GCA_013389825.1 Crypturellus undulatus
AACAATACGGCTACAACCCCCACAGATGGGCATGATGATGTATACATCCTAGGAAGCGAATGCTCAAGACCTCTCAGGCAATGCAGATGAGGACTTGCATCTGCTATCAGGGTATTACCAGTCTCTTCCTCCATCCTCTGTAACTGTGGCAGGACCAGGCTAATTTCCTGCCTGCAGCCACCTCTTGTGGGATAAAGTCTTCAGTCACCACAATGGTTAGAGGAACAATGGCTCTTAATCCACTTTTTGTCCAAAGACCTGTGAAAGGAAGAGGCAGTTTCTGCCCCAGAGGACTGCAGAACAGAGTAAAGGCTTCCTGTGTCCAGCCACTGCTAAAACACTGGAGGAAATGGGGACAAGGGATTGTGGCAAGAAGGTTCCTCAACAGGCTTTGCTGTCAGAGATCTCCAAAGGCCATGGGAACTGTCAGGGATCACTAACTGCCAAGGCCTGCATAGCTCAGTAGTAGACCCTCAAATTTCTCAAGGAAAATTATTCCCAGAGATGAAACTGAATAAAGAAATATGGAATTTCCCAACTATATGCCCATTTTTATGTACTGGACCACCATTAACACATGCAGTGAGGAAAATACTATCTAAAATTTTGAAGGATGGATCAGGGTGCTAAATTACTGCTGGCTGCTGAACCCACCTGCCCCAGCTGAATCTAGAGCTGAACACTGGTAAAAGGGTGGCCGAGATAACACAGAAGGGAACCAGTGCATGACCTTTAATTCCACAGCGGGAGGAAATCACCTGCAAGAATGCAGAAGAAATTAGAGGAATTAACTTTGTTCTGTTAATACTAGATCTGTCAGTCTGGTTCTTTTGGGAAAGTGTGCTACAGTTTTCCTAAACAACTGCCAACTTTAAAAGTCATTAGCTAGAAATCTGGTCACCTTCCATCCTATTTTTCCTGATCTTCAGTCTTAATCGAAAGTTCTATGATTCATGAATAAACAACATAATTGCATAAAACTGAGGAGAAAGCCATCCAGACATAACTGGATTTATTCTCAATGTGAGTGTTCGAACACATACTGATAAGCACCAGGATAATAAGTTAGTACCTTTCAAATCTCTGTATATATTAGTGCAAAGCAAATGGCCCCAGGTGGTTTCTGAAATCACCAGAGTCCTGCTCTCAGTCTGGAACTGTTAATTGTTAACTACTCAGATAGGTTTACATTCCTTCTACCTCACAAATTAAACCCAATTGTCATCTGTTATTGATTTCACAGCTTTAACATTCAGGGCAGGAAAACAGACTGGGAAACAAAAAAGGAAATCTGTGTCAGGATGTGCTTCACTGTGTATGCCATATAATAAAGAACCTATAGATAGACAGTTCCTTTGGTGGTGTCCAGTCTCATTTTCCTTTGTCTAGAAAGCAGCAGAGGGAAAAATGGTTAGTGTTTTGCAGAGGCAGATGAGCTCTGATGGGAAAGAAGTCCTCCCTCCTACCGAGCAGAAGTGGGTCTCCATTCTCTCTAAGCAGCACACGTAAGGGTAGCACCAAATGTAACCCCTAAACAATAAGGCCTTAGATCATGTTTGGGTGCTTGATTTGTTGCCAGCATTTCCCCTCTACATGTCCATTTGTCTCTGTCCTTTCTCCCTTGCAGTTCTTGGAGATGCAGTGTGGGGTGGCTGGGCTAAAGAGGCCGCCCTCCCCATCCTCAGCATCAGGAGTGCATTTCCTTCTGAAGGAAGAACCTTCATGTGTTTCCACTGGAAACACAGGACTACTGCCGGGACTGTAGAGCAGCTGAATGTTTTGATTTTTTTTTTCATTTTTTTTGAATAACATTGTACACAAATATAACCAGAGAGTTTCTGAATTCAAATGGCAACCAACAGCTGACCACTCATCAGTTCCAGAGATCTCCCTGCAGCAATCAAGACTCAAAGCAATGCACATCTTTTTACTTTCATGAAGTCAGAGGAGCCATGTTCCAGTCCTCAGCCCTTTCCAGCACGGAAGTCCTTTACACTCACCTCCTGATGACTCAGGGACACCTGCCGTGTGGCCTCTCCTCTTTTCCATTATGCTGTTACTATTTCTAGATTTCCAGTCTCCACTCCTTAAACTTGCATTTCATTTCTGTAAGCACACCAGAAAAAAACACAACGCTACCAAACAGCATATTATTAGTTACAATTTTGTAGAGAGAGATTTTGACATCATATTTAGCCTGTAATTAAGATTTGATAAATCAACTATTTATCAAATCTAAATGTAATAGGAATATTTCGCCTATGACAAAGAGAAGCAAGCTTACTCAGACAAACTTTTTCCAGCAGCGAGTACACATCCCAGCGAGGACAGCGAGAGGGGAGGGCTGATAAACAGAGAAGTGAAAACAAAGAAAATTAGCTGTTGAGTAAAAGTGAAACCAATGCCTCAACCACAAGCAACATAGCAGAACTTCAGGCAATGGAAGTGCAAAAGCAAAGAGAAAACACAATATGTGTTTCTCAATGTGTAATATTATCTAGTTGCTTAAGTTAACTTATTATTTATAATAGCGCATGCAGGATTTATTTTAATATAGAGAGTCAAACGTTCTGTAGACTTTCATCCTTCCAGTTTATGAAGAATTGCCCTGGTATTTTGGATCTGAAAAGTCCCCTTAACTGAGATCACTGTTATTTTTATTGTCTTCCTATGAATCTAGGCTTGTTGGGGCTCTCTTCATGGCTATCCATTTACTATTCATCCCTGATACCAACAGCTACAGCAAAATAATTAGCAATTTGATAAAAACTTGACAGACAACTGTCATCCCATTGGTGATCTCATGCAGGTCCAGATTTGCTGCTTCTGCATTCACTATCTGAATACTTGGCATACATGGGGACTTGGTATTGGACTGTGGGCTTTAGACTGTGCAACACATATCAAACCATCTGGTATATTGTGTAAGGAAGGAGATTAATGGGTTAATTTTC
Source organism: Crypturellus undulatus (assembly GCA_013389825.1). Taxonomy (NCBI): domain Eukaryota; kingdom Metazoa; phylum Chordata; class Aves; order Tinamiformes; family Tinamidae; genus Crypturellus; species Crypturellus undulatus. The sequence goes on from VWPW01014202.1 coordinate 2,955, forward strand.
AGGTACACAAAATGATGCCACAATTCCCTCCTCTCCTGATTAATCTCAGTTTCTGGTATGCAGTAAAGTAGACAAGCAAATGGCTCAGGTCTTCACTGTGCACTGCAGGAACAAGCTGCTAGGGAGCAGGTCTCAAGAGAAGAACATGGAGGAGGAAGCTTATTAGCCTCTATTGTGTCCTCTAGAGTGATCCTCCCTCCTAAGGGTTAATTTACTGATTTCACTGATCATGCTTGTCTGGTTTCACTGCTTTACACTTGCTCTGCTGCCAAGGGGGAAGCACACATATGACTTTGTAGATCAGAAGGAACTCAATGAAAATAAGAATAAAATCTGTGGAGTCATCACGGTGCTGCTCACAACTCTCAGCTGTCCAGCATGCAAACCTAAAGTAAACGCAATGCCCGTGGGTGAGATCTTTGGCACTGTAAATCTGGTAAATGTCCCCGACTTCCAGACAGTTTCCCAAACTCAGACTTGTCATGAATCTGGCCCAGTGGCATTGGCAGGCAGGAGAGCTACCCCACATTGCCTCCTCTCTCAGGGGTAAATGCTGAAAGGGCAATGTCACAGTACATCCTATCTGCAGTTGGACAGCATCTCATTTCTTTACCAGTAAAGCAACTCTGGCAGTTTTTGCTGAAAGATTAAAGCTTCAGCAATATAGTCTGGTAGGATTGTAATGCTTTCTTAACATTTTTTAATGTATATTTGTTATTTTTTGCTATATTTGCATGGGCTTGCATTTTCATGCCACAAACAAAAGGTTTTAGAATATGCTTTGTCTGCACCAATGTGCTTAATAAGGAAAAGGTGTTGACATTTTGATGGTGATATTTGTAAAGGCAACAGGAGTACTGATGCATCCTTGATGCCAGCTAGCCATTTGATGGGCAGAATGCGCAAGACACAAAGCCTCTTCAGCTCCTTGTGTCAAGCAACCGGCCTCATTTGTTGAAAGAAAAAGTAAAAAAGAGAGTTGCAGGGAGAGATGTCAAGGTTAACATACTTGAATATTGTGCTTAGCAGTTGGATTGCTTTTTGTCCACAATTTCGTGCAAGTTACTAAGCTAATGTCTCCTTCTGAATTTTGCATTATAGTCATGTATACATTACTTTTTTAGCCATGTATACTTTACTTCTAGTGTCTGATTTGAGGCAGAGCCTGGATGCAGGGCTGCCTAGCATCCACTCCTAGAGCTATTCTAAAACATGTTCCCATTATCACAGTAAAGCAGCTTGAGAGCAGGCTGAAGCTAGACGTGGCTGTGCCACCTCTCCACCTCCTCCAGCTCCACATTCCTGCCCTCAGTCAGCCAGCATTATATCCCTATAGGGCATTTCTAAAATCTGTGTGTTGGATTTTACAAATCTATTCACCTTTACAGGTGAATCTTTAAACATTCACCTGTATTTCATACTAATCTGGCTAAAAAACAGGAAGAAAAGATAAACTGAGGAAAGTCCATATCATCTGCTGCTTTAGAGTCCTTTCTGCATGAAGAGACAGGGGATGTGGAATATGAATGGAAGGAGCGGTAACCTAAATGCAGGAAGGAAAGTCCACTCTTCTGGAGGCCTGTGGAGGTAAGTTAATCTTCTGAGTCAGGGGGAAAACACAATTATAGGAGTTCTCCAGTGTTATTTTGCTTGTAGTTGATGCTCATTTTAGTGCTAAAAATGGTCTGGATTAAGAAGGACAGCATGCACTCACATGTGCGTGTGAGCATGTGTGCTTGCATGCATGTGTGCAGAAAGGACCAGGAGAGAGGACGAACTTTCTCCTGCCTGCAGAGGAGTAAGTCACTATTGATGGGGGCACAGAGGTTATAAATGAGGGTGGGAAATTCATGACTCCTTCCTCATTCCCTCCCCCCCCCCACCTTGCAGGGCAGAGCGGGACCAGCGTGGAAATGGTGGGCTGTCACTCGAGTGTACCTAAACAAACCATGGCACGGTCCCGCTATATCTTCCCAAGGGATTCCTGTTTCATACACACACATAGACATGTACATACACACAAAAAGAAATGCACATGTTCAGGGCATGTCCTCTCTAGTCCAGGTTACGGCTCAAAGCCACAGCAGATCTCTAGATTGCTAAAATGTATTTAAAAGTTAGTCAGCTAGATTTTTCCTACCACTCACAACCTATTCACTGTCTTTCCTTATTCGCAGGCTGACAGCTGCCCAGACATGTGGGAAGACTTCATGGCCACAAGCCCCTATTTGGAGAGAGAGCTCCCAAGGCAAAACTCTCCTGCAGGCTCGCCCTTCAGTAAAAAGGCTGCTTCTGCAGGGAGAAGAAATTTCTTCCCTGGGCAAGAAAAGCACTTACCACTTCTGCCATTATTTGTCTCCTGCAGAGTAAGCCCTCAGGGAAAACACTAGCCCAGCGTGCAAGGATGCGCCCATACTTTGAGCCTCATCTTGTTCAGTGCATTCTGTGCAGGTGGCATTTGATTTGCTGGTGCTGTTTTGTAATATCTGACCAATTTTCTCCCCTATATATATAAATATCTACCCCCTACCGTCTAGGTTTATTTTTGGCAATATCCTGAAGGCAGTAACGAGCAGAACCCTGCTCTGTGAAAATGGATCCAGGTTTCAACATGCACCACCTCTGTCCCATTTCAGAAGAGTTTGCCTTCAGCCTAGTGACTTTCAACAGTTAGTCTGAGCTTGTCCGGTCACTTATTTGTGCCTTACAGTGACAAGAACCCAAACACATTTACTGATTTAAGAGCTGCAAAGCTGCAGAATGCAGGGAAGAACTATTGTTAAATGACTGCAAGGGGCATATGATGAAGGAGGTTGTTTGCTCGGCATTTCGACCAGCTCAAAAAATCATTCCATTACTTTCAATTACAGTGCAAGATATTCTGTCCATTCGTGAAGGCTGTAAGCATAATGCTAGTGGCTTGGTGATGAAAAGCTATTCTGAGTTTCTTAAACAAAACCTTAATGATATATGGATGCCAAAGTTATCTGTTTCACAGCTATAATATCACACTGTGGGCTGCGTGACAGCCAAACCATCTTTGTTGCTGTATTAAAAGTGAGGTGCGAGTGCCTGGAATGCTGCAGGGAGCAAGCAGCCATCGTGGGTGGCAGCTACCTTCGGAGTCCTTGAAAGGATACGCTGCAATAACTTGATAAGGTGTTTGCATGTGCTAGAGGGCATGACATCCACATAGGGCTGGGTGATTAGAGCACAATTTTCTTTGGACACTAGGCACTCAAAACTGCGTAGAAATTGGGTAGAAAATATGAAACATAGTGACTTTTTCACAGTACTCATTATTTCATGAGAAGTAGCTTCCATGTTAGTGTTTGATTCAGTTAACATGTTTATGCGGAGCTTGTTATATTCTTTTATGCTGCTCTCAGCTTTACCAATCAGGATACATCAGAGTTTGTTGGAAATTTTGACAATGGGACAATTTGACACTGGGACTTGGCGTGACATTCCCAGTTTGGGGGTTGGTCCCTGTAATGCTGGTGTAAGGGGGTGAGAAGCAGGATTCATATATAGTATGAATACTGTCATTCCCTGGAGAGGGGTAAACCTGCCCAGCTTCTTAAAATTGCCTGTAGTCAGTCAAAGATACTGCGGCTGCATTTTCCAGGTAACTAAGAAAGCTGATTTTTAACATGGGTATGTTTTTTAGAAATGTGGATTACACCGTATGACTAGCTGGTATTCTGAAGTGAGATGTGTATCCTACAGTATTTTAAGACTGTATCTTGCCCTTGATGAACAAATAGAATACAGGATTTAGCTCCATTTCCTCTTGATGAAACCTTGTAGCTCATGAATACAAGTTCTTGTTTTTTTTCCCCACATTTGTCTAAATTCTACTGGTGTTGAAAAGCTTATGAAAGCTTATCCAGAAGAAAATAAACTCTTTAGTGACTGAGTTGTTATGAAAGATTAAATGATTTAATTTTATAATTAAACTAGGGATCCAAGCCAAGTATGTCTGGTTCTGAGATAAACACAGATACTGAACATGTTATCGATATCAGTGAACCTTTTCTGTGGTAAGAACTCAAGATGAGTGATTTGGACATGTACAAGGTACATGTACCTTGTAGCAAAATCTGTAGTGCTTGCATGTATCTTGCATGTATATTTGGGTTTCTCATTATATTTTCCTAACATAAAATACAAAATTCTTCTCTCCCCTCTGAGAAGTCTTCTGTAAGACAGGATACTGCTAACTCCAGACACTGGTAGTTTGCCCTTTTAGGCTTCAAAACTTACAAAATGCCGCTCTCTTTATCACACATAAATCAGGGATCAACCAATCACATCTAGACTGTATGTGCTTCACTAGATCTTTTCAAAATATGACTAGAGATTCTCTATCTATGACTGCCCAAGATCTCAAGTTACTGCAAGGTAAGGATAGGGTGCAAACTCACACCATGAGTACCTTAGTCCTTATGCAGAGTAATAAAAGCAACTCTGTATTTAATGTAGGCTTTTATGGCACATGACTATATGGCACATGGCCATAAATTCACATCTGTCCTTATCTTCCAGGACCTTATTTTTACACTCGTAACCTGAATGCCTTTCTTAGTAGTTCCCCAATTTCAGTACTGAAAATGCAGTGTAATGGGTCCCTGACTGACAGGTTATTTCAGGATGCTGAGAGAGGGTGTAGCTGAAAATCTTGGACACACATTTAAAAATGAGTAAATATTCATGGAGTTTGGATGATATAGCCTAGAAGACCAACAATATAGAGACAAATTTTCAAAATTCATCTAAGGCAGATAAGAATTCAACATGCCTTCCTCCTGATGTGTTCTTGCTGCAAATAGATTATGGTTGCACAGTTGTGAAGAAGTCTTGCATTTAATGAAATTGTTTACAGGCTTCTTGAAACTGCTTTGGTTCCAAATGTAGGTAATCTGGTACATGAAAAGCATATGTTGCAATTGCATTTTCATACCACAAACACAGTAGCTGCATTTAGGAATCACCTGATTTAGCAGTTATTTAACTTTTAACAGGTTATTTACAAGTAGAATTGCAAGTTCCAGCAATGCACTTCTATTGATACACAGCAGAACTTTCAAGTAGCGTGGAAAATATCTCAAGAACTAAAAAGTTAGGATACACTAAATTCCTTCCCTCTTAATACCTTCAGCAATTCCACATTGTCATTCTGCTTCTAGCCCAATATCATAAATTCAAACAATTTCTTCTTCTACATGACCGGAACACCTGACCTTGCAAGCTCCACTGCATCATCCTATCCATGCATCAGACCTGCATCAGAACTCATATGCTTATTTATAGTCTGCTTCTCTCTTCAGTAGTTGGAGGTATGATGGCATTGGCAGACACCGAGTTTCAGTGACTGGCTGGCAGGTCTCCCAGGGCATTCAACCCTAAGTCAAAGGTACACCAAGACATGAAAAGCTATTTCTGCTCACTATAGAGATTAGAGTATTATTATTATTAAACAGAAGCAGTCAATTGTCTCCTTAGGAAGAGCAAGAGGTGGTCTGAGGATCAGCAGTTCAACAGAAGTTCAAGTGGTTGCTCACCTAACATGCACATGGACCTGAGATGTGAGACTGCTTAGAAGTGACAGGTAGACTGAGAAATCAATAAGGAGGTGATGAATCTTAGGTGCATATTAGATTTATGCATTAAGCCAGCCATCTGGGAACTATTTAAATCGATTCAAATCAGTCTGTCAACAGATGAAGATAGCAAGTAATCATTTGTGGTATGGTTGCTATTCAGGGAGCAGTTGGGTTCCTGTTTCCCTGTCACATGTAAAACTTAATTCTGAATTTGTAGGGAGAGGCATGAGCAGAAAAATCAACCTTCTGGGTTGCTATTCAGGGAGCAGTTGGGTTCCTGTTTCCCTGTCACATGTAAAACTTAATTCTGAATTTGTAGGGAGAGGCATGAGCAGAAAAATCAACCTTCTGGGAATTTACTTTTTTAATAGTCTGTGAAAAGACTAAAAGGAGTGCTGTGGCAAACCTCTGCTCTCTGATAACTTTCCCTTGGCCTCATTCCCCGAATAAGCCAGGTGGCTGTGGGAAAGACAGTTCCATGCCGTTTGGTTCTACATTTAGACGTAGTCATAGAATCATAGAATCATAGAATCATAGAATGCCTAAGGTTGGAAGGGACCTCTAGAGGTCATCTAGTCCAACCCCCCTGCACACGCAGGGCCACCTAGAGCACGTGGCACAGGACTGCATCCAAGCGGGTCTTGAAGATCTCCAGAGAAGGAGACTCCACAACCTCTCTGGGCAGCCTGTTCCAGTGCTCTGACACCCTCACAGTAAGGAAATTTTTCCTTAAGTTCCTGTGGAACTTTTGGTGCTTCAGTTTGTGGCCATTTCCTCTTGTTCTGTCAGTGGCCACCACTGAAAAGAGGTCGGCCCCATCCTCCTCACTGCCTCCCTTGAGGTACTTATAGACACTGATCAGGTCCCCTCTCAGCCTTCTCTTCTCCAGGCTGAACAGGCCCAGCTCCCTCAGCCTCTCCTCATAGGGCAGATGTTCCAGGCCCCTGATCATCCTCGTGGCCCTGCGCTGGACTCTCTCCAGCAGCTCCACATCCCTCTTGTACTGGGGGGCCCAGAACTGGACACAGTGCTCCAGATGTGGCCTCACCAGGGCTGAGTAGAGGGGCAGGATCACCTCCCTCGACCTGCTGGAGATGCTCCTCTTAATGCACCCCAGGACCCCATTGGCCTTCTTGATCACAAGGGCACACTGCTTCCTCATGGTCAACCTATCGTCCACTGTGACGCTCAGGTCCTTCTCAGCAGAGTTACTCTCCAGTAGATCGGTCCCCAACCTGTACTGATGGGTTGTTTCTCCCCAGGTGCAGGACTGTGCACTTGGCCTTGTTGAATTTCATGAGGTTTCTCTCTGCCCAACATGGAGCGAAAGTGATGCTATAAAAAGTTTTAACTTCAGTGAGAACTTTACATCTGTCACTTATCTTCTAGGATCCTCCAGAGTGTTGCACTTCCTCCCAAATCCCCCCTTCTCTGCTCACACATAGGCAGGAACCATGCACAGAGCCTGAAGCAGAGGCTGTGCCCCAGCCATGCTGAGTTCATTTTGCAAGCCCTGCACCTTGGGTGAACACAGTAGGTATTCTCTCACCAGTTTTGGAGTAGCTTTTGAGTTGTACTGTGAAGTCATTTGAATTTTGGGCTTGTACTGTTTCATTTAGCTCTCAGAATAACTTTGATTCATTTCTAATGGCAGGATTAAACATGATACTCGCTAGCTAATCATGAAAATGTGTTAAACATCCTCACTCTGTAACCACAGAGGGTTAAATAGCTGCTAACCTCTCAACAGAAAGAAGAGGATGCTGCGAATTTCTAAGCAGCGTGCAAAATGACAAGCCTGGATACAGAGGTGAGGAAGCAGTTCCTCTGAAGACTTATTTTGGCCAATGCAATGTGTAGGATGCTGTTGCTTGTACAGCCTGTGTCCGTTCCTCTCCTTCCTGGCACCTTCAAGACCAGCGTTTGGCCTTTTTCACACATGGGTGAATGTTAAAGAAAGTGGTCAAGGAAAAGGAACAGCCCACATGACTGAGACTTTGCAGGATTTACAGCTCAGTTGGAAAGTGATTTTTAAATTGTGAATTTGTGAGTACCTGGGTGGTCTTGCCTGTTAGTGCTTTGAAGACTTCTATTGCTGCCAAACTAATTTTACTATTAATATTAATTGTGTAGGGCTATTCACAGCCTTCCTATCCACCTCAGTTGCTTGCATTTCAAACTCGATTCCAAATTGCAATTTTGTTTTTCAAACAACAGGAGACCAAAACACATTTGGAGATTCATCATGTGATATGTTCATCCCTCCTCTCTTATTTTTGAAGTCACTGCTATCACCAGTGCAAGGCTTTCCTACAAGGGGAACATCCAGGCAATGGTGAGCCTACACAATGGTGAGTCTAGTTTTGTGGGACAGGAATCTAGAAATTCAGCAAAACAGTTTCAGACTATGTTTGTATTAAAACTATCTTAACACTGATTGCTTTTAAACTGGTATAAATACATGCATCCGTATGCCTGAGCAGTTAGTAAGGGATCAGTACTCCGCATGACACATTTATAAAAATGTTTAGTGCTCTAAATATAATTGCATAATTGTCCATTTTCAGATTTTTTTCTTTTTTTTTTGGTGGAAGTTTTATATGTAAGAGAAGACCAAAGCTCACAACAGTGGGGTGATGTTGTTATGTGCCTTCATCAATGTGAATATTCAGGCATGATTTTTTGTGAGTACTATGGGAATCAGTGAGGATAGAAGGCATTTCACAGAGATGTGTCCATGCCCAGAGCCACCTTGCCTGGGTGACAAGGGAGCTGCAGAGCGAGGTGGCCTCACAACTGATGCATTGACGTTATTTTCCAGGCTTTTGACCAGAAGTCTTAAATATTCCTGTTAATTTTGAGAGGTGACAACTAACCTTGTTTTGGATGACTTGTCCCCCAAATAAATAACACAGATAATTTCTACATACTGTCTTTGCAAGGATCAATGCTGGGAAATTCTGAAAAACTAGTTTTGTGAGTGAGACTAAGTATATAAAGCAGGGTCATTTTGACACTGCATACCCAAGACAGGCACTGTTAGAGTTCCCCTGGCAGGAGGAAAAGATAGAATTTCATTCTGCTGAACCTGGAAGAAAGATCATCTTCCTTAACACAAGAGAAAAAGAGAGGGCAAAATAAAGAGTTTATTGTAATTTACATAAATGTGAGGGATTTATTGAAGTCTGTATTTCTTTTCTGCCACCAAAGGATTTAACACCATTGTCACAGTTGTTTTGTAGCTAAGGTTGTCTTGGTTATGAGCCTGCAATTCAAGTTTGAGCTTGGATCAATCAACATTCACTCAAAGTGATGTCTGTAAAAAGGTAAAGAGAGGTATGAGTACGACTGTGCAAACCTCTACTGGGATGGCTCCTGAATGTTGCTCACAACTTACTGTTATTCTTCTGTATCTGGCTGATACATGCATCATTTCTTGAGGTTACTATTATATTTTTATTTCTCAGCCATATTATTTTCTTCTGGAGGGATGTTATTAGAGTGTTATGGTCAAGAAATAACACCTTCCCTTGACTTTGTTGCCCCTCGCTAGGGCTGGTGTTCATGTGTTTGTGCTAACAACTGGGCTTTTCAAATGTGGAGCAACTCTGGCAGGTTGCAAGATTCTTTAGAAGAGGGCAGCTACTTACCCCACTACCACCCCTACATCAGTGCAGATAAACATTGCTTTCAATATCTACTGGAAACAGAGATTGGGAGAGGTGAAGGAAACTTTGCTCTGGGTGTCCCTGCTTGGGGGGGGGGGGTTAGTCTAGATGATCTCTACAGGTCCCTTCCAACCTCAACCATTCTGTGATTCTATGAAATGAACATGACCGCAGTTAGAGAGATAATAATAGGCTCAGGAATGACACTTAATGACACTTCATATTTGTATTTAACATCTGGCAAATAAACAAACAAACAAAAAGATAAAAATCCAAAGGCATCCACAGACCTGGCACTAAATAGTCTCTCTGCTTGCTAGTAATCTCACAGGCATCTGCAACTATCCAGGCAAAAATCAAACAATATAAATTAGCACTATGTCTTTTTAAAAAATAAATTTTCTCTTTCTTGTCATTCCCACTCCCTCAGGCACATAAATTTCTTGCATATTTCTTGCTCTATTGACATTTATGCTCATCTTCCAATGAGGAGAGAATCTCCTTAATTCTTCAAAATACTGACTGTAATAAAGATACTTGCAAATGAAATATTTTTTAATCACCAAAGAAAATCATTCTAGTCATGTACAATAACTATGTTTCAACATAAACAATTAATTTTCACTAAAAACATAGCTTATATGACAGAATTTTTCAGTTAAGTGATTTAGTTGTGACAGCAGGTGCTATTAAACATGTGCAGTTTTTCCAGTGAGAAAGTAAAGGATATTCCTTATGCTACTGTTTAGATATATAAGCAATAGCAGAAAATAAATATGTAGCATTTCACAAAAGTGAAATAAATGAAGCTACTTTTTCATATTTTATGAGAACTTCAGCATAAAGGAATAAATCTATATCAAAACATCATAAAAAATCTCACTCTTATTTGTTATTGCTATCCAAGTAAACAATCCCAAGGTAAGTCTTTGCAGAGCCTTTCCAGCAGAATGCAGAAGGAAAGATTACAGAGAAACTTCTGGTAGCCCGGAGATATGAATTTATGTTTATGGGTCTGGCTGAAAATAATCTAGTTAAAGAAGGCATCTGGTAGTTAATTATGAAGTGAGATTATCCAATTTCAGGTATGCAGAAACCATGGCAAAATAGCCATGGAGACTTGTGCTAAAACACAACTTCCCTAGGGGCAACAGGATTCTTATTTCCCCGTGTAAGAGAGAGCAATTTGTCAGCTGGACATGGGTAAGTAAGCCAGCTCTGTTCCACTTTGTCATGCACGTTTTCACAGGAAGGAGGAGAGAAATATTGTCTTCACGAGTAACAATTGCAGTTGCCTTTTTACGAAGCATATATCACTGTGTCAAAAGGTTGTGCAAAACCGCACAGCCAGAAACTGCTAACTTAAGGGGCCTGGAGGGACAGATTTGAGACATTTAGTCTTCATAAACCCTGTCAAAGCTTAATCTTCAATGTCTGTAAGCTTGTACATCAAACATATGTTTCTTCGATTGCTTCCCATCCTAGAAAATGTGTGGTAAGGTGTAGAGGAACTTGTGCAGGACTGGTTACGTGAGAAGGGACACAGTACTATGGAGTTAATACAGCGAGTTTAGTACATGTCGACAAGGGCATACTGTCCTTGTGATAAGAAGAAGAACAACAAGACCAGATGAAACCGGCTAGGGGCCACAAGTATGAGGGAGGAATCTAACTGCACATCCTGCTTCTCATGAGTATAGCGCACCAATTAGGAGCTGAGCTTTTGCAATAGGTATGAGGCTCATTAACGAATGTATAAATGACGATGCGCCGTAACAAATAAACGAGTCTGCTTGATGACCTAATGGTGTCAGCGTCTCCCTGTTTCCCACAGTAAGGAAGATGCCTGACTCATTTATTACTAATAGCAAGGGATGTATAAGTGGCAAATGTACTGTTGCTGTGACTCCCATCAACTTCAGACATCATGCTGAGATGCCTGAGCTAGCCCAGCAGGAAATATTGTCATTTAGTGATCTGAAAGTAGCACCTTGAATTTCAAATCCCTCCTTGAGTATTGTGACCATCCTGGTACTTCCATCAATCTGCTATATGCAGATGGCAGAGAAGAAATTCAATGTGATAGCTACAATGGGTTGGGCAGAAAAGAAAACTGCTGTCAAGTGAGAAATTTTATTATTGCCCCAAACTGGGTCAAAAATGGTATTCTATATTATTCTCCACATGAAGGAAAATATTTGTTTCTAAAAGTGGAACTGAAATGGTCAACTATCTTTGACCTTATCATTAGCATCCATTACACAATGTATTGTAGAGAAATGAAAGTTGTCATGCTAGCATGAAATGTTCTGGTTTCTTGAAAACAAAATATTTCTCTTGTTCCTTAGAACTGGCAGTATTGTCATTCCTGTAGAGCATCTCAATTCAGTGCTGCTTCAATAACACTCACAAATGGAAAACTACCATCAGAAAATTTTCAGACATGGTTAACCATCAATATCCCCCATTGATTAAAGATTCTTTGGCCCCAAGGCCTTGTGGCATTTAATATACTTTCATCTGAAAGCAAATGCATATGAAAGAGATTAATTTGTTGTCTAGAGGCATACTACCAATTCACCCTGTCACTCTTCTTCTTCAAGTCTGTCATTTGTTTCTCTTTTTAATATTTTATACATTGAGCACTGCTGGAGATGGGATGCTTCTCTTACAGACCAAGATTTTTAGGACATTATGGAGATTTCCAAATACTATGGAGAGCAAATGACATATAGCTTAGCATGATGGGATTTTCAGTAGGTGTTCTGCACTTCAGGACAGATAAGGTAGCTACAAAGAGCAAACAAAAATGGAAACATTATATTGTATTCAACTTTGTAAGTCTTAGATGATGTCTGTTGCAAATCCAAAACAAATTCTCAGAATTTGCTTGGGCTAAACATCTGTGATAATTTCAACCCATGAAATGTCCCTATTTTGCTGACATAAGGAATAGACACCTGTCCAAGAGGAAATACTGTTTCTTGCAGTCACTAGACGAGATGATTGATAGCAAACCCTGCAAGAAGAGAAATTTGCTTTCAGCCACAGTTACTTGTTTTAGGAGATAATGGCATTTAGCTGGCCAACATCAGTGCTGTGAAAAAAAATCTTGTCCTGCAGTGTGTAATAATTCTGCACTGTTTCTTAATGTGAATCAGGCGCATTCAGATTTCTGGCGTGAGCTGATGTTCTCCCAGAAGGTCTATTCTAAGATCCCTGTGCAATGAAATAAGAGCTGTGCCTTATTTCAGTAATATGTCAGTGTATTAAAGGTTCTGCATGCTGTGAAACCCAGTTAAGGAAGTTTCTCACAGGCTCTCCATGATTTCAGATTTGGAGTTCCAGCAACTCTGCAGTGGCACAAGAGTCTGATGAGAAGCATGACTTTGATTTTAGCTGACAAGGAATAGAGTTTTAAGCCAGATTTCCCTCTCTTTAAGCATAATTTAGCAGATCATTGTTCACTCTTGTTATTTCAATGCCACAGACTTTAAGAGCATCAAATCAAATATCAGAGCTGCACAATTATAAACTCTTACTGGAATTTAAAACACTTCCAAACAATAAAGGGTGAATGTTCAGGATGATGCTGTAGTACAGATCACAAGTAACGGAGTATAGGGAATTATCTCGCAGACTGGTATTACAGATAGCATAGACACTTACTGGTCACCTTGAATTAATGTAAGCATACAGCTTCAGAATTTCACTTTAATTTTTGATATTGATAAATAGTTCATGCAAGCATATTTTTCCCAGAAAGATCTTTTCAACTGAACAACAGCTTGATTGACCAATATGTGTTAGAAGACTATTGCTCCAAGTCAAAAACACTTTAGTGTCAAGTGAGACAAAGCATGCTGCTGCTACATGAATTTGCTAGCATTTTATAACAAATATTTATAGCTCCTTTTGTTTATTTGCTTCTGCAGCTTCATTGCGTCATGTGGTAGATGACTCTGCAATATTAGCATTGGACACTGAAAGGATCCATTCAAAGAAAGAAGTGACAATAAAGCAAAATTGTCATCATGCTGCCCTTTGATATGTTTCAAACCAGCTCCAGATGAGTAAACTCTTACAGTTGAGTATCCATTTTTATCTTATCCATTTATATCTTCTGTATATGGCTCCTGTATCTGACAACAACAATTTCACCCAGGATCAAAACTTCAGGAAATAGATGCTTGTCTATGATAAAATGTCCAGAAACTTTTTAGGCACAGTCAACTTCCCTGGCCATATAAACCTCAAAGCAAAGTCTTCACACAGGCTTCACAAGACATATATGGATGAGCCAAAGGGAGACAGAGCTTGGCAAGAGTTTCATAGGATATGAAAATGGTTCCTCAGGAGTCTCATGGCTTTGATTAATTTGTTAAAATGACAAGAAAATGGAGATCTGCTCTTGTAGGAGTAGTACTAGAAGCACAGAAACACTTTGGTAGTGAGAAGATGGAATAATGAAAGGCATTTAGTGAGTAATATCTGCCCAGAGCTGCAACACTTGCAAATGAGATGAAATAATTAACCCCAAAGGAATTAGAGAATTACTAATCTGTTACAAAGATTTGCCAGCAGTTCATATTTGACCAGAAAGCAGAAGACTAAACTTTCTCACAGTAGCTGACTTTCAAAAATCATTTAAGGTCCTTGAAAACCATCATTAATCTGAAGCCCAGAAAAACTAATACTGCTGGAAAGTCCAAACTCTAATTAAAAAGAAACATTCATATTTGCATTCTAACTAATTTCTTTCTCTGTATTGTTCAGTCCTCACCCAAGAAGGACTGTGCAATAGTAGATATGCTAGTCAATGGGGTTGCTCTCAGAAAAGCTCAAAAGTTATTACCTACATGCATTTAACAGCATTTAAGGCTCAGAATAAACTGAGTCTGAATAAACTGAATAAAATAAGACTTCATTCTGCAGTCATTAAATGACTTTTCCTCTGTTTCACCTGGAGAAATCAATAATACACCATTCTTAATGGTCTGTACTTTCTTGCTCTGGCAACTTACACATTTGAAAACCATCAAAGTACCAAAGACAATCTTATAACAATTAAATTGAATGAACTGCTGCACACTAAGGAGAAATGCATATTATTAATCACTAATGTAGACATCAATTACATGCAATGAGGAACATATCCTGGTCACTTTACATATGTGAACTGGATGAATTTAACAGTCAATAATTAGCAAAATTTGCCCAACAGTGAAGTCTAGATGAGAAGCATTATGTCAGATAAAATGGATTAAAACTCATTAACTAGACTCTAGCTACCAGGCATAATATCTCACTGTACTTTGAACAAGCACTTTTCTGCCTAACAATGCCATAAACAGTGTCTAGTAGCAACTGAGGCTTGTCTCATGATCATTTCTCAGAAAAAAAAAATCTACATATGGGATTTCATCCCATTTATCCACTTTTCTTNTTGAACAAGTACTCTTCTGTCTAACAATGCCATAAACAGGGTAGTATTTTACTTTTAGAATTAATGAAGAAGCCTGCACAAATACTGAGAGGAGTGTATCATTATTTTTGCAGTCATTTTATTAATGAAGAAACTCCAGCAGTATTTAAATGACTCCACTAAACCACAAGGGACGACTCCATCAGATGTAGACTATGTTGACTGGAAATGTCCCTTGGTTTCAGCCTCATGCTCAGGTAAATGGAATTCTCTCTAAAGTTATTTAATATTCTCTGTGTATCTTTCTCACCTGCAGCCCTTCAAATATCCAGAGTGGCCAGAGACAGAGGAGAATAAGCAGAATATACCAATTTCCTTTTGGATTTCAGTCATTGCTATGAGCTTGATCCACACAACTTTAATTTCCTACTTATTCTCTACGTGAAAATAAGTTATGAAATACACTTCTTCTATTGGATTAACACAAAATATATTCCTCTAGAGCTCTGGATTATCAGTAGGATGTATAGCCTTCTGTAAAACTGTTTACAGTGCATCTGAAAGGGGAACAGAGAACAGGACTGAATCAGATTCTTAAACAAAGATCTAAAAATCACTTTCAGAAGGCATAATGCAAGAGCTAAGCTTACTCCCTGGAATTTGTCAGCCAGTACTTAGGCAGCAGATAACCCCAGCTGACCTTTCTTGCATTCAAAGGGTAATAGCTTTGCTGAGATGAACCAGTATTGAATATTTTTTCCAGTATGTGTCAGGCAAAACAAACTCTTAGTTGACACCAGCTCTGCATGTCTATCTTTATCTTACATAGCTGTTGCAGAAGCATACGAACCTCAGTTGCAAGAAAATGGCACGCTGCTTTTGTTCAAATTCCACTACCTCCCTCTTTCATTATATCTGAATACTATCTTGTTCTAAACCCATCTGATGGGGGATGGGAAAAGTAATTAACCTTTAAAAGTTCAGTGCCATAGTGGAATTGGTGTCCCCTTTCTCCTTTCATGACCACCTCCAATGCATGCCATTAAA
>VWPW01014203.1:0-12694 GCA_013389825.1 Crypturellus undulatus
CCCTTGCAGGACGGGTGAGCAGTTCCCAGCTCACCCCTTTTGCACAGTGAAGGCCACAAGAGAGCAGTGCNTTTCACACAGTGAAGGCCACAAGAGAGCAGTGCCCCAGGTTAGATCCTCAGGGATCAGTCTGAAACCAATTTTCTATATGGCATTGGGCTGCAGGTGACACTGCCATCCCCTCCTGACCCACCAAGGCTGATTTTTTTGCCACATGATAGAAGAAAGGGAATGGGGGAATCTGCTTTTGCTCCCAAGCAAAGGCCTCTCCGAGTGTCCCTGTAACGCCCCTTTCTCTCCCAGGCTCTTCTCCCACGTTGGGGACCCTTTCCTGGACGACAGCCTGCCGCGGGAGTACGTCCTCTACCTGCGCCCCACGGGGCCCCTGGCGCAGAAGCTCTCCGAGTTCTGGCAGCAGTCCAAGCAGATCTGCGGCAAGAACAAGGCTCACAACATCTTCCCGCACATCACCCTCTGCCAGTTCTTCATGGTAAAGCCCAGCTCCTCTTCCTGCTGCTCTGTGCGCGCGTTCGCGAGCAGCCCGCGCGGTTATGACCAGCGCTGCCTGATGCCTGGACCTGGTGAGGAGATAACTGGGTTTGAAGCAAGTTGTTTTCAGGAAAGAGCAGCCCAAGACCAAATTCTCGTCATCTCCAGTGCTCCCGAGCATGGGAACACGGCATGGGAGGGTGAGCTCAGGAAGATGCCCTAGGGGCAGCTGATGCTGCTTTTAGGACCAGGATGGGCAGGCGGCTCCTCAAGTTACCTACTTCTCCCCTGCGCTTTTTCACACGTTATGGTAGGATGAATGTCCATCCGCTGCCTTCCTCTTCCCTCCTGAGCAATGTCCTGTCTCCCGCTCCTCTTGGCAGTGTGAAGACAGCAAGGTGGACGCTCTCACCGAAGCCCTGCAGGCCACCGTGATGCGGTGGAAATGCAAATTCCCGGCCCCTCTGCCCCTGGAGCTCTACACGTCCTCCAACTTCATCGGGCTTTTCGTCAAGGAGGAAAGCGCCGAGGTGCTCAAGAAGTTCGCGGCAGACTTTGCAGCAGAGGCAGCTTCCAAAGCAGGTGAGCGGCTGCGAGGGCAACCACGAAACACTCACAATGTGGCCAAGGCTCCTCTGTCCTATCGCACCCATGCATGGACGTGCACATGGAACGGCCTCAGGAAAGGCTCCAAGAGATGCCCCTTATGGGGAAGTTATCTCACCACAAGCAGCTCTCCTAGCAACCTCATGCTAAGAAAGCAGGGAAAAAAGAAAATGAATGATTTTCTGTCTAGAATAAGGCTGAAGCACAACGGTCATGAAGCACGCAGTAAACATCAGCGTGGCGGTGCTCTTTTCACTCATGTTTGGTTTGTCTCTGCCCCATCAAAAAACAATTACTCTTGGAGTCAGCTGCCTGCTCCATGAATCGAGATATTTTATTCATGCCAACAAAGTGACTTATAAAAAAAAAAAAGCTTTTAAATGACCGCTGCAAAACAAATAGCAATCGTTGCCCCGCTGCCTAATTTGATTTCAGATACGAGGGTCTATGGTGCTATATTGTATTAAACCCTACACTTCTCTCTCAGTAGCCAATTCAAAGGTCAGTCTTCTTGCTGCCTTCCCTGCGACAGGCCTTACATACACAAGCTCGTGAAGTTATATTTGGGTCTTTAAAAGCAGCGTGAGGGCTAGGAGCGGGAGAGGGGAACACCCCAGCGAGCGCTTGGGTTTTCTGAGCGTCCTCAGTGCAAAGATCACCCCGCGCTCGCTCGGAGCCTTATCTGCTGAAAGGGAAGTTGACATTTGGCGGTTCCTTAACCTTTCAGAGGCGCTGCCTATGAGGGTTAGCGTTTCCTGCTCAGCTCATTATCTGCCAGAGCTCTCCTCTGCAGTACGGAGGCTCTGGCTGTTTTTTTTTTCACTGAATTTCTCAGATGTAAACACGGCTCTGAGAGGACCCCAAGTGTCCTGGCAGCAGAGCTGGGAGCCTTATCAAGCAGCTCCCAGTCTCCTGCAAGTCTCCCAGAACCAAGAGATTCACCCCATGGGATCCCTTCCCGTTTCCCGCACAGGGAATGCACCAGGAGCGAGGAGATAACCAGGGATACCGGGGCCGGGAATAGCTGCGGGAATGAGCTGCAACCACCCCAGAGCAGGACAGCATTTCCCCCGAGCAGTGTCCGTGCACCCTCCGCACCGGGTGGTTAGAGGGCAGCTCGCACCAAAACACTGACCAGAAGAAGCATCAACAGCTTCCAACAAACCTTTCCCCCCGCAATGGTTCCAGCTGGGACCAAACGGTTTGGTCCCAACTGCTGCATTGCAGTCCACAGCTTGCTCAGGTTATCGCACTAAGTCTTTTTCAGAAACCCACAGCAGGTTTTCTTTTCCCCCTTGCTAATGAAAAACAAGATAGATGATTTTGAAAAGCTATCCCGTGGCTGGCAGTTAGAGCCAAGTCTCTGAATAGCTGCAATTTTGACTGAATAATCAGTCAAATTTAATTGCAATTTTTGGTTGAATAAGCAAGAATAAATTACACACAAACAATGAATCCCATGATTTCCACTTCTGCTGGAACAGCTCCAGCATTTCAGATGCTTTCCCTCTTCTGCTTTCTTAAACCTTTCCCTAATACAGGTTCTCTCCCTGCAGAATCACTCTGAATCACTCCCTTGATTTCCATTCAATTCTGCACCTCCAGCTCAGGCCTAGGGGAAGGGACGCGCACCGTGCAGAGCCCCGCGGGTGTTAACGGGCCTCTCGTTGCTGCAGACGTCCACGTGGAGCCCCACAAGAAGCAGCTGCACGTGACGCTCGCGTACCACTTCCAGGCGAGCCACCTGCCCACGCTGGAGAAGCTGGCGCACAACATCGACGTCAAGCTGGGCTGCGACTGGCTCGCCGCGATATTCTCCCGAGACATCCGCTTCGTCAACCACGAGGTAGTTTCAGTGTGGAGGGACCCGGAGGATCCCAGCAGACTCCAGCGAAGACCTTCCACATCCCACCACGCATTTAAGCCAATAGACCTTCTGCCCTTGTGCTCTTTACTCACGCTGTCTACACTCACCGTGTCATTAATCACATTTCTTGAGGCAACGGGTCTTTTTCCTGCTGGATTAATTAATTCTGCTGATGGCTGTTGTTCACTTAGGCCCCGCCTCTTAACGTAACCCTATTTATCGTAGGAAATACGAGGAAAAAAAGGTGGTCACAGGCTGGTGTTGCCCATCGCCTATGTTACTTAGTGTGTTGTCAAGTACAGGTTTGAAAGCAAAGTATCAGAAATGCCAAGCTCTTATCCCTCGAGTGTTCCCATCTTGACTTCAAAGCAGCAGTGCGCAAGCAAGCACAAGCAGCACCAGCAGTGGCCCCTGACCACCACATATTTTCCATTTTCCACATATTCTCCTTTGCAATATGGTTACATTTTTAACAGGATGCTTAAATTAAGACCCACACTTATGTTTTGCTCAGCTTAAATAATCATTATAGGAGAGCTACCTTGGAAAGGGTAAAGCTCTGCTATGGACGCGTTCCTGCCCCATGCTGTGCAAGGCTCCCTTGCTTTCATTCATTCATTCAAGGCTTTCATTCATTCATGTTTCTTTTTCTCCCCCAGACTCTGCAGGTGATCTACCCTTACACCCCCCAGAACGACGACGAACTCGAGCTGGTCCCAGGGGATTTCATTTTCATGTCCCCGGTGGAACAAACCAGCACAAGTGAGGGCTGGATTTACGGCATCTCCCTTGCAACTGGCTGTTCTGGGCTGCTGCCCGAAAACTACATCACGAAGGCGGATGAATGTGGGACCTGGGTGTTTCACGGGTAGGTAATTTTTTGCTTTAGCTTCAAAGAGAATGCAAGCCTCCAGTTTCCCAGAACCTTATGACTTCTTGATTTTCATGCCATTATTTAAGTGCCGGTAACAACCTAGTGCTTGAGGGATAGGTGAGCGCTTTGCTTGTGACTTTGGAGGCTTTCGTGTGCTAGTGAAACAGAACATTTATCCCAAGTGTGTTACCATCGCACTTAAGTCCTCTTCCCTTGTAAGAAAAGAAAAGACCTTCAGCTACCAGAGCTTAAAGAAATTAAAAAAGATACGTGAACAAAGTTAGCCAGAGAGTTTGTGTAAAGGCAAGTTCAGACCCACCTATGTACAATCCATGGCCCAAGCAGCAAGACTGTCCTTTTTTCTCCCAAAATTTGCCAGCCCTCAGGCCCAGTCTACTCCATTCTTCTTGCTTTTTCTTCCAGTGCCTGGAAAGGTATTGAAGCATAAGCACTAGCATGGGAAAGAATTATTATCCCAGCAGCAACTGAAAGGAAAGCCAAACATTTTGTAACTGCAGCCCCTCTTTGTCTGCAGGCAAGCAGAGAAAGGAAATGCCCTTTCCCTGATTGCCGCTAACGGGTATAAATCATGAACCAGAGCTTGCAATACGGAACATTTATCAGAAACATTATTACACGTCCGGAAACGGTCTCGCTTTACAAACAGCTTCCCACGGGGCACGTTAGGTTACAGAACACCGTTCGGTCAAAACAATACAGCAAGAGCAGTGGAGAAGCGGTCCCTGGTTTCAGACACGAAGGTAACGCGGTGGTCGGTGCTCACCAGGACTGCTGGAGTGCCCAGGGCAGCGAAGCCTTTAATGCTGCTGAGCACGTTGTCACTATCTGCACCTCAAAATCCACCTGAAAGCCTCCCCAGAGAACCACTTGCACTGTATTTTCTGTTGCTAATTCTGTGTGTTAGTGGGCAACCAAGTCAAAAGAAGAAATTCTCTCTCCTCAGCCCCCCGAGCCCAGAGAGGAAGTGGGAAGCCCAGGGAAGGTGTAAGAATGCAGTTTCCCCACAGGAGCCACAAACCCCAAACATGCAGTATATACACTTAAATGCACTTAAAGGCATATGGCAGAAGAAAATAGACTGTCTTTGTGGACCCAGGACCACTTGAAATCTAAAATTTAGAGGGACTCCCTGACTGCTGCTCCAGTATCAGCAAAGCCAGAAATACTCTCCCCTCCTGTTCCCCAAAATGTACTATAGATATTACACAGCAGACTTTCAGCTCCTTTTGGGAGGCCAAGGCTGTTTCTTGCCCCTGTAATAAGCCTAGGAAATCAGACTTGGCAGGGGAAGCGCAGAAAGGAGAAGCAATCCTATGCTCTCTTCTTGTGCTGATATAGTCAAGTTTTCGTGTCCGTGACGATGCGCCTGTGCATGGGCACGATCTAGCTTTGCCCACACTTCATACAGTGCAAGTGCTCATTCCTGCTCCCTGCTCGGGCCCCGTTTGCCCGGGCCTGGCACACACTAACCATTACACAGCTTTTGGACCAGGGCTGGCCTTTTTCTGCCAGCTGGAAGGGCGTTTGCAGCTCCAGCTACGCCGTGTCCCTAGCAGGTGATGCAAGCTCCTGCGTGCACAGAAGCCCCAGGACGCTGCAGTGACGAGCAGGGCTGTAGCTCAGCCTTCTACTGCATCTTCCACATTGTGAAGCATTAGAGTTTTCTTTCCCCGTGCAATATTGAAAGAGGCAGTTCATTTGAGACACAGTGGTTCTGCACGTGGATTCTCTCTACACCACAGCCTGTATCTCAAGCGTCAGAAAGGACGTTCCAGCTCTATTCACCTTAGCAATGGTCCCTTCAAAGTGACCCTGGCAATGCAGTAGTTGGGTTTTGCATTTATATTGCAGTAAGCCCAAAGACAGTAACTACCCAGAGACTACAGGAGTGTCTTTGGTAGGTCCGAGGGCCGGTCTAGAGCGCTCCCACAGCTTCTTCCTGTCTTTGGCAGCTCGTACTCAATTCTGAATAGTGCCCTGTCCCCATCCCTTCAAGCCTTCACTGACGGAGCCTTGGAAAGACGGCAGCAGGAAGAGCAAGGACCCGGCGACGCAGGGCCGCTCACCATCATCTGCCAGAACGTGCAGGTAGGACCCCCGTCGACACACAGCTTTAGTGGCAGGTTTCCACTGTCTCGACCCCAACAACTTATCCTCCCATCTCATCTCACTGCTTGCACTGGAAGCTTCACATTCCCTGCAAGCTTTTTAACATCCTAAAACACAGACAAAGAGGAGATCACCTGTCCACAAACAGCTCTTGGCACCCCTGTCTGCCCTGGGGCCAGGTGGGAGAGAGCCGGTCCCGACTCTCGTTAGTAGATTAGATCTCAGGAGAACTCTGCCCTCTCGTGATGGCCAAACACGCCGTGATGTTTCTTCCNACCCCCGTCAACGCACAGCTTTAGTGGCAGGTTTCCACTAACCATCTCAACCCCGACAACTTATCCTCCTGTCTCATCTCACTGCTTGCACTGGAAGCTTCACATTCCCTGCAAGCTTTTTAACATCCTAAAACACAGACAAAGAGGAGATCACCTGTCCACAAACAGCTCTTGGCACCCCTGTCTGCCCTGGGGCCAGGTGGGAGAGAGCCGGTCCCGACTCTCGTTAGTAGATTAGATCTCAGGAGAACTCTGCCCTCTCGTGATGGCCAAACACGCCGTGATGTTTCTTCCAGGCCTTGCGGATAGCCAGCCAGCCCGGCCCGCAGAAACGCTGCCTTTTTGTGTGCAGACACGGGGAGAGGATGGACGTGGTTTTCGGGAAGTACTGGCTGTCGCAGTGCTTTGATGCCAAAGGTGAGCAGCTCCCAGGGCTCTTAGCCTCCAGGTTGAGATTCTCCTGCCTCTGGTTTGGTGATTCCAGCAACGTCTTCCCGCGTTTCCCTCGCAGGGAGGTACATGCGCAGTAACCTGAACATGCCTCACAGCTTACCTCAACGGAGCGGCGGCTTCAGGGACTACGAAAAAGACGCCCCGATCACTGTGCTGGGCTGTACGCAAGCAAGACTCGTCGGTGAGTTGTCCTCGGCAGACAACGGGTCCCCCCTAGACTGCGGCATCTTCCTCCCACGCACGCAGCAAAAGAAAGTGCAAGGCGGAAAAAAAAAGAAACAGAAAGTGCAAGGTGGAAAAAAAAAAACTTACTAGGCGCCCTGAAATAAGAGGATTCAGGTTTTTTCAGGCTTCTTTGCAAAGTCTCAACTTCACTGGCAGGCTCTTTTAGAGAAAACCTCGTCTCATCCTGCCGCTCTAGCTGAAGAAAAGGCAAACCACAAACCCCAGGGCATGGTATAAAAAAGTCAGACCTCAGCAGTACAGCTGCTGAACCATTCATTACTGCCCCCAATGTGCCACCCTAGGAGATGCCGTCACTAAAATGTCACTGAAAAATGCGACAGTGAATGAGACAGTCGCCTCATGCAAAATACGGCCTTTGATTTGGGGGATCTCAACTTTTCATCTGCAGTTTGCAACACCAATACATTTAGTCAGCCTGTCTGGCTTTAGGCAGCAAGACACAGTCTTCCCCTGCCCCTATATTTTTGGGTGTCCTCTGGGCCTCTTGGCGTGTGTATAGGCAGATTATTACTATCCTGCTCTCTTGTAGGGACTCTTACAAGTCTCTACAATACTTAGAGTCCCTTTGACATAGAAAGATTATTAATAACAAATGGCAGAGTTGATTCTTTTCAGTGATCTTGCACCTATGCAATGAAATAGTAATTTAACTCGCCAAGAACCATGCCAGTTGAATTAAGTTGAGCTTGAATAGAGTTATTCTGATTTATAGCTTATAAATGAAATTAATTTAAAGGTCTACACATATTTTTCCTTGGCATTAAGAACTATTTGGTTTTCTAAGAGACAGAAATAGTAACATTGCACAGGGGAAAGTGCAGAGTCAATGCTGCTCTTCAGAAGGATGCTGTGCATCCCTCGCAGAGTGATTAAGCACCGAGATGCATAAAGAGCAAGGCACGTAGACAGATACATCCCCGTTGCACAGCTGTGTGCGCCACAGCGCCCAGCACACCACTAAAATAAAACGTCACAGCACCTGCATCAGCATGAGGGCACCTGGGCATCTCCTGAGCATCCTTCCCGGCAGCGGACAAGTTGGCCCGTTCCCGCTGAGCTCGCCTGGCCCTTGCTCACGGCTCTTCCCGCTCGCTTGCAGGTGAAGCCTTGCTCGAGAGCAGCACCGTCGTGGACCACATCTACAGCTCCCCGTCGCTCCGCTGCGTGCAGACCGCGCACTATATCCTCAAAGGTAGGAGCCAGCAAGCGGCGGGTCCTCTCGCTGGCCAGGGAAGACGCTAAAGCGGGGAGCTGGCATGGGAAATGCAAAGCAATTCAGGGTGATGATTGTTTCCATGCTAGTGAAAATATATATATACACACACAATGATATATGGTTAAGCATCTGGATGCGCCTGTATAAGTGCCATCAAATACTCCATCTTTTCATGCCTAGTATTAATCAAGTAACTACTTAGAGGAATATCAACTGAAGTTTTAAAGGTGCTAAATCTTGCCTGCTCCCTCCTCAGCCACCTCCGTCACTATCCGGCCTCTTTCCTCTCTCTTTCAGGTATGCAACAAGAGAACAACCTGAAAATTCGCATAGAGCCAGGCCTGTTTGAATGGACCAAGTGGGTCTCTGGTAACACACTACCTGCCTGGATACCCCCTGTGGATTTAGCTGCAGCTACTCTAAGCGTCGATACAACCTACAGGTAGCAGACGGGAGGACGTGGCGTTGGGTTTCGGCTGCGGGTTGCGCAGGGGATCAGCCCTCTGGTAGCTCCCAAACCCTGTCCCAGTCCCAGTCCTGCACTACACCTCACTGGTGGACACTCTGCACCCCTGTGACTTCTGACATCCACAGTAAGCAGCTAACATGCTGCCTCCGATGACAGATCCACATCAGAGAAATTGTTGCCACCACTTTCGCTAGCTCCCCAGGGTATCTTACTGCAGGAATAGCAAAGATCTGTGTATTGAGGTTGAAAAACTATCCCTAAAATTCCACTACTAATTTGCAGAAGTGGTCCTGACACAAGAAGCAGCTCTGGGGGTTTGAGTCATTAGGAAAGTTAAAGTCATGCACACTTTCAGTTACATTGCAGACAGGGCTTAAATAGCATAAACAAACTTCCTCTCAATTTACTTGTTCTTTTTGTGCTTGCAGACCTCATATTCCTGTCAGCAAGTTAGTGGTTTCAGAGTCCTATGATACATATATAAGTAGGAGCTACCAAGTAACAAAAGAAATCATCAGTGAATGTAAAGGCAAAGGTAAGTGTCCCAGCTCCGGGACTGCTACCTGAGGAATGCTCCATGTTATAAAACACCTATTTTCCCCCACATAAATAATTTCATGCGTTGTTAGATGTTAACCTGAACCTGTTTTGCACATCAGAGTTATTAGTGCGATGTCAAGCTGTGTCCCCTGCCTCGTTCCAGGGAACAACATCCTGATCGTGGCCCACGCGTCCTCCCTGGAGGCTTGTACCTGCCAGCTCCAAGGGCTCTCGCCGCAGAACTCCAAGGACTTCGTGCAGATGGTGCGAAAGGTAACCAGCCCCCCGGCTTTAGGAACACAAGGAAGTTACAGACTCCTTGGCCAGGCAGAGGACACGGCTCCTTTGGTCCGGTTCACCCCGTGCTGACTTCCATCCATCTCAGAAGCCACGACACAAAAGTGGCTTCACGTGTCAGAGGCAGCACGAGAGCAGGCGCTCTCCTGCAAGCACTCGGTACTAGTTCCCTCCTACCAGAACCCAATCCCTGCTCGTGGCCTTCACTCCATTTCCATCCTCTTCCCACAGATTCCCTACCTGGGCTTCTGCTCCTGTGAAGAGCTGGGAGACACGGGCGTTTGGCAGCTTACGGACCCCCCCATCCTTCCTCTCACACACGGACCAACCGGAGGCTTTAACTGGAGAGAAACCTTATTGCAAGAATAGGCGACGCCACGAGGCCAAGCCCAACGACGGCCTTCCTAAGCACTGGACAACGGCTCTTCTTTCTTGTGTTTATTGACAGTGGAAAAATAGTCACCGTACGTTAAGCGGGTCACACAAAAACGCTGTTGTAGCATCTCTCTCAAGCAGTCATAGTCACGCAAAAGTTCTCATAGGCACCTAGGCAAACACAAAAGAGCCCGATTTTGGGGGAAGAAGCATTAGAAGAGAGGTTCGAGCTCTTGCACTGCAGGGAACCTCCGCTCGGATAGACTTTTCCACCTTGAAAAGAGCTCTGATAAGACCAGTAACTCTCACTGCCTTCTGCACCATGTCAATAACAACTAGCACTGTGTCAAGGTAGAGCATTCAGAATGGTGTTTCTTACTGCTGTTTTTTGCAGAGCATTAACGGGCTTGTTCAGGTCCACGTGCTGACGCCTTCCTCACGAGCCACCCCGCGTTCTCAGCACCTCTTACAGAGTCTGCCGTGACTTGCTGGAGAAGTCGGGCTCAGCCTCGCTCTCCAGGTAGCACAGACCCTTCTGCCCCCCGATTTCAGCGCTGCATTAGGTGTCTGCCGAGCGCACTGGGGATGCTGCCAGCGATGCCGCTCAAACTCGCATCACCTGAGGTTTGCACATCAGAAGACACAATATCACTCAGAAGTGCCACAAAAAAAAAAAAAATCCTAGGAAGCCTCTGTTCTTTCCAGTTTTCCCTCTGCAGACAGTGTTAGTATCCTCATCTGAAAGGATTAGATGGCACAGAAACTCCTGCTGGCCAGTTTCCACAAACGCTTGCTGTTCATAGCCAAGTCCAGGTGTGATTTGGGGTTAGTTTCTTTTAACCTCTCAAGCCCTTGGGCTCCTACCGAGGCAGAAGAGCGCTCGCCCCGTGCAATAGGTACACTCAGTGCATAGCATAGGCCATTATTTATACACTGACCACTAGGTAAGGCGTAGTAGGCCATTCATAAGTGCATTATTATACCAGGGACGTATACTGAAGAGTCAGGGAGATAACGTAAGAGATGACAGGAAGAAACTGCTCCCAAGCAGTTATCCTGCTGTCACTCCCACTTGGAGCTATAATTTAAACTCTTAGCTGTGCGCAGGCATCCTGAGGAGCATTTCTGGCCTGTTTTCCTCCATGCTTCCTCACCGCAAGGTTGCAAATTTTCTTTAAAACGAAACAGGTGACAATCACCCCAAAACTAATGTGCTTTTTGGTGAATGCAGAACGGTGTAGATAGCTTAGTGTAACTTGGTGCAGAAAACGCTGCACCTGGAGCAAAGGAGAGGCTGCTCGGGTCCCACTGCAGCATTACGAGGAATTTATGTAGGCAAAAGCATGGAACAGAGGGAACACAACCCAAATGCACATAATTTGGATACTATACTAGCTGATCTTTGCATACAACATGCATTAGAGAGAAAAAAAAAAGTGTTTTGTTTGAGAAGGAGATGGTAGAAGACTCTCTTCATNAGCTTAGTGGGTCATGTCATGGGCCAGCACCGTGTAACTTGGTGCAGGAAACGCTGCACCTGGAGCAAAGGAGAGGCTGCTCGGGTCCCACTGCAGCGTTACG
This sequence comes from Crypturellus undulatus, assembly GCA_013389825.1. Taxonomy (NCBI): domain Eukaryota; kingdom Metazoa; phylum Chordata; class Aves; order Tinamiformes; family Tinamidae; genus Crypturellus; species Crypturellus undulatus. Next base: position 11,419 of record VWPW01014203.1, read on the forward strand.
AAGAATTTATGTAGGCAGAAGCATGGAACAGAGAGGGAACACAACCCAAATGCACATAATTTGGATACTATACTAGCTGATCTTTGCATACAACATGCATTAGAGAGAAAAAAAAAAGTGTTTTGTTTGAGAAGGAGATGGTAGAAGACTCTCTTCATAAAAAAAAGTATATTTTTGGATGTTTGGGAAAGTATTTTGACAATTGTCTTATCTCATATTAGATTTTTCAGGTGTCTAGAATCTCAGAAAGAAAATCTTATTTTGAGTATTTTGATTTCCCTGGGGGGTTTTGTGTTAAATAATCTCACGCTCGTGAGGCTCATCGGGGAAAAAAGGAAAAAGATGTTCCTTGGAATTTTTGGTTTGAATGTTAAAAATGCAAAGAGATTGCTGCTTCACTTCTACTCCACTGATGCTCGTTACCGTATATTTAGCATAGCTTCAGAGATCATTAGACTTGATCTATCTAAAATGAGTCTAAGTCTGTTCCTTGTCTTCACTGTGAGCTGCATCATATCCCAACAGGCTCATTACTGCACAGAAGCCAAACCACAGTTCCTATTTTTTCCCCCCTCTCTTTCCAATTAAGTAATAAAGCTGAAAATACGCCAAGAGTAAAATATTCCTATTATTTCCCATTAAAATGTATTTTCTGGAGTTTGTGGACAGTTCTTAAAACTTGATGTTAACAATGGAAACATTTTTTTTTCCTTTTCATTTAAAACCTGTTGTATCATTATTATGTTTTTTAGCGTGAGCAGATTGTATTTATTTGAGGAAAAATGTTTGCTGTTAAAAAAACCAATAATTGTATTGCCAAAAATAGCTGTAATTACCTGTGACATCTGTATTTTTATTTTTTAATTTGGGGGAATCGGTGGGTTGTTTTTAACCTCAGTTTCAAACGCTAACAACTGTTGAAGCCACCACTGCATTTTAATTTGCTGAGCACATTAAATGGGTTTCTCAGACATCTGACAAAGGGTCGGTGAGCTGATAGCACAAGATGCTGGGCGTGAAGTTCATTTATTTGACAGCAGATGGCACAAACCCGCCGTGAGCTTCCCTTCCCCTTCTCTGTGCAAGGATGCGTTTCATCCTGTTCCCTGAGCTAGGTGCTTCCCATGGGATTTCTAGGGCTTGATCCCCCAAAAGCAATTTTATTAACAGGTTGGGTATGCAGAAATGGCTGCACAAATTCAAGCCAGAGAATTGCCTACCTTTGTAATCTCTACTGCCTTCTTGCTCTGGGGTCTTCCTCCAGCTGTAATTTTAT
>VWPW01014205.1:808-23675 GCA_013389825.1 Crypturellus undulatus
GGGAAGGAGGGGGAGGAAAAGACGGAGAGAGACAGAGAGCGCGAGCGCCAGGTCAAACACGACGCGCAGGACCCCCGCCCCTCCACTCCCTCTCCCCCGGCATCGCTCCCCTTCCCCCTCGCCCCGCGCGCGGGCCGCATGCCCCCACCCCGCGCACACACACAGACACGCGAGGCGTCGTTACTCACCATAGGTGAACGAAACTACCGGGCATATGGGAATCATGGGTCCGAGCTGGCAGCGACGGCGGCGGCTGAACTCTCAACTCTCACCCCCCCCCTCCCTCCTCCTCCTCCACCTCCTCCTCACCGCCGCGCTCGCTCCCTTCCCCCCACCCACCCACCTACGGCGACAACGGCGGAGGGCTGCCAGGCCGCCGCCGCACGCATGCGCGAGATGTGCGCGGGGGCCGCTGGGAGTTGTAGTGCTGCCCGTGGCGGCCGCCCCGCCCTCCTCCCGCACGACAGGGCGCGCGGAGCCACCGCCCCCGGGAGGCCACGCGGGCCGGGCGCGCGCATGCGCGGGATGTGCGAAGGCTCTCGGGAGGGGTAGTTCGCCCGGGCTGGGCCGGGCCTGGCGCAGGCCGCCATGCGCGTGGCTTGGCCGGTTTCTCACCCGCCCGCACGAACGCGTGCACGAGGCCGCTGGGGTAACGTATTTAAATACGTTCACCTCACGTGTGTACGCTATCGGCACTACAGAGCACGCTTAAGCTAATCAAGACTTACAAAATGCTCACTTTCAGATTCATTCCACAGGGATATGGATTAATTCAAAAGTGAATTTGGAAGTCTTTTTTTTCCCCAAGGGCTTTTTTAAGTCACAACTACTCAAAAACTTTCCTACTTGGGGTTGTTTACATGTCTTATGAAAGATGCCAAGGCACCAGCAGTCTTCATGGGCTGTAAGCCATCAACAGAAACTTACGTTCATAGCGCAAGCAAAAAAAAACATTTCTCACTTGAACGTGCGTGCTTGCTGATACGGATAACGTACAGTTCTCCACGTGTCAAACGCCTCCGCCAACTCACTGAATGTGAAATAAGAGCTTTGCATTTCTGGTCAAGGTACTTTTCCCATTAAAAAAAAAAAAAAAAAAAAGAAGATATTTCAGTGCTACTGCTTTGAAAGATAAAATAAGAGTCCTAATCCTCAAGCTAAACCCAAGTGCTTTTCCATGGAGGGCTGTGGACGCATGCTTTGCAGAAGATCATACGGTATGATGTCAGTACATCCTCAGTGGGTCTCGGGACACCTAGGTGAGGCATTTATCCCTCGTGGTTTTTATTAAAAATGTTGATAACTGCATCTCTGGATCATGTATGCGGCCAAAAAAAATAAAGAAACAGAAACTGACATTTTCTTTGATCCAATGACTTTTTTTTTCAGTTATACACATTCTTATATACTGATAAATACACAGCATTCAATGCACATTTTTAAAAAAGTCTTTTTAAAAGGTTTTTTATTCTCAATACAGATTTGTGTCTTAGATTTTGTAATTTCTCAGCACAAGTCATTTCTAGGAGTCCTAGTTCACATATTCCATTCTATATTTTGTGATCTCAGTCCTGCATATATCTGTGCATAACCTCACATTTTGCAGCCTGATACAGCTGCAATTTCAGGAAAAAAAAAATACTGTTCCCAATGAATTTGTATATTGAATCTTCAGTGCATATATCACTTTAAAGAGATTATAACATAACACTTTAGAAGAAGTCACATTTATGAAGAAGGATAGGACAAAATATTGAAGATTTCCCTTTTTCTTGAGAGAAAAAAAAAAGCAAAATATTACTATACATGAAGTGTTTTTCCTCAGCAGATCCCTAGTAAGAACGTGATGCTTCTTGGTGAATCATTATGTACCATCTATTACTGTTACCACTAGAGCTTGCAGGATCAGGTTTTAGTCTATACTTACAAAACCTCATCGGATTATAAAATAAGATTGCATCTCTGCATGACATGTGTATCAGATTGGCCACAAAATAAAACAGTAATAAGTTCAGATTGGATCCTTTAGGGCATTTTGAACTTTACCTTTTTTGTATCCTTACGTGGAATGAAAGTGAATGGAGTGCTAAACTGCAAAGCATATGAAGGGAGGCGTTAGGCAAGATTTACTAAAATATTCAAAAGATCTTTTTTTTATCATATAGGAAAAATAAACCTCTCCATTTCTGTCCCTGTTAAAATTACACGAGAATAGCTGAAAATTTCCAAAATAAATCAGAAGATAAAACTTCAGTTTGTGATTAAATAGTGAAGCTACTCCATTTCTGTGAAGTTTGGTAAGTCTAAAAATATCATGGGAAAAAAAAAAAAAGCAAGCTAACATTCAGAAAAAACAAATCTTTGAACTTCACTTCATCCATATGAAAGGCCACCTCCAATGTATGGCTGAAAGAAACATTTAACATTTAACATGCTGTGCCATGAATCTTACTATTTAACATCCAGGATATAAGTGTCTCCTAAGTGTCAGCTGCCCCTGCAAAAGAACAGTTGAAATGCAGTGGATAAAACCCTAGACCTCTTCCACCCTCTCTATAAGTCACTAAAATTGAGCAAACGTAGACCTTTTTTTTTTTTTTTTTGGTAGCACACGCAGGTAAGATTCTTTAGTGGCAACCTTGCAGATTATTTAAACACTGGATTCTCAGCTGGACTCTGTTTGACCACCAGAGGGCAGGGCAGATATAGAAGAACATGAAATAGGTTACATCTTTCTTATGCAGTAAGGACAGAGCATCCTAACAAAATCTGCACATCTTTTCCTCAGAGAGTCATTCAGTATTTAGTATTCTGTCTGTAAGTCCTTATGCTGTAAATATATCAGCATAAGGACTCCAGTGCCATCTTCCTACTTGGAACTTATTTCAGATAGCTATATGGATCTAAGGAATTCACTACCTTATCAACAATACTTTAAATTACTCTTTAACTGGTAAGGAAAAAGACCAGATATTTTTAGCATGGGTATAAATGATTAAAACAAAACAAAAGTTATCTTTTAACAACAGGTTTTGGAAGTTGAATGGTGACCGTATCAACATATATTTTAATAAATGATTAAATCATATATGAAATTAACAGTGTTTATAATATCAAAGTGCAACATAAAAATAATCAACATCCAATATTGAAGTATAACACAAAATTATGTAACTGTTAATGCAAACTCCAAACACGTCACACACACAGAGGAAACAAACCGGCTATGGTACAGAAACAACAGTATATCCTAGAAATATCCTTTACTCTTTCTTTCCTGACACTGTAGTAAAATTAGTATCTTTATTATAGGCTAACTTCCCCTTCATCATCCACTTTTTTTCCCCCAACCTTTTATATTATTGTCATTCTGAATGCTGAAACTATTTAAAAGAGCTGCCCCTTCTCCCCCTCCCCAAATGTTTCATACCACCTACACGATTTCTAGCTAGAGGCATAGGAAAAATACAGTTAATTACTACTATATGATCAGAAGCACTAGCTGCCATTTTCCAGCATTCTTGTTCAAATCCACATGCTAAAATTTCTCTCCGAAGAAAAAGCATCAACGTCTTCCTCAGCTAAAGGCATTCGTGATATGAAATGAGGTAATCAGGCAGTAACTAGAAGAATTTAAGTCCTTTTAAGGCAGCTACTGAAGGAAAGTGTCTGAGCAGGGAATAAACCCATTACAAAAATCTATTTTAAGAGCTCAGAAAGTGAACTATACCCCTTGGGTAGACAGATGAATCACTCAGCAGGTAACAGAAGAAATTTACCTTGGAAAAAAACATAAAGGCCCCATTTTTCTAAAGCCAGCATCTTTTTCATCATATTTTCAGTATATTTTTCATCTTTTTAAAATAAAATAACCTATAGTAAGGCTAATTTACAGAAAAGCTCAAAGAGCCATTAAAATTAACTACCAAAACAATTCTCAAAGAAACTCAATAGTATTGTTATTTTTTTTATTTAAAAATGAGTTTCTTGGTCACAGCAAATCCTTCCTCCAGCTGACCTAATATTTGGAAATTTGATTGTAAAAATAAACTTGGTACTTGCTTTGGAGGAAATGCTGCAGGTGAGGGAACTTAACCCATTAAGGTCTAGGAGAAAATTTTGCTTTTAGTCATTTTGACTTATTTCTAGGCTGAAGAAATTGATTAAAATATAAAAGTAACTGCTGAATTGTATGTAATGCCTTTAACAAATTAGCATTCTTTGTTAATCATGTGTTTACCTATAAGAAAGCAAAGCAGAAGGGGATTATGAAGAGCCAACAGACATTTCTGGTATAAAAGTTAATAAAGGTCTTAGAATAGCTATACCAGCGCCTGAGATTTTTTTTCCCTAATAGCTCGTATGTGGAGACCATCTTTTGCTGATTTTTTTTCTTTATTGTTGCTGTTAGTATGTGGTAAGATCACCCACTCATTTTCTACAACTACATGTCTTCACACTGGATAATAGTGATATTTACCTGCATGTGATTCATCATGCTCTAATGCTGTTTAAACAAACACAATCTTATTTTACAAAGATCGATAGTATGATAGTAGCTGTGTATTTTGCTATTTTTGGTAATCCTGCTTTAAAATCAAAAAAAAGGGGGGGGCGGGGAGGGGATGGGGAAGGGGAAAGATGGACAGATTGCTGGAATTCCTAGTGAAGACAACATGGGCCTCAGGGGTCTCTTTCCAGAGACCTCTTCTGCTTCTCTTCATGGTTGTAGAAAATACCTTTTCAAAAATGCTGCTTTAGACTTACAGACATTAATGGCTCAGCGTCAGAGATCATCTCCACTTAAAACACGAGGGTATATATCCTGCTGACCCAGGTTGACGAGCAGCGCTCTTCGGAATTTAGGAAGGCCCAAACTTTTGATTTTAATTATGCCGTTATAAGAGGTGCCTGTTCCTGGGATGGCAAAAGCTGATCACCCCCACCCCATCTCCATCAGCAACAGATCCACCTGGAAGCCAAGGCTGGGCCGGGTCCACTTGCTATTCCTGACGCCTGTGTTTCCAATGACTTTGTTTATGAAAAGCTCCCACTGTTGGTAGCAAAAGTACAGTTGTGGTGGCCATAACAAAGACAAGAGCACTAAAGTAAACCAGGAAAGGGCTCCTGTCGCACCCTCAGTCCATCCCACCCTGCTTACAGCACCGGGTGACTCACTGGTGCACACAAGGGCCCTGCTGTTAGCTCTGCGTTAAGATCCAGCAGCTACCATGATTTCTTAATGTGCTTAAATCTCATGGCCTACGTTGCCATGTTGCCTCCAGCTGGGCAACACAGGAAGGCGCCATGAAACCATGGGTGCTCCAAGTCCGTTGTTGCCCTCTTGGTCTGCAAAGGCACCTCCAAGTCCTCTTTGAAGCAGAGAATATTTTTATTTATCCCCTCCTAGCAAATGCTATTTAGATTTATGCCAAAAGCCATCACATCCTTGCCCAAACGAAGCTACCAACGTCCTCCTACCTGCAACAGAGGAGACACTCCGTGCAGGGTGCCTTAAACACGGTGTGTTTTGGTGCCCACACGCTACAGAGGAGGGCAGGACCCCTAGTGAGGAGAGTTAATGGTATGCAGGTTATATTTTATATACAGTACACATATATTTCGCCAAAATATGGTGGTTTGGGATAGTTTGACACCACTTCGGGGCCGCAGGGCTGCCGCGGGCCCAGGGGGAGGGAGCGCTAGAAGAAAGAGGAAGCGGCGCCTTCCTCAAGAGCGGCGGCTGCGGTCGCCCGTGCGGAGCGGAGCGGCCAGGCGGGGTGTCCGGCCGCGCCCCCCGCGGCGCTGCTGCCGCGATTATATCGAGGAACCGCCACAGCTTGCGGGGGAAGACAACCACAAAATGTGACTGTTGTTATTTTTAAACGATTCCTGGGAGGCAGCCGGGTCCCCTCGCGAGCCCCGGCACCTCCCGCGGGGCGGAGATGGCGACAACCCCACGAGGACCCGGGTAACAAAGAGCCGCGTCCCCTTTAAGCGCCTCCCCCTCCCCCCGCCACCGCCCCTCCCACGTGGTGCAGGGCAAGCGCGGCGATGCCGCCGCGCGTCACTTCCGCTCCGCTCGTGCCGCAGAGGAGCCGCGCGCCGAGCGGGACGTGAGTGCCGGGGTCCTCCGCGCGCCCCCCGCGCGGGCTCCGCCATCTTATCCCTCCTGCCCCTGCCCGCGGGCCGCCCCCCGCCCGGGCGCGGACCCCCCGCTGCGAGCCCCGCTCTTCCTTCCGCGCGCCCGCCGCGGCTGGGAACGCTGCCCCGCCGTCCGAGGGGGCCCGGGGCGGGAGGAGGAGCCGTGGCCGAGGCGAAGCTGCCATGTTGGGAGGGGGGCGCGAGGGGTTCGAGGGAGTGAGAAAATGGCGGCGGGGACTCACCCGCCGCTGCTCCCCCCGCGCCGGGGTCTCCCCGTGTATGGAGGCGACCCCCTGCCCAGTCTTTTTCGCTCTCTGTTCTCCGCGCCGGCGACCCGCTGCCCTCCTGCTGCCGTCGTGTGGCGGGGGGACCAGGGTGTCCTTGTCTGCGCCCCCACTCACCCCTCAGGCTCACGCCCCTTCCCCCCGGGGGGCAAAGCGAGCCAAGGAGAAATGAGGAAAGGGGAGGAAAATGGCGGCGGGGATCCGCCTACCTGGTGTTCCTAGCCCGTCTGAGCCTGCCTTTCTCCTCTCCTTTCTTTCGTCCTTTGCCTGCCCTCATTCCAACCTCACTCTCCTCGCTTCTTTGCCGCCTGCTCTCGAGGTGCTCCCGCCTCACCCTGTTTCTGCTTCCCTTACCCGCCCCCGTTCTCCTCCATATTGCCTCTGTCCCACCTCGAGCCCCCCACCTGGGGCTGCCCCCTGCTCACGCTCCACATGCTGTTCTCTTTCCTGCCTCGCACCCCTACCCCCTGGCATCGCTGGTTTGATTTTTGTATTTTCCTGTTCGGGTTCTCCTCTGCCTCCATCCTGCAGCATGGTCTGTCTGTGTTGCCCCTGCCCCGTTTAATTTTTCGTGCTGCAGCTGCTCTCATTGTTCTTGGAGCTTTTATCTCAGGACCTGTCCCTTTTTAGTACTGTACCGTTATGCCAGTCTAGTCTTTTTCTGCATGGTACTACCTTTCCTTTTCATTTTCATCCCCCTAACATGCTCCTTTCTATTCTTTTCATAACCTTCCCTAATTGGAATATGTTTTACAACAAACTCTTCCTCTTTGTGGTGCTTATTTTTAGAACAAATGAGCTATTTGTTTATCACAATGAGTTTCTAGTAATAGGCAAGATGTTCTACTGCTCTGTCTAACCACATGTTTGCATAGTAGAGCAATGTAGAGGTACACCTGGCAGCATGCATTCAAGTAAAGTTAAATGTCTGCTTGTTTATCAAATGATAGGTCTAACGTTTAAAGCTGTATTAGAAAAAATATTTGCAGTGCTGTAGTTCATTGTAATCTAAGGCTTTTTTTTCAGAATTCTGTGTTATTGGTAGTAACTTCTAGCTTCATGTAGGATGGTTACACAGCTGCTACTTATAAATCCAAATAAGCAAAGTATCCAAGAAGTGAATATTTCCCTGGATATTGAGGGCCAAGATGTGGAGGATCCAAGGGAGGATCTTTGGAGGGCCAAGGATTTGAATTCAGTAATTCAGTGAATAAGCTTAAAAATTTATTGAGAAATAAAGTTGAGTAGTAATGGGCTGAGCTGTACTTTTTCCCAGTGGTTTCTGCTATCCTAGGGCCCTTAAAGTCTTTCTAAACAGTCCAGAGACTAAAGATCTGTGTCTAAGGTAATTGTAAGAACAACAAGAACAGCAGCAAAGATATTAAAAAAAGGGCATTTGTTATCACATCTGTAACAAGTATTAACGCGTGTATGAAATTGCAGAACTGAGTCTTTTGAAGGGACTTGAGTGAGAGAGTTTTCCAGTCGTTATAGGATGCATTTCTTCTATAGTATTGTAATGCTAACTTTTTTCCCCCTAGAATGCCTAAGTCGAAGGAACTTGTGTCCTCAAGCTCATCTGCTAGTGACTCAGATAGTGAAGTTGACAAAAAGGTGAACATCATATACAGTTTATTGCTACTCTGCTGGCTGCCTTTTTTTTCTGGGCTTGGGGAAAGGAAATAGGTGTATGTTATGTCACAAAATGCATGTCACTGAATATGATTTATCAGATCTAGGGAGGTGGTATATAAGATACTTTTTGCTCTGCAGTGAACTTTTTTCTTCCCCTCTAAGTTTGTGTTTTAGCTTCAGGATTTTCCATGTGGTAATATCTACCCCCAAACCTATTGGAATTCTTCACTTCCTTGTGGCAAGAGATAGAGGATTTCTTTACAAACTGCTCCTGGTGGAAAAAATTCAGATTAATTTTGAGGTTGCCTCCTTTTGGTTTCTGGATAACTTACCAGTGCCAAAAAAAATCGACCTGCCCTGTCATAGACCACTTGTTTATCTTATTTACATGTTCATTTTCTCTGTTTCAATTTCTTTTGTTTATTGTAATACCATTTGCTAGTTTCTCACTTAGAAGCCAAACCAAACAGAATGTCTTTAAGTTGGTTAATTTTAGCATTTGCTGATAACTATTTTTAATCAAATAAATGATGTGTTCCTAATTATTTTTAATAGTTATTTACATTGTGTTTTTATAGATGTGCCAATCATGAACAAAAAAAATCCCATTTTGCATTATATACAAAAAAGAAACCTCCTACGGTTTATCAGAAATACTCTATGGTAATGCAATCATGAGTTCTTTTATATGGCATGTGAAGGGGCTTAGTCTGTACCTTTACTGAACTGGTTGACATGTGACTTAGTTGCACCTGGTTGCACTTAGTCACATCCATCAAATTATGTCTTATGTCAAATCATAATATTTAAGAAAACGGTCAAGTGAAGGTTTTTGGCAAATGTATCCCCAAAGTTATAGTGAAACATTTTCTTCAATCGGCAGTATTTTTTTTTTTTTTAATGTTAAGCTCCTGTATTTTTTGCAGCTGTTCCACCAAGTAAGTGTCTGGCAGTGGCAACAGATTTTTTCATATCTGTTTAGCATTAGTTTTGGAGGAAACCCAGCATGATTACTAGAAAACCAGCAGTATAAACTAATTTTGTGACATCTATAAATAGTGTAATCTGGTTCCCAGGTGATACCATCTGTGCCATTAAGAACATTTTTGTTTATGGTGCTGTGGTCAGAGATTGGACTATAATACAAAGAAGCTCCTCAGATTCTTTCTTCATTATCTCGTCTATTATTTTTCTTTTCTAGAAGAGTTGTTAGCTGTCCTGTAATGTTTATTGTACTTGAAAGGTGGCTGAAATTTTTGTCAGATTCATTTTTTATTAAAAAATGTAAAGTGAAAGTATTATCATGCAAGCAGGTAAGATTTTCAAAATAATTTGGCTCTTAGGAGAGCTAAATTGGGTCAAAATATATGGCAGGCCAACTTCACTGGGAACAGAATTAGGCCAATTTGGATTTTTTTTTTCAAATTCTAGTATAAGTGTACAGTATAAGTGTCCTGCATTTGTTGAGGTAGGTGACAGTGTGTTGCATGATAGTAAGCGTCTAACTTAAACTTATTTGTGTCTAACAGAGTGATCTTTTTTTTTTTTTAATTCTTGATCCAAGGCAAAGCGGAAAAAGCAAGCAGCTCCAGAAAAGCCTGTAAAGAAACAAAAGACTGGTGAAAGTTCAAAAGGGGCAGCTTCTTCTAAGCAAAGCAGTAACAGAGATGAGAATATGTTTCAGGTAAAACTGAATGTTCTTTTAGATCTTGTTGAGGTAGCATGTTACATTCTATTCTTTATAAATCTTTTAGAGGCAGTTGCTATATCTTGATAGCGTGGTGTTCAGTCTCTGGAAGGCTTGACCAGAGAGGATTAGAGTGCTCACATGTAGATGAGATGCTCAGAAAAAGCAATGTCAGGTTTCAGTAAAGTAAAAGAATCTGTGTTGCGGCAATTGATCTAGCCTCATCTTCAGTCATATTAGTTTCTTGGTTAGTCATTTTGTCTCTAAATACAGCACTGATGTGTTAAAGTACTAAGTATTTTACCACTGATGTAGTAAGTATTAAATCAGGACAATCTCTGCAGGCAAATATATTTTTAATTAAGCCTCTTGGAAGAAATGCTTGCAGAAATTGAAGTATGGACTTTTCAATTCCTATTTATTTTTCCTGTTATAAGACAGTATCTTGAATTAAGGTTTACTTGTTCCCTTTTTTTAATGAAACAGGCTTTTCTCTCAATGTCTGAAAAGGTAATTTTTAAGCCATCCTTATTTTTAAGGCAAGGAAGGGATGTGTATATTGCAGTAGAGTGATAAAATTTGTGAATTCAGGTTACTGTAGTGCTTGGGACTAGCTGAGGCCACAGTGTGTGCTGAGAACCATGAGAACATGCCACTCAATTATCAATTACTTTAGGGGCAGTGTTTGGGAATGTGGGTCAAGAGTTATTAAATGTTTGCATCTTGATGTCTCAGAAGGAGTGGGAGATAGGAAAGGAGCTTACATTCTTAGTATCTTTAGTTTGTGGCAGGGTAGGTGAAAGATGCCTAGTAGGATAGGTGTAACACTGGTAGTTCAAAATAAATGTGGCTGTGGAGATGAATATGGCAAAAGTTCTTCGAAAATGGCATGCCTGACTGATTTTTGTAGTATAGGCAAGTTGATTGGAAGGGAGGGCTTGTATTGAAGACACTGGGCATTAATGTCTGGAATACCTTTTCAAAGGAAGGATGCAATAATTTTGGTTTAGCTGAGGCATGCTTTGAACTGTGGAGGAAAAAGGACTCCTTAAGAAGTGAACTGCAGTTACAGTTCTGAAAAACTACATGTAGCTTTGTGCTATGTTACTAATATGTACCAAAATTCTGTCATTGTTTTAAAAACAGTTCAGATTTGTCCTCTCCCTCACTTGTAATATTTTCTTTCAACCTTTGACATGAGATAAATTGCTAAGAAGGGTCAGTAGACTCCTATTTAGTCTAATAGGCAAATTCTTCCAGTGTTGAATATAATACAGAAAGTTTTGAGTATCATCATTAATCATTGATGCTCCTTAGTCTACCCTTCAGTTACTCAACAGCAGATGTTTGTTAATTTGATTATTTTCTTTCGTGAAACACTAAGCATTTTTCATACCCTATCAGTTAGTATGTAACCGTTCAGTAGCATTCAGACATGAGGATGCTCTCCTTCCCTTCAGCAGAGCATGCTGAAAGCTCTAGTTGTGTGTTATGTTTTCCAGTTATGGGTGGTTCTTCTAGTACAATTTACAGTAACTTTGAATTACAGTTAAGTAATACTAGAAAATTCCTCCTGCTTCTCCAGGTAGTAGAATGATCTCTGATATGCAAGTGACTGCCATGCAAGTGTGGTGTGAATTGATAGAAATTAGGCTTTATATAAAACGTATAGCTGGTCAGCTGTTCTGATTTCATGTGCAACCGAGGTAGCAAATTATGAGAAACTATTAGTGGGTTAATATTCTCTGTTTTCAGATTTTGTTCTCAAAATGTGTAGATTCCTTTAATGTAGAACCTTTCCTGATCTAGAATCCAGGATCTAGGGTTTATTATTTCTGTCTGAAACTAATAGTGTAATGCTATTTCTGGAAGTCAATATAAGTAATAAAGTATAAGTAATTCAGTGTAGGATACTGCACTTGTTTAAACATCTTGGCTTTGTTTTAAGTTATAGGTAGCCCGGTACAGTTTGGAGTTTGATAGTAGGATTCAAATGTAACTGGGGAAGAGGGTGAAAAATATACTTTGCTCCCATTTTTTTGCTCCATTGTTTTTTAGCCACAAACTGAAACATCATTAGCTTCACAGGAATTTAAGGAAAAAATTCCTGACAGTGAGGGTGACAGAGCACTGGAACAGACTGCCCAGAGGAGTTGTGGAGTCTCCTCTGGAGATCTTCAAGACCCGCTTGGATGCAGTCCTGTGCCATGTGCTCTAGGTGGCCCTGTGTGTGCAGGGGGGTTGGACTAGATGACCTGTAGAGGTCCCTTCCAACCTTAGGCATTCTATGATTTTTTTAGGTATTACTTGAGGTCCTGGACAAGTATAACTCATGCTAACGTGGAAGGATTTACCATTAGTGTGTTAAATTCCTATGAATGTCTTCAAGCCGACATAAGCTCTGCATCATGTGCTTTGGTTAGTTTGACAAATCCTGTCATCTACCTATGTCTGATTTGAACAAGATTTATTAATGATGCCTGAGTACAGCATTAATGACTGCTCAGAGAGGAGCTACCTGATATGATTGAACTTTTGAAAGAATTTTCTCCTTTTTTATAGAAGAAAACGATGCCCCCTCTATTATTTTTTTTTTTTTTTTTTTTTTTTTTNGGAAAACATCGGTTTCATTTGCTGTTTGACTTGTGAGAAAGTAGTTAAGTTTTGCAGCTTAATGTTCCTAAATAGTTGTCATAGTTGCTGAAAGTAGACAAGCGTAAGGACACGCTCAAAGTGTCTGTGAAATGATGAATAGTGGTGACTGGTGAGTTTCAGAATTAATGTACTAAACCAAATTGATGCTTATTTAAACTGTTCACAAGACTTTCTATTTTAGGAGTTTATACTAGCTTAAGTGTTCCTTCAAACTATACGTGTTGTTATCAACTAAGAATAAGATGCTTTTCTGTTTCTACTTCCACAGAGTGTATAGAATTTAACCAAGGCAAACTAGAAATAGGAGGGAAAATTGTGAAGAGGATGCTTGCTTAAACTCACACAGGAAGTAAATTGCATAGCTGTGAAAGGAACCTAGACACAGTTCAGTGAGTTTTATTCTAAGAAGTGGAAACCTGGAAATAATGTTTGTAATGTTCTCTAATTTACTAATTCAATAGAATAGTGTGCCTTCAAACTGAAGGGCTGTGGTATTTAATAAAGAATGTATTAACTTTGCTATGAAGACTGTACAGCAGTAGCTACACTGTTTTAAATAAAGCAATACAACCCTTGGAATGCTACTGTCATTATGGTGTTGCAAAGATGTCTTACATCAGTGAAGTTATTCTAGGAACGTCAGCTGCTGTGTGAGAAAAAGAATGGTTCAGAAAAATTCAGTGCCAGATTTAGACGCAACTGAACTTTAAGAAACATCAACATAGTTAATCTAGATTTTTGTTGTGCCTTCTAGCCATAGATGTTAATTAAAACTAACTTAAAGCCTTAAAATGACAACTGTTTAACTTAGAGTGCAACTGAACATGCTAAATTTAATGTGAGCATAGAGCTGTGACATATAAGCAGAGGTATAAAGCTTATCTTTATTTCAGAATTTTCATATGCAAATAGTTAAGTAAAAATACCGATTAAGTAATGTGTATTTTATATTCTTAACCCTTGTCTTGCTGTAGTTAAGGTAGGTAGTCTCATCCTTAATGTTCAAGTCATAAATTGTTTGTGACAGTATTTGCATGACTAATGTACACTTGGAGTAAATTTGGAATTCTTTTCTAGACCCATGGAGCAAATGTTCTGGAGCAGTGTATTACTGAAACCATTTTTTGGGGGGAAACAAAGCTACAAAACTGTTGTATGCTACAGAACTACAACTGTTGTTTATCCAGGTCAATTAGAATATTCTTTGCTAGCAGTGCTGACATATTTAGGCATGGTAGCTAAATCTGAAAGAACTCAGCTTCTCTGACATCATATCTTATTTTGGGATGTTGTGTTTGAAGAACTGTGAAAATAATAAATCAAAATATTGTCTTAATGGTGATAACCTTTTCTATTTAAAATATACCTGTAAGCAGGGAAAAAAGCATTAATTCAGTGTGATCCACCTAAAAAAATTACTATAAGCAAACAAAGCATGCTTGTTCATTTTGTGAGATAATAGCTTACTACTTAAACATCTGCATAACTTTTGTTGGAGAATTTTTCATGTTTTCTGGGCAAACCCAAGGCCCAGAAAGTAAGATGGTTGTCTTAAGTTGTACGAAAGTAGAGGATACATGCATACATTAAAGCATTTGAAACCTAAAAAAATTCAGGTAGAACTATTCTACATTAAAATTGATTACTTCAGAATATTCTTTTTTTCAGAGACAGTATACAGAATGTATAGCTTTTCTTAAATGTCTGTGTTTTCATAATGTAGGTCACCTTAGACTTTTAGTTAGTGTGAATTCATTTGATATCAAATTTAAGAACAGCTTTAGTAAGCCTAAATATAGATTTCATAGTTATCCCCCCTGCCTCTGCAAAAAAACTGGGGGGAGATCTTGCAAAGCCCATAGTCCGGGCAAACTCTTGTGCTACAGAAATTATGAAATTTAAAAGTGTGTTTTAACCAAGAACATGTTATTGTATGCTACATACTGGTACACTTAAAGGACCAGATATTTTTGAACTTTTGATGCAGCAAGATATTCTTGCATCCACTGTGTCAACAAATATCGTGAAGACTCAAGCACAAGCATGGGACAGTTCATGTCTTCCTTTCACTTCCACAGGTATTTACAGGGGTACAGCGTGTGTGTGTGAAAACTTCACAAATACGTTACTCACTTCCACAAGTGTTTATAGGGGAACTCCAGAGCGTATTCGAGTATCTAATTTGATATCTGTAGATACAGAGTGGGTTAAAGCTTTGATTTGGAAATAGAGCTGATACTGCTTTCCCTCTGTTTGTCCCTTCCAATGGCAAAAAATTTTAGAAGTTAAATTTTATTCCAGAAAACAGTATATTAGTGCCTATTTATAAGAAACTTGCTTATTAGGCACATAATTACTTTTGTTCTATGCCAGCCATTTTTTCCAGAAAAGAATGTTGAATTCTGAACAGGTTTTTAAATCCTTCATCCATTTATGTTGTCATTTCTTATTAGCCTACAAACTACTCTGGATTACGCTCTTGAACTAGTTGTTTCTCTGGTGTCTAAAATAGGCTGCAGCCTGCAATGTCACATGTCCAAGTATAGTACTGTTTGGAAAAGCGAATACTGTACTATGTAAAATACCTAATAGATCTTTACATATGTTTTGACAGATCGGCAAAATGAGGTATGTCAGTGTCCGTGACTTTAAAGGGAAAGTCTTAATTGATATTAGAGAATATTGGATGGATCAAGAAGGTGAAATGAAGCCTGGCAGAAAAGGTATTTTTTGCTTTGTATTATTTTATAATGAAGAATTTGGTGAAGTTTACTGGAGAATCCAGTGTATCAAATTCTTACACTTTATAACTGAATGTATATTTTTAGAGTATTATCTTCAGGTTTTTAAATCAGTCTTGCCTACAGCTTATTAAAAGCAAAACAGTTTTCCAGTTACCTGCCCTACTGATTGTTTTCTAAGTGAATGTTGGTTTAGGGAAATTTATGTTTTGGGGAAAATAAAGCATCAAATACAAGCTAATTGATTATGGATAATACAAACATAGCCATTCATCTCCCAGAATGAACTTAGCACTTACCAACTTCAAGTTTCAAGTTTATTTTCTTAAGGTTAAAGTGTAAAGAAATAATTTCTTTAAAACAATTATATTTATTAGTTTCCATCCAACTTCAGATTAAAATAATTAAAACATCTAATTGTGTGACTAACTTTGGAAAAAGTGTTTTAAGACTTTAGTTGAGGTGGAAAAAGCATACATATTTGAGGTTTAGTACTGTAAAACTAGTCTGTAAAACATTGTAAGCTATTGTACCCTTAACAGTTTTATTACATGCTTTTAATGGCATGCCTTCATGAATTTGTCACTTGCAAGGTAAAGATAATAGTTGTTGCAGTAGTGCAAATATTAACATCACGTTGCTTTTGTTAGAAAAGCTAAGTTTTTAGATTTTTTTATATACCACCACAGAAAAAAAGATAAGTGTGGAATGCTATGTTCTGGAATTTGGAGTCATTTAATATTGAATTAGCGTACTGTTGCATCTCCTGGTGTATTCAGCAGCAACACAGTTTATAAGGACAATATAGGTAGTAGATGCTTATGAAAGCTGTAGTATTTTCAAAATGAAATAATCACATATATAGCATCTGCAGATACTGTATAGGAAAACTTCTTGTCCTGCATGTGTTGCTGCTTTTTATTGCTGTCTTCCGATCTCAACCATTCTGTGCTTCTGTTTCCCAAAAAAAGATTACCCTTTGAAGGACTGCAAATTGTTGTGTTTTGAGGTGGTGATCAAAAGTATGTGCTATTTCTTGACTGAAAAGCAACCTTAAGACATGGTGGGAAGGTGAAGTAATGTGTAGATGTGACTAAAGATCAATGGAAGTTTTTCCTGACTGACAAGATCTTGTCCCTAACTTAACTACAGATCAGTAGTAGGCTCTGATCAAAAGCTGCGTTGTAGATGAAGGTATTTATCTGGCAGAAGGGTTTGAATTTGAACATAATAAAATGAATCTGATATAGCCTGCAAATCATATGCTCTGTTGGTGTGCATACGAGCTGCTATGAGTTTTGATTGGAGCTTGAGGAATTAGGAATTAAGAAAAGTGATGAGGATGTTTGTCAGATTTGTGACGAAACTGGTTTGGGAAGTAATAGTGGACCTTAAGATTCAGCACAGGTGTAAGTAACCTCACTGCGAAATGAGGATGACTGTGGAATTAGTTTAGTGACTGAGGGACAGCTGGGAAAAGATCTTGGGGGATTTTGTTGGAAGACTTCCTTGGAATATGATTAGGAGGCAGCAATTTTTTGTGCAGTTGTGGGTCATGTTGAGTGGTAATAGAAGTCTGATGATTTGTATGTTTGGCAAAGGATTAAGCCATGTGAGGACACAAGGGAAATATCTTCCATTCCTGTGGTCTTACAGTCCTAAGAGACTGAGAATTGATATTATAATCTAGGACAGAATTTATGTACCAAAATTCATCTGTAGCTTTGTGTCTTCTGTTAATTTCCAAGCTGACCTCAAGCTTTTACAGAACTAATGGGAAGCTGCAGCTATTGTATTACAAGGAACCAAAGTCCAACCAAAGTTGGAGTGAATACATTGTATTTCACAAAATTAGAAATAGCATTTTCTGTTAGGATTTAGAGGGAAACAGATGCCCCTTGAGAAAAGGGGAAACTGGGTATTTCAACCTCTTGACCTCCTTATGTCAATCCAAAAGATCCACTAAATTTGAAGTATACAAACTAAGTAAATTGTGCTGTGCCTGAAAATTCACCTGCCATGACTTCTGTGGAAGTGGTACATTCGGGAAAACAAGCAAGGTATTTGCTGCTGGAATTGGCTGAAATGAATCTGTGATATGACTAAAATGACTGGACGGTCAATGAGATAACTTTTCTTGGAAATGGTAACAGAATTAGGGAAAAAAACCTTTCAGTTTCTAAATAACACTTATGCAACTTATATTATGTTTCCTGTCTTGGATAAAATATAAGTGTAAAGAGGAAGGAAAAACATTGCTTGTCTACCTGAATTTTGCTCAGGGAGGACTAATAAGTAAGCATTGAAAATTTTGTTAACATTTTTTAAATGCACTTTACGAAGAAAATATGAAGGTAGGGTCAAGGAATAAGTAATAATACTTTTAATATATTTCTGTAGTTTTAGGCTAAGATTTAAAAGAGCTCAAAGAAATTAACCACCTAAATCTAAAAAATACATAACTTATCCTAAAACACATGTGACTTTTGAGCAAGGAAACGTACTGCAAAAGCTTAGTGCTCTTTGTTATAGCTGGTATGTTCTCGTGGCATGTTTTAATAAAGCAAGGATTCCATTCTTTAAATGGAAGGCAGTATACAATAGGATACTTTAACATCAAGACTATTAAAGAAAACACAGGAAAAGAGTTTAACTACATGACTAGCACAACAGCAATTATCTGGAGAGATTAGCATAATATACTAAAACACCACTGTAGCTGTAATCCTTTTTCAGCATTCTAGATGGCTATTTGCCTAAACTTGCAGGCTTATATATTGAGTGTCACTAGAATTTAGAGTGGATCTGTAGTAAAACAGGACAAAGCAACAAACCAACCAAACTGAAGTGAACTTGTTGATATGTGAGTTCTAGGGAGTGGAGTAGATTACCTCCAAGATGCTACTTACAGCATGTATTATTTAAAACAGTAATTTTAAAAAATGAAATGATATACCCCTCAGAATTATGGTAATTTGCAAACATAAAAGCTCAGTCACAAAATAATCGTTAAAACTAAACTGAAGTCTTTGAAGTTGGTAGTTATGTTACTGTGTATTTAAATGAGATAGCTATTGTACTTGAAGCAGCTGAAACATTAACAGTTGAGACATTTTTGTGATGGTCTTTGAACATTCAATCAGTCTTACTATTAAGTGTGCAAGATCCTGAAATTGAGTTTTCTTTTTGTACTAATAAGTATTTTTTAATGTGTTTCAGGTATTTCTTTAAATCCAGAACAGTGGAACCAGCTGAAGGAACAAATTTCTGATATTGATGATGCAGTAAGAAAACTGTAAAGACAGAGCCATAAAGAAATCTTTATCATTGTAATTGTTTTAAGCAGTCTTTTTACATTAGCTTTTGTTTTCTAAAATACTGTTTTCCAAGCTATTGTATATTTGGATTGCAAAACAATTTGTAAGATGAATACTTTTTTTATGTGCATTAAAAGTGTATTCTGAGTGAGGCTATCTGTGTATACTTTACTAAAAGGAAAATGTGTTGCTTCCACCACATAGTGTAAAATAAACTAAACAATAGTATGTAAAGCATAGCTGTTTATGGCCTTTTGTTTGAAGATGCTTGAGAAGGCCACCTGATAATTATAATATTTGTTTTAGTTTTGGTTTGGTTTAGATAACTGCTGATATGAATTATTTTTCTGAGGAGATTCTTCAAATGTCTCTGTTTCTTTTTTTTTTTTTTTTTTCCTTTTATTTCATACTCTTGGTATTTCTCTAAAAGCTATTTTCTTTAAGGCTTAATGCAGACAGTGAATACCCAGTAAAATATTTTTTGTAGGTAATTTTAAATACTCTATTTGCTAATTTACCCTATTTATTCAGATGTAAACACTCATGAGTATCTAGACTTTTGAATTACTTGCATGAAGTATTATGGTAAACAATAACACTTGAACACAAGCCACACCATTCCTTTTGTTTTTTTTATAGCTTGCTTGTCTTAGAAAATGCAATTACCCTTTTTTCTTGGACACTAGATTTTAGAAGGTGATGGATAAATTTTTACAGATACCTCATATATACCTCATAGTAAAATAGAATTTAAAAACTCCCCATTTGGTTATTGTTTGGGTAACCTTTGCGAGCTTTGCATTCAGTTCATTCTTGAATATGTATTGGTTAGCTATTCTCCAGGCAAGAACACTTAACCTGCATTTTTAAGGTCTGCATAAACAAAAGATGTTCAAACCAAGCTATAACACAGGTTAAACAATTGCTGTAGCCAGAATTGTTGGCTACCTCGCTTCTGCCCTATCATTACTCTGCTCAAACCATTTATCTTTGCTTGTTCCGTGTGACTTACATGTGTGTAACTTATGTTCTCTTTTGTACAGAACATTTAGCGCTCACAGTGGAGCGCTGGTGTGTAGCGGATCATGGTTCTAGCAAATGTCACTTGTCTGTTAGTTTGCTGCTCTGGTAAGAGAAGCTTCTCTTCGGTGGAAGCATTAGGTGAAACGTTATCCCAAGTTAAGGGAATTCTGGTAGGTGTTGTGAGACAAATTGAGAAGGGAATAACACATTGTTTGAGTTCCTTGGAGAGAGAAGGGGACTGCAGTGCAGAAGTTAAAGGTGAAAAATAAATGTTATCTGACAATAACTACAGTGAAGTAACTTTTTGGTAGATGTGGAGAAGAGTTCATTTTCTGACTTAATTCAGTTAATTGAAGGAAGAAGAAAAATCTGCTTCATGAAAAATGGCATTTCAAGACCATATAGTGAATGTACAATCTATTGGTTCTACTATATTTTTTCCATTTGATGTTAAATTTACTGTATTTAAAATTTTGTATAGGTAACTGGATTTGCTATTTGTTTAATTTTGGAACACCTTAGTATAATTTATATTGCAGTCATGTATGGAAGTCCTGTTCCATACACAGGACTGCCATACACAGGCTGCTCCTGTGATGCAGCATTTATCATTCAATACAAATGTTATGTTGTGAGGAAAGGAGACTTGATTAAATTTTAACTTTATTTGAAATTTCTCAATGGGCAAGTTAAAGCAGGTGGATATATCCAAGAAATATTGTTTAATTTAACTATTGATTTGATCAACAGTCATTTTGTGTGACTTGGGAATCTGAGGTTCCTAGGAATTGTTTGAGGGTGATTAAAATGATGAGATGTTTTGTGGTAGCAGCTGCATTTTGAGCACCTATTTTGGGATGATTGACTTGTAGGGATATTGGGACCAAATAAAATGAATGTGTACTCTAAAACTTCTTAGATGAGTGAATACAAGTGTTCCTTCAGGTCACTATCGACTAGTTTTCAGTCTTTTTATTTGCTGTATGTACATGTGAATAATTGTTCCTTTAAATCTGAATTTTGCCACCAATTTTCACCTATTTTACCTCAAAACTTTCATATAACTCTGTAAAAGTGCATGATTATCATGGAGGGAACCATGTCCTCACTTATGTTACCTGTGGTAGTAGGTCATTGGATGGCAGTTGTGAATCAGAGTACAATATAATTGTGTTCAGGAAGGTGGAGAGTTAAATTCATTCTTTTGGGGAGCGTAAGTGAAAGTTTTCGTATAGTGATGTTGTGGAAACTGATGGTAGAGATGTGCAAAGAAGTAAGTATTTGTTTACCAAGAACTACTAGTTCCTTTTATAGACAAATGCCTTGCTGAGTTTTAGTGGTGATGATTACTGAAACTGTTCATCCCATTTGTTTTCCTTGATACTTGCTAACATTTGGGGCAATTTGTTTTTACTTAGCTTGTGTGTTTAGAGATGTTTTTTCATCTGCTAGCTACATTCCTGCCTGTAATGTTGATAAAATGTCATGTATTTTACTTGAGCCAGTCGTAACATCTGTATGAATGTCCAACAAAAAGGTCACCAAATAAGTCGGTTTCCCAATTGAACTTAAGATGGGCCTTAAAAAATTGGAACTTAAAATGCTGAATTATGAAAGAGTTCATGAAACATCAAGTGACTGACAACTTGCTATAAATTTAACACATTAGGTGTTGTTTTGATGTAAATGATTGAGATTTGTCATACAAGTACTGTCTATAGCTGAAGTTGTCTAATCTGAGAAGAAAATTCCAATTTTCTGAATGAAGATTTTTCTTGCAGACAAAATAATGGTTAGAATGCCACTAAAATCATGGTAAAGAGAGGTTTTCTTCCATAGAAGAAAACTGCATATATTAAAAAAATCCGTAAGATGATCAAAATAAACACTTTTCCTTTTTTCTGTTGAAGTGTCTGAAGATGAATTTGATTACTGATATTTATGCAGGGCATATTAGCAATATGTTTTATAAGTTAAACTTACTGTGGAGCTTACATTTTTAAAAAAAGGCATCTGCCAAAATCTCATACATGTGCTAATTCAAAATGTCACCTATAGTGTTGCTCTTCTGTATAGATATCCACATTGAAGTTAAACAAATGCAGTACTCTGATATTTCTCTAAGGAAATGCCCCATTTACATACTCTTAATGTGATCTTAATGTGATCTGTTAGCAAATAAATAAATAAAGGTAATTGTAATTTTGGTAACTCAAATGTCATGTTGTTAACCATGTGGACTGTTGAATGTTTTGTTCTGGTGGCCTCTTCTGCAGAGAGGCCCCTGGAAATATGAACCCTCCAACTGTAATTATCTTAATGTTCAAGTAAAAATAATGATGTATGTGCAATACTGGTTTGAACACTTGGAAATAAATTAAAATTTTCTGTTGATGTAGTGTTATTTTTAATAGAAATGTCTGTGCATTGAAACTTAATTGTTCTTAAGTTGTTTATATCTTAAACTGCTGTTTGTTTATTGATTGTGTTCAAATTTCCGTGTTTGGGGGTGGGATGTGGAGTGGCTGATGATGTAGCCCTGAGTGCTAGAAGCCTTTTTTTTATAATAGAAGTGCCAGTGTTGTGTAAATGTAGAAATGGCAGATACAACACTACTTCAAACACTAAAAAATATGAAAGGTCACTGCTATTGAGAAAATGGGAGACCATTTTTTCAGTGTGTGGTAGTTTGTTGGTGTTTTTTAATCCAATAATATAAATTAAGAGTAGATTACATGGAGGGGAAAGGCTTCTTGTTTGTTTTTTCTTTAGTCATAATTAGTGAGGCTTGTTTAGGAAACATGTTTTTCACATGCTTACTGGGAAGCAATCTGTGTGGAGGAATTAATTATAGCCTTAAGCCATACAGATTTTTATTTTAATAGATCCGAGTGGTTTATCACTGAACATGGGCATAAAAATGGAAGTGTGTATTTAAAGTGAAGAAATGCAGTCTAGGCTTGGTGAAGGATACTTAGGCTCACTCCTTATGTTCTTAACTCAGATTTACTGCCTTCACCTTGCTGATTAGCTTCAGCTAAAGCCCCAGTGGCTGCATGGAACAGGAATGTGGGCAATGCTTTTTCTACTGCAAATGGACCATTCTGGATCTTGCTCTCAGCTTAATATGCCAGGTGTGAAAACACCTGCTGAAGAACTGAAGTGGTCCTTGGCCTGATGATCGTTCGCGAAGCTTAAATGGCGCTGGACTGTGAGCAGAGGGATATATGAGAGATGTATGATTTGGGCAGAACTGGCAGGCGAGAGCTTGGTGGGCTTTATAAGCCCAGGTGTTCTGTTGTATGTCAGCTGTGAAACAGAACTGCTAAATCAAAATGATTTTTGTAGGATCTACCCAGTTCAGAGTAAACCATATGTTTT
>VWPW01014206.1:0-13706 GCA_013389825.1 Crypturellus undulatus
GGGGGGAAAAAAAAGAAATCAAGCTCTTCTGCGAGCTAAGCTAGGCTGCATCCTTCCAGTAAGGGTTTCAGTTTCTCTGTAGCTAAATTAGTTTACAAAATAAAATGTGTTGCAGGTAATTTTTAAGCCAGCTCTTGGAAAGTACATTGCTAGCACTCGATCCCCTACTTCCACAACATCCCTCGCTATATGGCTTTATGGCTTTCTGAACTTATGCATATTCCTCTTGCAAATACTGAAAAATGGAAAACCTAGAATTATCAGATGTTTTAGAATTCATTATTTACTGGTTGGCTTTTACCTCATATGCATTACTGTAAAAAGGCTCTGAGCAATAATCATCAAATGCCTTCATTTTAGCTTAGCACTTGGCCTAGACATAAATCATATGGGGCAAATGGATAGAATTGATCTCCTTTTAGCCATCTATCGTTACTTATCTGGTCTTAATTTAGCCTAGACTCCCTCGTTCAATAGAAGTGCCTGTATCTACCCTGGTATTTCACCAAAAGCTTCACAGCAAAGAGAAAACTAACATTACATTTACTTAAGGTTAAATAATAAATGGAACTCTGATCTCTACAAGGACTTCTAAGGAGTTTTATGCTTCTCTAGCAGAGGTCACCAAGCTTGAAGGTGAGTCACGCTCTGGGAGGGCCCCTCTTCCAGCTGTGATCATAGCAAAACCCAACACAGCTCATTGCAAACAGTTGCTTTTAGCCAAGAAAAGGTAGGCAAGAACTGCACTCAGGATGGCAGATACACACTTAGGACTGAAAAACCCATACATGCAAGCATATAAAAACCTGTATTCACACAAGCTCTTTAAATCAGAGCCAAGCACAGCTTCACTCTGCGGTATATAATACCCCCACGCTTGCGTACGGGCTGCCACGGATGCTGACTAGCTCTGCAAACAAAGGTACAAGCCTGTCTTTCATCCAGTGAGGTGACATGGACCTCTCTTTAATCCAGGGAGGTGACATAAAAGGGCAAAGGGAAGGTTTGGAGATGTCCTGCTGCACGTCCCAAAGTGGATGCACGTTTTCAGCCCCAGCATGCCATGTAGCATGCCTTGATGATGCTCTTTCCCCTCGTCGCATTAGAAGGAAATGCTCCTGCTGCCTTCACAAGCCCCTGGGTTAGGCCTTCATCTGATGAGCAGTAATTAAAGCAATTTTTATAGTGTGTGGGCACTGACCAGCAACATCTGACCGAGCGCAGCATCAGGGCAGCACCTCTGCTTGCCCCTCAGGGGAGCATCACGGATTCAGGGACAGGGAAATGCATTTCACCAAACACTGCACAACGAAGAGAAGTCAACCTCATACTCTCCTAAAACCAGCAATAAATACAGCTCTGATGCACTAAATGTCTTTCTGCAGATAACCCGAGTTACAAGGATCCCATCTAGTTACCAAATCAGACCTTCCCAGCCTCTAGCTTTCCATCACATTAATGCAGTGAAACACCACAGCCACGAAGAGTTAGTTGCTCTGAAGCTACAGTGAAGAATTGATTCCTCAGAGCAGAAGAAAAACTATGAAAAGGTCCAAGGCACAGATTCAGTAAAATCAATAAATATTTCTTCCTACTTCTATCTAAAAAATGCAATTTCCATTTAGACAACAACAAGAAACACAGCCTTTCCCTTGGAAAGGGGTCTTCTGTGTGCTTGTGACCCCCAAACTACAGGTAGACAGAAGACTTCAACTTGCAGAGAACACAGCTTCTGACCAGGAAAACACATTTGTTTTTTTCAGGCTTTTTCCAGTAACAGGAGAAGCCTCTCAATCTACCTGTGCCATCCTTCCTTAGGTATCACCTGCCTCAGACGAGTCCCCTCAATGCCCCACAGTAGCTTCATACTCCTCTTGCCTACAGTCTTCTTTTTCTAGATTCACAGCAAGTATCCAATCCTTGGGGAATGGTTGTATTTACACCTAACAGTCAAAGTCAGCCCTGGGATAGGGTTTTCTTCCACCTGTTCCACTTGCTTGTGCCACAGAAAAGTGCTTTTTCACCCCCCACAGTTCAGAGAATTATGTTTCAGGGACAACACAAACAACTCCGGCAAGGTTTCATTCTCTCATGTAACTCTTGGAAACAAAAAGCCTCTAAGAGAGCCCGAACGTTGCTCAGGTGATAGACTCATGACACATTCCTTCAATTTAAACCTTCAGCAAACCAATGCCACAAAGCCAGCGCAATGTCCCAATGAAGGAGGCGCATCCACACCTGGATGCTAACTCTTAGAAACGATGTGCTGCTCTGTCTCGCAGCACATTAAGGCAAATGTATCTTGAGTGCAATTCCACCAAATTCTACTACATCCAGGATGAAAGCAGCACATTTTACTCAACATGGCATCAAAGGAGAATTCTGCATCCATAAATACAGGAACATCTGTCAGGTGAAGCACAGAGATGGACCTGCTGTGGATGCTGATGCATTCACATAAAATCAAAGTTACACGTGTAAATCTCTCCAGCTCAAAACAAAGCCCATGATCCTTGTTGCTGCACCAGAGCATTCCAGCCAAAAAGTCACACCACAAACCACTCCAGTTATTCACAGACCTCCCATGCTGATCATCTACCAGCATCACCCACCCAACATTCCTTCCAGTGCCCTAAATACAACCACAAGGTCTCAGGATCTGAACGAGAAATGTAAAATAACCAATGGAGCAACCAGGTGATGTACACAGGAGGGCGACACGTGGGACCCCATGGGCAGCCTGCTCAGAGCTAGTGCAAGCAACTACTCCTCTGCCCTGTGTTATTAACACCCTCACAACTGCTGAAAGGGGATCACCTTGTATACGTGAGCAGCCCCTTCAGCAGCCTTAAACAGGCGATGTACAAATCCACATGGATCTGCGCGGGGAAGTGCAGTATTTTGGGGATTTGGTGGATTTTCCCAAACAAAAAGGCAACACTAAATGATGCTAACACAGGGTAAAGTGAATTAACTGCCAGTACCTGCCACAAACAGGTTCCTAGATCAAACAACTCTTCCTCCTGATGCTCCAGTTTTCTCCAAGACCTTATAAACTTCTCGCAGGCACAGACAAGCACACACAGCAAGCCCAAGAGCACCTTGCTCCATCACTGCATTGACCATCCAGGCCACAGGCTTCCTGCAAAGAACAAAACATTTGGAACGTGCCCCTCCGAGCTCCCAAAAGCAAAGGATTTAAGCACATGGTTAAGTTAAAGCAAACGCTTCACTGAATCCTTACCTAACTCTGAGTTCCAGCCCTGTGAATGTGATTTTTTTTTAATTATTTTTAAGAATTCCACTGAAATCCACTTTAGCTGTTTGAGCTTTCCTTCCACTTCTTAAGAATCTCCTCAGATGCTTTGATTCTTTTCAGAGTACTAGTGGCTCAAAGAAAGCCCTGGAAAACCTGATCAGGGCTTACTCCCCAGTGAAAATCACTGCCCGAGAGGCACAACTGTGCTCTCCACTGCACATCTACAGGTTAAAATTGGGAAAAAAAAATTCAACCATATATTTTCATAGCTGTTAAGCAAATCTAATTGACTTTAGAGACAGCAGAAGATTGAAAGGTGTTTTAAACAGTTTGGATTCTTAAAAAAGTCACCTGAACTCTCATTACTATCCTTTTCTTAAAATAACTTGCCCATCCTTGCTTGTCTCTTTCTTAATAAAATCCATCACTAATGATGAAATTCCAGTACAAGTGACTTCACCCAGACATTCACACGGGAGACAGAAAATTGTTGTTGAGCAGACAGAAGCTGAACATCTGACATCCTTTCATTGCTCTGCTCTCTAACTAACCATCATCTAAAATTGGTTAGTGCTTAAAAATGGCAGGTGCTCCAGAACAGTCTATTTTCAAAAGCTTCTCCTTGCGAGCTCTACTACTTACATTATTTTAAATTGAAAGACTACATATTTAGGTCTTCCCTGGATTCCCACTAGAAGTGTTACACCGTGTTTCTGATGCCGTTAGCTACTTCCAGGGAGCACGAACAGATTTGGCACCTCCAAAAAAAGAACAAAAAGCCCTGATCTCAGCAATTTTTTTTTCCTCCTCCTGTGCTCTGACTGCAATAATGATTTTATATATCCTATGAAAAATTGAAAGAATGGGTTTTCTAGAAACAGCCATGCTGGAAAAAGATCAACATATCACATTGTCCAGAAACATCTGAGCGTGACATAGGTCAGATCCTTCAGACAAGGTGCTAAAAATCCATTGCTAGAAGTCCATTTGCCTTTAGGCGAAACATTTTCTCCCTTCACCACTGACACAGATGTTTATGCCCTGGTGCATATGGGTTTCAGCTTCACAGACGTAACATTCTTGTACTGCTTAGTTCTTTTTTTTTCTACCCTTGTTATTCTAATTCCAAATATTGATCAACAAAAATAAATAATGCTGCTCAATGTACAAAATATCTCAATAACAGACTAAGTAAGAAGAAGCTCTTGCAGAAGGAAATTAAAAAAGGGAGATAGATACAAAAGAATTAAAAAAATGAAGAAGACAGGCCAATGAAATAAACACAAAGAGAGCTAGGGGGTGTGGGAGCATCCTTGGAGATGCTCTAAGTGACTAATGGAATTAGGTCTAAGCTACATGAACCCACTAGGGAAATTCATTACAGGGATGGATAAAAGGGCCCAGCAGAATTCAAAACGGGGGAAAGAGCAAACACTGAAGTTTGACACAAGTGTGAAAGAGTGGGAGATGATTTGATGATCCAGTGCCAGAACTGCTGGGGCACTGAGTCAGAAGAGGAAAAACATCTATTAGCGGGGCTGGCGCTGGGACCACGAGCTGCCACTCTACACAGCAAACAAACTCGCCTCCGTGAGGCTGCTTTCCCAATGAGGACTCAAGCACATTGACAAGAGGGGGTAAGAGCAGCTTGTATAGTGATTGGTGGTGATCAAGGACAAGTCTAGGCAATTAGTTTACTTGCTTAAAAAAAAATACATAAACAAATGCACTTTTTTGTCCGTTCAAAACAACTTACAGGTTTGCCCTTTTTCCCATCTTCAGATGGAAAAAAGGATGCATGTATACCCTGGATGACACCCAATCCTGCAAACAGCTCATCCCATGGACCTAATGAGCACAGAGACCAGAAACTGGGCATCCCTGTTGGGCTCAGCAGACACTGAATTGTGCCAGACCCAGAGCTGCAGCATCACAGAACGCAGGGTACTTGCACAGGAGGGCAACACACATACTCAAGGGTCTACCCCAAGTAGCATGTTGTAAAACATATCTGGTTCTAGCCTTATTTCTTAAGGAAGCCTACAGCACCACCAACAATTTTGGTTCAGGTTGAAGAATGCACCACATTCAATCCTAAAATAGAGATTTTGGGGTTGCACATTGCCAAAAAAAAAAGTCAGAGGGGAAAGCAAATCTGCTTAGTTTGGATCAAAGCTATTTTCCATCTTATTTTCCGTTTCCCGAACTGAGAAATCATTTTCTTATAAGACTTCTGGTTTTCAGTTCTTCTATTTGGATAAATCCTAGAAGCAGCCCACAAATATCAAGCGACAAAAACATTACTTACAAGGTATCATTTCAAGTAGTATACACTGACGCAAGACTAATGCATTATATTTTTATATTAACTCTCATATTGTTGCAAACCAATTTTCAATAGCAAGGTCCCACGCATCCATTTAAAAATATACCCATAACACACTTATTCTGCTACCGATATCAAAAAAACCACTTTTTATTTTTTTTAATTCCCAGAATCACATTTCACAGCATCACCTCGGCTTGCAGTCAAGCTGTGGGAGTTCCAGGTCAAAGCTACAGAATTACCCAGTGAGAAATGACCCTTTCAAACCCTGAATGAAACATCTGTCGAACAGCTATAGATGACAAATGACCAATACGCTTGCATAAATAGTTAATTGATTGCTATGGTTCACTGAGTCAATACATGGCTTAAAAGGATGGCTCAAAGCCATCTGTAACAGACACCGTGGCTTATACCTGTCTATAACTTGACTAATATCAACTGTTCCTGAGGCACCTTAATAAAAGGCCCGGCTGAGGCTTCTTGGTGATTCTAGTCAGTCCTTGTCAGGAAAAGCTCATCACCACTGCTGGCTGCAACTGAGATCCATGAGCTTCCCAGAGCAGGGAGGAGGGACCAAGCACCCCGCTGCGAAGCCGCCCGTTTCAGCAATGCAGAAAGCCGAGCGAGCACCAGACCTGCTGTCATTTGCGACACAGCCACAGCGCTGCACTGGAAACCATGAGGGCGCGAGCCCCACGATGCTCGGATGTGAGGAAGTCGAGGAAAAACATCCTGTAAGCAAGGCCATGCATTCAGCTTATTTTTGGGGGAAAATAGGTTTTGTATGTGATATTTAGAGGCCCTAAGGTGCAGACTGATACTGACTGAAAGGTGCAGATTGATACTGACTGAGCATTTCTAAAGTATTCATGGACCTGCCAGCACTCTCCGTGGGGAACTAGCCCTAATCACTGATGCTTTGGAAAAGTCCTAGGCGGTGAAATACCTGTAGTGCTCGGGAATAAGACTTGCAGCTCGCGCTCTTAAATTCAAGAACAACTGTCAGAGGGACACAGAGCTTTATACTTCTACAAATCTTGCCACGATTTAGATACCTAATGTTAAGCCTAAATTTAGACTATTTTGAAAATCCCAAAACGTACTTCTAATTTTTTTTTTTAATCTTGGCCATTACTAAGAAAGCAGCTGACAGCAGGAAGAAGAACTGAACATAAAGGCTGCATTAATTTGCATTTAAGCATCAGGAGAAAATTCCATGCTTAGGGTTTATTCACTGAGACTGTCAGAATAAAATGGACACAACCATGCCATCAGAAACCTTCCAACATGGAGAAAATGTTAAAAAATAAAAATTACTCAAAGGCAGATCAAAGCAGAATGCCCAATCAGGCTGATAAAACACCATTGCCAGGCTGATAGGTCCCTGCATTGCTCGTCTTTGCAGGCCTTAAGAAATTAACTGCATCTAAAAAACTACTGATGTTCCATTTACTCAGTGTATTACTTGTATTGCAGATTACTTAGCAGCACTCACTTGTGCCGGGGTTATTTAAAACTCTAATACCTGCATGCAGAGCTTGCTGCGTTTTCTGAAGCATCACATCCAGCCAGCCATGGCTACTAATTTAAATACTGCTGCATTAACTGACAATCGTGTCAATTATAGACTACCTTTAGAGCGAGTTCCTTACTGCGTGGAAAAAAATAGGCTACATTACTCTGCAGAATTTACTATAAAATACATTTTAATTTAATTTTCACATGGCAACTTGCCAAAGCTGAAGCGCGATCTATTTTTGGCTTGCGCATGTGCACACCAAGGCACAGGCTTGTGCGTGTGCTCCTGTTCCAGTAACAGCCTGCAACTGAACGTGTTCATCCCCTTTTTGCATAGGATGCTATCCTGAAGAAGCTCCAGGATATCGGTTCTCTGTGGACACAGAGGGGTCTGGTCCCTTGCCAGCACAGTCCCAAGCACAGGGTGGCCATGGGCACATGTGGCCCTTGGCCAAGCGCTGGTGGCACCATGACTGAGCAGGATCTGCAGGCAAAAGGTGAGGCTCATCCGCAAATGAAACAAGTCAACCACTCAAGAGGCCCAAATTGTATCCAAGGAGGTGAGTTTTGGGAGAGGGAACTCACCTTAAAGATACTTTACATGATCCAAAGGAAAACCATAGATATATTTTGATCAATCACTAGTGATGGACAAAATATGCCCTTAATTCTTGGCAAAAGGGGAATTCCTTTTCCTAAAGCTTCCGAAAAAACACAAGACAGACACTGACTGTGAAGAGATGTTGGGAACTGCTAATCACTGTCACCAATCGTCTGCCTGGTAGGAGGCCAGTGTCTGCAGTATCTTCTGAATTATTACTGAATATATTTTCCACTATAGGTTAGAACTCTCTAGACCTAACCATGCAGGAACTCTCTGCTCTGCAGAGCTCACTGCTCAAAAGAGCTTCCCTGAACTGCAGGGAGGTGCCCTCATGGGAGAGGTTTGCAGGAGGGCCCTTGGCTGCCCAAGGAAGAGACCCATCACCGTGGTGGGGACAATGCAGCACTCAAGGGCCTGAGATAAGCTCCTAGCCTCTCCTCCAGCCTTTCTGCCTCACAGACCCAGTGCCAGGCCTTCCCATAGAGCACGCAAGGAGACAAACATGAAAGAACAGGATTCACAGCAGCCAGCTCAGCAGTTTGTCAGGCCCCTGAGGTCAGCTTGCTGCAGAAGGCAGTGAGAAACGCTTCGTAGATGCCTCAGATTCCTGCTGCCTCTTGGGCACTGACAACCTGGACAGGGCCTGGGAAAACACCTTCCTCTGGGGACAAGTAGCAGCCCCGGGCTCTCTCCTGGGGGCAGGTAACCAAGCCCTCCCTTTGCAAGATGAGCAAGAGCAGCTCCATTCTGCCAGGACAATGTTATCAGTGGCAGCCTCCTTCCCCTTATCTGGCAGCTCAGCTGCCTGCACCTTACCCAGAATGTGGAAGAACTGGGCTCCCGTGGCCTCCGCCGCCGCAGGGGATCCAAACCCACCCTGTCCCCTTCCCGTGCTGCAAGGAGCCAGCCTGAGCCAAGGCCTGCTCTGCAGGCTGCTCCGTTCAAGCAAGAGCTCTGCCTCTCCTCAAGCCCTGGATGTGCCGTGGCTGCTAAGGAGGAGCTTTGGAGGCATGAGCTCCATTTTGGGGAGAAACCTTTTCCTGCAAAGGCAGGGCAGGGCATAGCTGCTAGCAAAGCACCAGGAGATCTCGGCTACAGCACAGAAAACCATGGTCTTCATAGAGTGGTCTGTGACTTTTACCTATTCCAGGCACTCCCTACGCCAGCCCAGGAGGTGCCCAAAATGAGTAGGTGCCAGGCAGACCCAAAGCATGCCCAGGGCAAAGCAGGGCTGTTGACACGGGAGGTGCCCCAAGGGTCTGCCAGCAGCTGAGCAAGACTAGAAGGTATCACACAACTTCACATCCATCTTCTCTCACACCTGAGTTGTGATCCTCTAATGTAACCTTCACTCCAACTGCTGAGCACAACTCACTAAAAATATTCACTCCTTACCTAGAAGAATGTCCTACTAAAGTCAGGAAACAATGAACACTTCAAGAGGAACCTCATCCTGACCAAGAAGCTCATCCTGACCACCCAACTCCTACCTCCCTTCAACTGGTGTCACTCTGGGAGACGGAGCTGAGCCCAAAATGAGTGAAATGGCGCAGGACATGCCTCTTCCTTGCCCTGACACATCAGCTCCACTGGCTGGACTCTCAAGCTCGCATAAACACCTGGTTTTCTTCAGTCAAAGGAGACACTATTTCAGCCTAAACTAAGGAGTTTTCCTCATAAAATAATGCTAAGCTAAAGCAAACCTTTCTTAGCACTTGAATTACAGCTGTTTCTGCAGGGTGTCATGCTGGTCTCACTACACACCTGCTTGAAACAAGGGCAATAACCAGAGAAGAGAAAGCCTGATACAGTTGGAATAAATTTTGAACTTCTGGGAAAGGCCTTCAAGAGAACCACATGGTACAAGGACATGGACGCAGCTTCAGTAGACCTAAGGCACCCAGCCAAAGGGTCGCGTGATGGAGCACCCATCACCACCACCCAGAAACCTGCTGGAGCTCGTCAGCCACATCCCTAGGGTGGCCGATTTTTGTAGAGCAGCAGTTTCGTGTTGGGAGCAAGCGGCCCCGTTTTCCATCAGTTCTCCAGCTCATGCCTTGACTGCGGAAGAACCGCTCTAATCTCCAAGCCACGGCAAGAACACACCAAGCAACCGGCTGCGACAGACGCTTGAGGAGACGCTGTAAAATTGATTAGTCGTCAAAAATCATCAGACCATAAAAGACGCTCCAGCTGTGCTACTCTTAGTTGTGCAGAGAAATGCAGGAGGCTGAGCTCTATTTAAAATTAATTTCTTCTTTTTATTTTTGTTTACTAGAGTCTAAGTTACTCTAGTTGACAATTACGCCTATTATCCAATTCCTTTCTTTTCAACTGCCTCAGTGCCTTTTTGTTGTCTTTGAGGGAAAGAAAAAAAAACCAAAGCCAGGAAATTTCTAGTGAGTGCTATTTTTAAATGAGAAACAGTTTTACGCAGAGCTCAAGAAGGTGCTCAAACCATTCAGTGTTGCATTTTGAGCTCTTAGTTGAGCACAGAAGTTAACATCTAAATAAATCCTTTGAAATCAGTAATTTTGAGGCAATCCACTGTGTGCAACCTAGCCAAGTGCTAGTCAAAGCACTAAGATCATTGCTGCAAGGGTAAGAGGGCAGGAGAAAAAGATTTGAATTTTTGCTAATTCACTTCTGCAAAATCACTGTCAGCACCTATTTTTCAGCTCATAAAAAAAATGCCAGAGGAAATTTAAAACAATGACTTTGAGACCAATGGTTCAGAAAAACTACAAAAAGAAGAAAAAAATATTGAAAATGCTGTCAAGAGCACACAGGACTGCTACATACTATTCATTAGGCTTGGCAGTTATGACAGAAGGTACCTATAGAAGGTCATACAGCAGCAACCAAAACATGGGCTTCCCATACCCACGACAGCAGCAGACATTTCCGACCAAGCCAGGAGAATGGAGAGAGCGAAATGCCCCTGCAGGCCATCTCCCTTGTGTCACTGCTTTTAAACCAATTGCAACCTGCAGAGACACTTTGCCAAAACTATCAAAAATGATCCGTGTAAGCCACCACAGAAGCTCTCCCTTCTCCTGCCTTCCACGTTAGAAAAAAATATTCAGGCACATAAATGTGGATTTTCCAACGGGGCCAGCAAAAAGGTGACTAGCACCTTCCCTAACAGGGGGAGGGTAAGGCCAAGATTTACTTTCAAGGTGCTATGCTACCCCCCACTCAGACAATCAAGAGATTAAAAAACAGTTTTAAGCCAAGTCATTACCCCTGCCTTAACTCTGGAGATGCTAGCAATGCCCCTGTAGCATCGCAGATGATTTGTCACATCGGAAATGTTTTCCTTGGTATCTAATGGAGCTTCCCCTAGTACCTAAGCTGGAGCAACATGTTACTTGTGAGGATGAGCCCCTCTCTTGGAGGAAGGAGGGGCAAAATACTGTGTTCAAGCATGTCTTCCAAAGCTACACCAAGCAGCACCGCAGTTTCACACCAAATGGTCAGATACTGCAAACTCACCTAATGACCCGAGCCCCCCTGCTTAATGCAACCACCATCGAGAACCTTCACCAAATACCAACAATTCCCTACATCTGCTTTTCTTATGGCATGGCAGAAACCTAATTAGACACAATTAAATTCCGCCAAAATGTAAAGCCCACAGACTTGTCCAAAGGGGAAAGTGGTCCTTGGAGGTATCAGATAAAAGCAGACAATGCTCTCAAGTCGCGGTGTCAGTGCAGTTGAACTGGATCACGTTACCTAAGGCGAGGGTGCTCCTCGCTCTGCTTTTGAACGCGTTTTCTTCGCATTCTGCAAACAGTAGTGTTATAAACATGGCCACTCTGATCCTTGCCCTCCATTCTCACCATACAAATCATAAGCATTAATGAAAGATGCGGCTCAAACACTGATTAAGCCCATGTTAAATGCTCTTCTGCTGGAGCTCCCTGCTACTCTCTCCAGCATATCACATTGACTAACTTCACTATGAAGGTCCATGATGTTTTTCAGATGTTTTGCTACAAGTTCTTGTGGCAACAGCTTTAATGAAGTCTGAGTTTTTAATGAGGTGCAAGCTACACACAAGTCACACATGGGTTGGTTTCTACAGAAGCAGACACCAAGTTCAATGCAGCATCTGCATACAACGGGATGAGATCTGCATGAGATCAGCACCAAGGCAGGAAGCAAGATCTGAAGAAAGCCCTTAAGACGTGTTGAGATTTTTATTACAGGATGAGCATAATTTTAGAAAAGCTTAAGACTGCACATCAGAAAAGGAAACTTGGCAGTTATGGTATTTCCTATTCTCTCCCATTCAGTCCATAAGTAACAACACACTGGGGCAAGAGCAATGATTCAGGGAAATCATGGTCACGTGGGAAAATAAAAGAGTGGCCACTCCGAGAAAGCAGAAATAACCAGTGTGGGTTCCTGGCCAATACCTTTGTTTGCCCAGGTCACCACCAGCACCAAGTAACCACAAACAGCAACGCTCAAACACTGGCAATTCCAGGCAACCCCAAATACCCCCTGGTTCTCACCATGGTGTTAACCCACAAAAGGGAAATGGTACCTTCCCTGCTTGCCAAATCCTGCAAGAGCGTGTATTTACTTATTTTAATAAACCCATAAGAGACCTTTAACAGCTTGCCAAACAAATATTAACATTGGATACAATACTTACACAAAGCGCATGCACATGGTCAGACAAGGATGCATGGCACCAATGCGGGTAGCATCCCGCATACATACCTGTTCCGTGCCCTTCCAAGGCACGTGCATGGAAGAAAGCTCTTAAACATCATGGAAAACCACACACACGCAATATCTAAAGTAACCTCCACCTTCCACCTCCCTGTCACCCCATGCCCAAAGCCTTCGTGTGAGCAGCCAAGAAGCAACGTTCTTGGGAGATGGAGGGGAGCAGCGAACTTGCCAACCTCCATCATCTCCTTTGACTGAATACTCCTTAAAAATAATAGAATAAAGGGGAAAAGAGGGGAAAAAAGGAAATAAAAATAAAAAAGAAAAACATGGGTCTGGGCTGGGTGCAGCCCAAGAGCTGCATGGTGGCTGCCCTGGAGTGCAGGCGAGAGCAGGGCCCGCGTACTCACCCGGCGGTTTCATGTAATATTGCTCGATGTCAGACATGTCCGTATGCAGGGCGCAGTCGAGATAGTGCAGGATAACTTTTCTGCTGAAGTAGTACCTCATGCCCATGAGCAAGATGGGCAAGCAGCAGGTCAGCAGGAAGGACTTGGTCACAACAAAGCACATTACTATGGAGATAAGGAAGAGAAATAAACGACACCTGTCAGAAAAGAGAATTTAGTGTTGATTTCAGAACGCAAACTCATTAAAAAAACTTAAAAAGACAGAAGAAAGCACACACAAATGCACATCAGTATGCGCGAGCTCTTGGTCTCAAGGTTGAGCAGTGCAAGGGAGGGCCGGGTGTGCGGTGCCAAGCCCGGGATGCCCGGGATGCCCCAGACGCATCCAGCAGTCCCAGCGGAGGGATGGCAGCCCCTGGGCCCTCGGGGAAGCTGGGGGGCCCCCCAGCTGCCCCCACATCCAGCCCCACAAACCCCATATTGCTCTGGTGGGCAGTGGGGGGAGCGTCTCCCCTGGGAGCTGGGAACACGGTGGACGGGACCCCAAACCCGGCCGCCCTGCGGCACCTGCCAGGGCTCCCTCCTCTGCAGCCAAGGGCACGCGGAGCCTCATGGGGGGCGCATTTGCAGCGGGAGGGAACACGCGTTAACTGCAATGGCGGGGGCGGGAAGCACGTTAATTGCAACGGGGGTCTAAGGCACCGCTGGCAACGGGGGGTCGCAGACACGGTATTTGCGGCGGGGGGGTCGCACCCCCGCAAGGTGGAGGGAATTTGGGGAACGGGGTGTCCCCCCCATCTCCTCGCGGGGGGGCGGCCGTCTCCAGGCAACGCGGGAACGCGGCTCGCGCCCCCCGCCCGGGGCCGCGCAGCGCGGGGGCGGCGCGCAGCGGGGGAGCGC
>VWPW01014206.1:15725-40641 GCA_013389825.1 Crypturellus undulatus
GCATCCCCTGGCAAAGTTTGCTGGTGCCCTCGCCCCAAGTTCTGCGGTTGCCCCCTCCTGCAAGGGGGGCACCCCCGGGGCGTGCAGGGCGGCAGCCCCGCGTGGGAGCTGCACCTGCACCTCGGACTGCGGCCGAGGGGGCTCCATGCTGCAGGGCTCGCAGGACGGGGGGCAGCTTGCTGAGTCCGCCGTGCCCGCAGGGTGCGTTTTGGTGCTCGCATCCTTCCCTCGAGGTTGAAGGAAATAAAGTGACTTCATTGTTTCACTTTCTGTGTTCTGGAGTAAGTGAGCTCACAGAGGGGAAGGTTAGGTAAGGGCTTGGAAGCCTTCCCGCGCGCAGGAGCGGTGCCAGCGCCCACCGGGCTGCAGGGCGCCCGTCGCGGGAGTGCTGCCCGCGCGGCGCAGGACGGGCCCTGCCCTGGTGTCCCCACGGCTCTCCTGCCCCACGGCTCCCGTTTCCACTGAGCATCTCCCCCGACTCCGGATGCAGCTGGAAAAAATAGTGCTGCAATCCCAGGATTGTCCCAAATGGAGGTGGCACCACCTAGAGCTGGTCCTGGCCTTTCCCCAAGAGGGGCCCATGCACCCAAGGAGCAACTTTGCCTTCAGGTTATAAAAGCTCCAGGCCAAACACTGGAGGTTGCGGTTTCAACGAAATACTTAAACATCACAGAATCACAGAATGGTTGAGGTCGGAAGGGAGCTCTAGACTCATCTAATCCAACCCCCTTGCTCCAGCAGGGACACCCAGAGCACATGGCACAGGGCGGCATCCAAGGGGCTTTGGAAGCTCTCTGAGACTCCACGGCCTCCCTGGGTGCACACGCCTGGATTAAGCAGGCGTTTACGTTTGCTTGGTGTTTTCTGGTCAGATGTGCAACTTTCTCGTGAAATAATCACATTAATCAAAGCAGCCGATTCCTATAGAAAACTGGCTTGTGGATTGTGTGACAGCCGGCGGGAGCTCCCGTTGCTGGCGCACAGGCCAGGGTTCTGTGCAGACAGGCACCGAGTGCCCGCGCACCCATCATTGACGGCGAGTCCCGTCCCCACACAGCCCCAGTGATGCCTGACACCCGTCGGGAGCATCGGCACCGAACCGGATCTCCCGGCACCTCAGTGACGTCTCAACGTTGCTCTCGCAGAAGCGGCTCTGTGATCCCGCCGGGATCATCCCAGCTCCGTCTGGGCCACTGAGGAGGGAAGGAGCAGCCTGGGAGCAGCCTGACTGACTGAGGCAAATGCCCGGGGCAAGCAAGGGCCCTTCTGAAATCAATTGCAGGAGCCGGTCAGGTTCGCAGACAGCCGATTTGGGGCCCGGGAATAAAAAGGATATTGTTAGCAGCAGTTTCTTGGCAGGCCAACTGCTCTGCCAGGAGCTTTAAGTCTTTAAGAGCACAGTTGTCATCCCGAGTCACTGAGCATTTCTCTCTTGGTTTCCTTCTGCTCCTCCAGCACCAGAGGGGAAATCGCCCAGATGCCATGACCTACCGCTGAACCGCATGGAGACAGCTAATTTAATTAAGATGGACATTTTAGAAGTTTGGAATTTCGTGCAAGTGTTTGCGGCAGCCCTTCCTGTTGGGGGTGAACAGGGAGCTGGCAGGGTCGAGCACGTGGCTGGGAAAAAACCCTGGAATAACCAGGGCTGAGTGTGCGAGTCTGACAACCGAGGAACTTGGACTAGGTCAGTCAGGAACGTATTTCTTGCTTTGTCTCCAGCAGGTCTGCTTAGACTGGCATTGCTTTTGATTAACATGACCCGACCATAAGGCCTCGGAAGCGCCGTCATTCATTCTTCCCAAAACTTCGGGAATGATCCTTGGCCCTAGAGCATTGCTCTTGCTAACTCCTCTTAAGAAGAGCCCATTCGATGCAGAGAAAAATTATCCTCCCTGCTAAGAAGGTCATTCCCTACCCTTGCTCTGAAATTTGGCATTTTATCCAAATGCGGGATTCAAATGAGTGAAAACTAAATATTTTCTTCCGAATGGATTTCGCTGTAACTCTCCAACCAACAAAACTAAACCATGATGTTCATCCAAACGAAGCGCTTTATGCCAGAAATTAGGATCGAACAATTACTCTTGAAGTGTGTTTATGCTTAAGAAGCAATGAACGCCAGGGCAGGTCCCCTCCAAACCACATCTTGGTCTCAGGCATCGTTCGGACGTCAGGACAGAGGTGCTGGCGGCCAGGCACGTGGGCGCCCGCTGCACCGGCCCCGTCCTGCTGCTGCTGCTGCTGCAAGGAGCTGCTGCTCATCCGGGGCTGCATCAATCAACTTCAGCAATTAACCAGTTGACGGCAAAACTTGCCCCAGGTTATATCAATGCAGTGGTTCCAGAATGTCTCTTTTCAGCCTGACGAGGCTGGCTGGCAGCGACAGCTTTCGACTGTATCCTTTATAATATCCCTACCAGCACGCGACGAAGGAGCGTATCAAGATACAAAGCTCTTAATTCAAAAGGAAATGTTTTCCCCAGCTTTCCTAACCTGCTGCAGCGGCCTCGGGGTCTCCTCAGATTCAGTCGTTTCGGTGTTTTTTCCCCAGCCGTGGGGACATGCAGCGTCTTGACCGGGTCGCCCCGGCGGCTGCAGCGCGCTCGTGGTTAGCAGGCAGGGAGGCAAAGCCTCTGTGTTTATCGCCTGTAGGTGTGCGTGAGAATGCATCTGCCTAATGAATATCTTCCTCAAGTGGGATTAATCAGCGTCCCGAGCTCTGCTCTCTGCTCACTCCCTCTGACTGCAGCAGCTCTGCAGCAGCAGGTCCTCCTAGGGACGCCGAGTGTCCCGCTGGGAGCGTTCCTGGCACCCCGCCGTACAGCCCTCCGAGGCCAGGGAGTCACAGGCCCTTTGCCCAGGAGCTGCCCCCTCGCTCACAAACTGGACGCACCGGGTTATTTCCAGCTTGTGGAGCTCTGTGAATCTGTAAGCGGGGGCAGAGGTAGCAGCAGGCGCCTCCTGCACCCAGGCCTGCTGCTCGCTCGCCCAATCGTTAGCGCTGAAAAGGA
Source organism: Crypturellus undulatus (assembly GCA_013389825.1). Lineage (NCBI taxonomy): Eukaryota > Metazoa > Chordata > Aves > Tinamiformes > Tinamidae > Crypturellus > Crypturellus undulatus. The sequence goes on from VWPW01014206.1 coordinate 18,740, forward strand.
GGCACCTTCGAAGCGCAGTTCATCTCATCCAAAAGGAGACCTCTGAAATGGACCCGATGAATCACATGCTGGAAGTGGTTGATTGTGACGGCAAAAGGAGCCCAGGGTGCCTGGCTTGGGTGAAGAAGTCTCCACTGGAGGTATCTGAAGCTGGATCTCCCCCCTAGAACATTTTTGGCTGAATTAATGTTTTGGATGGTGAATAAAATCCGAAGGCTTCTGAAATGGCATTCTCAGAGCTCTTTAACCTTTTTTTTTTTTTTCTCTCAGTTGTAGTTTCAGGACGTGCATGTAGTAACATACAGGATGAAGAAACTCCATTCCGTATTTCGTAGCCACATTAAAGCCTGTGTTTCAGATCTATCCGCCTCTTATTCCAGAGTTTATCATCTCACCTGGATGCAACAGTGAGGAACGCATACAGATAAGAGAGGTTCTGCAGAGATATAAAACACCTTCAATTAATGCACGGCTTTTCCTGGCAGAAAGTGCAATGGCCTGGGGAGACTCTACAATATCTGCCTTCCAGTTAATGTTATCGTTACAAGAGGAACAGGTAGACAGAAAACTCGCATTGGGGAGAAGAGACAAGTAGAAAGGAGGGGGAAAATAGATGTCAAACAACCGAAGTCAGGAAAACAAAGGAGCGAGGTAAATGGCTCTCATCCATAAGGGAGCTCCAAGGCAGGAAAAGCTGCAAAAAGTTTCTGCTCTGCAGAGAACATGCTGCACATCAGCCCGTGGAGAATCCCAGCACCTCTCCTGCCAGGAGGATGCTGCTGGATCAGGACATGGTCACACGCAGTCACTCGTATGAGTCACGTTAAGATCTGACCAGGGATTGAGGATTCCCAGTTTTCTTAGACAGACAGAGCTGGAGCAGCTTAACATTGGAGTCAGCAGTGAAACCTGCTTTGGTTTTCTCTGCGTGTTTTGCTCTGATTTTGCCAAAAATCAGGCAAGTGTGGGTCATTTCTTCTTCATAAGCCAAGAACAGCGCGGTTCTTGTTTTCAGGAAAGCTATCAGCATTTTCTGGAGAAGGCTCAGCATGGAATAGCCTATAAAGGTCCTTGCTCTTAGGAGCTGCAACGTTTGTGAGCAGAGTGACGCTCCTGTAGGAACCACCATTTCCTGGGACTGTCCCAAGCCTCCCCTGTTCGCTTTCAGCGCATCCTTTTCCATCCTTCATCTCTGTGCCCAGCCGGGCACGTCTGAGGCCAGTCCGGACATCCACTTGTGTCACCCAGGGCTCGAGCCACCGAGGAGGTCACGGGGCTGTGGGGGCACTGGATGCCACTGGACAGACGATGCTCAGAGCTCTGTGGTAGATGCCGTGGCCCCGCTCAGCACCGTGCAATTCCCTCAGCACAGGCCCTGCTCCGGCGGGATTTACAGTGGGAAATCACCAGGAGGGCTTTTACTTTCCCCTGTGACCGGTGCCACAACGTGGCAGCGGGGGACGCGGTGGCCCTGGGCTGCCGCGTTGCCTTGCAGAGAGAAGTCCCAACACCCAGCGGTGATGAAAACATCCAGTGTCATTTTTATAAGGGTGAAACTCGGCTCATCCGAGCTGCTGATGGTCGAGCCTTGTTTTCCCGGTGCAGATTTGCTGCTTTCTAGTCAAACAGCTGCTGTTTTGTGCCTGTCTGTTTGCCGAGCCGGGAAGGTGCGTGAGCATCCTCCGAGAAGGAAAATTGCTGGGCAAACAAGTGCTGGTGCCGTTGCAAGCAGCTCACCAGCACTCCTGGAAGCGCGGTCCCTCCATAGGCACTGTGGGGTGACCGCGAGGAGAGCCGAGTCGTGCGTCACAGGGATGTGCGCAGCCGGGTGCAGGACGGGGCATTAGGGAGAATGCAGAGAAAATGAGTCCAAGAATCGCAGCATCATCCCATCTTTTATCCCACGCAGCCCAGGGGTGAAGGGAGCTTTGCACACCTTGAAGGTCGCCAGCTTGACGCGGATCTAGGNCTCACCAGCGCGCCTGGAAGCGCGATCCCTCCATAGGCACTGCGGAGTGACCGCCAGGAGAGCCGAGTCCATGTGTCACGGGGACGCCCGCGGCCGGGTGCAGGACGGGGCGGCAGCGCAGGGGCTACAGCGGGTGCGTTAGGGAGAATGCGGAGAAAATGAGTCCAAGAATCGCAGCATCATCCCATCTTTTATCCCACGCAGCCCAGGGGTGAAGGGAGCTTTGCACACCTTGAAGGTCGCCAGCTTGACGCGGATCTAGGCCAGGATGGATCCTGGCGAGCAGCGTTGTGGTGGGAAGGCCGCGGGGTGTCACCTGCAGCGCGATGTCAGCAGCTGGAGTGGAGCCGGGGAGCCGTGTCCTGGCGCTCACCTGCAACGTGATTCCAGCAGCCGGAGCGGAGGGGAGCCGGGGAGCCGTGTCCTGGCGCTGTTTGGCGGAGGGTTTTCCCTGGTGGACAAGGCAGGCGCGCGGCTCTGCGGCGTCGCGGATGCGTGAGCGGGGTCGATGCGGCGCCGCGCAGCCATGCGCAGGGCGCAGGAAAAAACCAACGCACACAGACCTCCAGTGGCACCGCCGAGTACTGCACAGCGTCCCCGCACCCAGACCTCCCCGCCGGCCTCGCTTCCCCAGCAAGTGCCAGCGCTGAGCAGGAGCAGCGGACGGCGAGGGACGGAGGAATTGCTGCTCTCGCCCTGTCGCTGAGCTGCTCTGCCCGGCGGCCCTCGCTGCACTCTGCCCCGCGACAGCGGCTCCGGTGCACAGGGGAACTGCAGGGACTTCGTTTCCCAAACTTGCTGCGCCTATTGTGAAAATAAGAGCATGAGCACAAATGATTTCCCTGAAGTGAGGACCTAAAGTGAAATGAAGTGAGGACCTAAAGCCACATACACTGACATGAGTGACCAGACAGGTCATTACATCTGGTAAGGGGCCACTGCTCAGGAATCCTTGAGGAAAAATAGACTGAAGTGCCTGAAAAGCTCTGGTTTAAGGACTATTGCAGTGCATTCATTCGCAGGGCAGGGCACTGCACAGGATACAGAGGGGCAATAGGGAAACGTGCAGCCTCCCCAGGACCCCGACTTTTCTTGCCCCATCCTCTCCGGCTGCTCCGCTCAAGCCAGATGCTCAGCATCTTCACATGATCTCATCAAAACTCTCCTAATAACCAACACTTTTCCACACACCTGTTATAAATATCCCTACAAGAAATGGTTATTCATTTACTAGGTAGTGTACTCAGTGTCAGCCTGCTGCTTCTAGAAAAAAACCCTCTAGTTATACAAAAACCTGATTTTTTTGCTGATGATTTCTTTCCTGGGCTTATCAATGGCCAAGGAATTAGATGGGATGCCTTCTCTTTTCCCACTCCTTTCTGCTACTTCATAAGTCCTGGTTCCCCTGAGCAGTTTCTTAGCCCCCGCCTGTTGCTTTACTGCAGTTTTGGGTACGTGTCCTATCCGAAGGGATGGGGAGGCCGGCAGGGTTTCCCATCCGCATCGACTCCTGCGACGTGGACCAGATTCCCCCGGGAATCACTCTTGCGTCACCCTTCTCCGTCTGCGGGTTGTTCAGCTCCACACGCTGCTGCACCCAGCGCAGACGGTCCCTGTGCCTCTGCCCTCCTCCCTGCGTATTTACAGGTCGTTTATGGCTTTTTCCAGATTTAGACTCCTAAAAACATCTGTTAAGGTGACGCATGTGGATAGCCGAGCTGCGCAGCGGGACCATGTAGGGCAGAAGTCTGATGAGGTTTGAGCCCCCCTTCCAGCGAGGTGATCCATAGGGCTTGGATAACCAGGTTCTGCAAGGGAAACCCCGCGAGCGGCGCTGGGTGCAGAAGGGAAGGTCGGGGGATCGGAGTGGAAGGCTTAATGCTGAGTTCTGGCATGTCCAAGCGAAGATGGAAAGCCCGTAAGAAAACCCTCTTTGCTGCCGCCACCCCGCAGCGCTCCCCGGGGAGCTGCCGCCGACCGCTGCTAAATTCGATTTCTGCTGTAGCAGCAGCACTCTGTGCTGTCAGTAATTGCTCTGCCAGCTGACCGGCTGCTCCTCGCTGCCGGAGCGCGGAGGCCGGAGCGGGCTCATCCGCACGGAGCCGCACGGTGCAGCTTTGACTCTGCTGAACTGCTACCTCCAGCACGGATTTTCCATCCACATCCTTCCCGCTTGCATTAGGGAGCAGAAGGATAACTCCACGCAGAATGGCAGCAGGAGCAGGGCTCTGCGCTGATCACCCCGCGCTATTTGCAGCCCAGCTCCAGAAAATAGCTCACTTCCCACAACGTGACTGGTTCTCCGCCGCGGGGAGCGAACTCAGCGATTTAGCAGAGGGATTCTGCGTCTTATTTTAGACTCTTATTCTGGCCTTATTTTTCTTTTCAAATGTGCGAGTTAATCCCTTTTTCTTGCTCTGGGAACTAGCTGCCGCTGCTGCAACATCCTGCTGCCGGCGGGGGACGGCAGGATCCCGGTTTTCTGAGCTCTAGTAGGAAGATTTATTTGCTTCGCATCCGCGTTCCCTCCAAGCCTTTCTGTTCTCACCTTGCCCTGATGCTGTTCCCTTAAATTGGACAATAAAAGATGCTCTGAGCTAAGCGGCTGCTTTTCTCACCTCTAAACATCGCTGTCTCCTTAGCAGTAGCAGAGAAGATGAATTGGCAAATCTAGATTTTTGGCATGATGCAGGATGGCAGCAGAGACACTGCTGGGCCTGCTCGACCAGGCAGAGACAGGACACTGCGGGCTCCCAATGCGAATGAAAACTGCAGTTTGTATCAGCGTCTTGCAATCCGCTCCGTCGCCGCGTCGCTCATTACAGCTGCCCCGCACCGAGGCCACGTTTTGCCTTGAGATCTGCCCTGTATCTGCCTTCTGCAGAAGACTGTCTGTCACAAAACCCGCGCATCAGCCCCTGCTTGTCATCTCGGTTCCAGGGGACAGCGGGGGAACGACGGGCTGCGGTCACGCGAGTCCCCTCTCAGTTGCTTCAGTACATCAGCATGCTGCTACAGCCAACCCAGGATACATCTGTTATTCCTATAATGCCAACTATGTATCATCTTGACTCATTTTCTATTAGATCCAGCTGTTCTGGCTGATATGCTATTGACCTTTTCAGCTGGTTCAGCACTTGGCTGCTAGGAGGTCACTGGATGCAGGCTTGACGCAGTCTCAACACTTGCATCTATTCTGCCGGGGTGAGCGGGGATTTGATCCACCTGTTTCTCCAGGAGCACCTTGGCCGTTCAGCTGGCCCTTGCTCACTAGCACGAGGTCCCTGCCATGTCTGCAGGCTCCGGCAGCACCAATAAATCAGTCTGGCCCTGAGGGCTCGGTGAGCTGTGTAGTCTGGAAAGCAGAGCTCAGTGGCGTGCACCCAGCCTAGGAACCACAGGTTCAAATCCCAGCAGCACCAGGCCCTGACTTCAGCTCTTTTAGGTGAAAGGAGATGCCACAGTGATTCATTTGTTACAAATACTCCCTAAATATCATGTAGCGGCCCTGATCCTGCAGGAAGCATGCCCAAGGCTTGGGGAACAGTGAGCGATACTTGCAAAAATGAAATACAGGAGTTGGGAAGCAAGCAGAGAATAAAAAGCTGAGGTGCTACATTTCGTATAGTGGCCCGCTCCTGCAGGCAGTAATTTCTTAAAGTAGCATTATCTTTCTGTTTTGCCCATCTATTTCTCAGGATTCAGCCCCTAAAACAGAATCTTGGGCTTCCTTTACCAGCAGGGAACAAGTATTCCCAGACTGTTTCTTATCACAGTTAGTCTCATCCATCCTTAAAAACTTCCAGAAATTGAGATTCTGCAGATTCCTTCAGTAATTTAATCTCCAATTTAATTGTCTGGTGTTTAAATCTCCTTTTGGATACTGCTAATGTCTAACCAGAGCTGTCTTTGCAGCACATTACTTCAGTTACCCCCGTCCTCCCTCCAGGAGCTAAGAGAAAACTGACCACCTCCCCTTTTGTAATAGCCCTTTATATGCTGGAAGACTTATGACTTCTTATCTTACAGCTTTTTAGCTTCCTTTTGTAGACTAAACAAGGTTAATTCTGTCAGCTATAGTTGTATGCTTTTTCTTTCAACCATTTTGAGAATTTATAGCATGAAGTTTTGCTGGTTTAAAAATGAGATGGCTTCAGGCAGGCTGGCAAAACCATGCAGGTAGCTGCAGCTGCATGTGGCATATGACCTTTTTCTGGTGCTGCTCATGGATGCATCATGACTGGGAAGATCAGCCAGCAGAGCCCCCCTGCAAGACCTGCCCAGCAGAGATTAAGCCCCAGATCGCTCCCATTGCGGCAGCCTTGGGGACTTGCAGCACGTTGCTTCCCTTGGTGTCCCCAGGTGTTGCTGGGTTCTTCTCCGAGAAGCCTCCAGGAAGAATGAACAACCTGCTCCGAGCCTCCTTGTGCTTTTAGCTGTTCTGGTGCTGGGAGGAGGCATGGAATTGAGCAGAGTCCGTCCTTACTCAGTGCAAATGGGCACATTTGCACTCCCTGGGTTGTCCGTCCTGCTGCAAGAATGCACCACACATGTTTCGTGCACCATCACGCTGACTGCTCTATGCTAGAGCAGGAGGAAGCTTGTCTTCCTACTACAGAAAAAAATATATACATACATATGCACATATAGGGAGAAGATGGAATTCTTCCCTGCTTGGGTTTTCTCTACAAGTTATGGGTTTTCCTTGTAACATGCAGCATATGAACAGTTGCTTGCATGTAACTTAAAAAAAAAACAACCCCACAAGTGGCTCCTTTTCAATCTTAGGCTTTTTGAGCAGAAGGGAGCTTGGCATGACTTTGGTGTAACGTTACAGGGGGCATCCTGGCCCAGAAGTTCTCCACCTTTTTGGAAAGAGGACTAGAGAAGGGCACATAGTACCACCGACTGGTGCTGATGTTTGATTTCCCTATGGCTGGCTCTGCACTGAGGCCTCCCTGGGTCATCAGTGAGGACAAGTTTTGCAAAACCTCCCTCCTCTGCTTTCAAGAATCTCCTGCTGGTCTCAGAGCCCCCAAAGGGCCGTCCGCATCCCGCACAGAGGCCTCTTGGTGACTTGTGGAAGACGTGAGGTTGTTTTTAGTCTGGAGGGACACACACGGAACAGCACGTTTAGATGGTTTTGCTATCTCGCTGTGACTGATTGCAGAGGAACAGCTGGTCCGACCAGGGAAGAAGTGAGATAGTGAGATGCAAATGAGTAAGACTAAACAGAACAGCCCTGACTGGTCTCTCACTTACAGCAGATCAGATCAAAAATGACCCTAAGCAAATCACCAATGTGAGAGGCAAATCAGTGCACGTGAATTCCTTTTAGAAAAATATGACCCTATATGACCCTACAGCAAGGGACCTATTCAAAAGATTGGGGACCCTGTTTTTTTTTTTTTTTTTGTCCAGGCTTGGGGTCTAGTCTGCAGAATGTTCAGTGATGCCCAAGGTAAAAGATAGTTTTTCCACTAGAGGAAATCCATGATGAAAATCCATCTTTTTTTTTTGAAAAAAAAAGATGAGATAAATGACAAGAAGAAAGCAGGTGGCTTCACCAGGAGTGCTATGAGCTCCATGAAGAGCTGGGGACACTGTGGTTGCCTCGATGGTGGTGGTTGCTGCCATTTCATGGCCAGCCTGGATTCTAGCTGCTCTGCAAGGACAAGAACCTGCTTTGCATCCCCGTCACATCCATCAGCATCTTGTGGGTGACCACAGAGCATCCCAAATGGTGCAAAGAGCCTTCACATTTGCAACTGAATGGAGTTTGTGCTGGCCTAGCTTCGCAAAACCAGAAGTAGAGCCAGACCCCCAGCGCAGATGAGCAGTGCCCGATGGGGACTCTTGCTTTCCACCTTGCATTCTGCATGCAAAAAGCTGCTATTGCTGGGGACTAGAGCAGCTACTGTTGCTTTGACTTGTTTACTGCTAATATAACTGTTTGGGTTAAACAGCCAGTTGCACAACAGGGCTTTGGGTAGCCCTTGTTTTAAGTGTACATATTACAGCTGTCGATGCAAAACAATGCTTGGCCCCAAAGCATGTGCAGTCAGAGTTGGGCAGAGAGCGGTTTTCCTTCCCTGTGAAATTTGTTAGGGTACCAAAGAAAAGCATAATAAATCTGCCACGAATTGTAGTGAAAAACCACAATCAGGGAAGCATTTTTCAAGCTGTAAACCTGAAAGATTCCAGCGGGTTCAACTGAAATGCTCCACTTCCATTTCAATCATGCGATGTTGTGTCCTGCGACCCACTCAAATTGAAAACAATACATGTTCAGCCATGTCAGGCTTGGTTCACAACAGCAAAATGATTTTCAAGTTGCAAACTTTGTGGAAGCCAACTTTGTTTTCCAGCAAAACACATTGTTTTTATTCATCTGATGAATTTTTAATTTTCCCATGAATCTTGTTAGCCCAGCAGCAATCCAATAAACTCCAAGCTGTATCTGGACTGTGCCATTTGTGTGAGTATTGGAGGAATAATTGCAGCCTGGAGAGTGATTTATGCGCGTTCACTTGTGTTTCCTCGTTGTGGCCGCTGTTCTCCTGCTGTGCCGACTCTCTCAAGGAATCTCCTTGTATTTGGCCCTGCGGCAGCGCTCCCAAAGGCGTCATGTGTTTCCCTTGGCTGTGCCACTGTCCCCCAGCCCACCGTGTGCATGAACCTGTCGCTGCACCGAGAGCAAAGGAATGTGATCCGAGCTGTGTGCCCGTCAGCTCAGCACCCCCAGCACCTGCTGTGATCACAGCAGCTAAAGCAAGAGAAATCAGAGGAAGTCACAGAAAATAACACAAATCCAGAGTCCCTCAGGATGTCCGGACACAGGGCTGAAGGCACCTGGAGAGCAGTGATGCCTGACAGAGCGTGGCAAGGGGAGAAGCGAAGGTCGCCTGGTTGCTCCTTCCCATCTCTAGTCTCTCTCGGGTGCATGTTCAACAGCTCACGTTACGTTGTTTGGAGAGAAGCAACGCTTTTAGTTCGCACTGAAGAAAAAAGCCACAAGGAACTGTGATCCCAGCAGTACATTTAGCTTCCACCTGGACGGTAAACTCTTTGGGGATGGTAATTCCCTGGACTATTTGCATACGCTGCACTTAACACAGCGGAGTCCTGGGTCTCCTCTGGGGTTTCCTTGTGCGACAGCGGGACAAATGCAGTAATAACATGTGCTATTATTATAAGGCAGGCTGTGGCACTGCCTTATGGGATCCTGCATTTTTGCGGGTTATTCCCTAGCACATAGCTAACTGTAGGCTCTCCTCCATGGCCTCCAGCCTGTTTTCTCGGTTTCTTAGAGCACACATTTCTTCCTGAGGCTTTGTTGCCAGGGCCAGCCCTGACCAAGGACGTCTGCCCTCTGTTTTTAGGTGTTTGCCAGGCAATAACAGTCTCAAGGGTTAACTGCCCGGATGGCTACAGCCGCTGGGGTTCCTCAGCGGGGACACGGAGGGCCGGGCGCCACGCCAGGAGGTAACACTCTTTGAACGCGGTTGGCAAAGACTTCAAACCCATCGGCTAATTTGGGTTTTCTACTTGCAACACGTAGAGCCACATTCCCGTCTCAGAAGAAAACTCTTCACTGGGATTAGCAGGACAAAGGACTATTTATTAATATAATATTTGCAGGAGCACTCTTTAATTTCAGCGCATCTATTTTTCGGAAAGCCCCATTTGAGCCATTTTCTCTCATCTGACACTTTCCTCTGAGGAACTCTGAGTGCTTTGCAAAAGCCAAAGGATGCAACAAGCAACGAGCCCTTCCAAGAGTTTGAGAAAAGCAGAAATGCAGAATATTAAACCATAAAACCAGAGAGAAGATCTCAGGCAAAGTTATGCTTGCTTCCCACTCAGTGGACAAAAGATTTCTCCCTGTTGGCAAAACTGGATATAAGTTTTTATCTATAACATAACTAACTATCCATAATAGATATAACCTTTCCTTCAAAAAGCCCAAGAATGAGTTTAGGAAGATTCTGGAACTGTCAGTGAGGAAAGAATAGGATAGCTGTAATCCTCCCAATATTAGATTACTTTTCAGCTGTGCTGCTGAGACCTGCAGCCACATTTTCTGGTGAGCTGGGTTGGTCTTTGGACCTGGCCTGTCAGAGTGGAGCTGTGAGGCCAGGTAAGGACAGAGGGATGCGCTTGTCTCCAACGGGAGGTGCCATCTGGTCTGGCACGGCCCCGTTTGAGAGTGGCCAGGGGAGCTACTCAAAACGAGGTGAGACACCTTGATGCTCCCCTATGGAAACCACCTCTTTCCTGTGGTTGGACCTTGCACTGAAACCCATCTGTCTGCAAGGCCGGAGTTCCCCTGTGTCCGCCGGGAACCCGTTCAGCAGCACGTTCTCCCTGACCGAAGCGGAGACCTTTATCAGCGAGGGGTTCCCCTGGGAGGATGGTGCTGACAAATGCCAGGGATAAGACAGTGGAAGAGGGAGAGGCGTCAGATGACTGGATCACAGTTTCTCGCTGTCCTGGACGTGTGCCTAACCCAGAGCCTGTACCTTTATTAAGCACAGGGTTTGTGACCTGTTAGCAGCATGAGACAAACCCTCCGCAGGACTGTAAGAATCTCCCTTGCCCTTAGCTATGGTCCTTCTTCCACCTTCTTCAGTGACTGTCATTACAGCAGCCAGGTGCTAGACACTACGTAGGAGTTCGGGGTGGTGGTTGCTCCCTCCTTGTGTTCAGCGCTAAGGTGGAATTTGCTATTCCTGCTGCCACATTCCCTGGAGAAAGTGATATCTGGTGGTTCAAAAGGGCAGGCTTCTCCTGGGAAAAGCATGGGGAGATGCTGAAACAAGAGCTTGCATGCTTTCATTCCCCTGCTCTTGCTCCCCCTATTAGGCAAAGGTGTTGACATGGCCTTACAGACTGACCCTGCCTTCAGTCCTGGGAGCAGGGTATCAACATCAGCTCTGGGATTTTAATACTCCAGTCCTCCCATGTCTGAAAGCGCAGCACTTCCACATGAAACTCGTCGTCCCTGCAGAACTGGGACAAGGATTCCTTGCCGATGAAAATCTTTCCAGCTTTAGCTCTGTTGGTTCTGCAGAGAGCACCTCACATGGGACCTGAGTTGGCAGGAATGATCCTGCCATACAGGGCCTGGAGCTCCTGCTGCTAGGAAACAGGCAAAGGAGGTAGGAATGTTACTAGGTCCCAGAGCCACTTCTAGGGTACAGCACCAGGTTCTCCCTATTCAAATGTGACTCCACAAAGGACTTTGTAAAACTTGACCTTTGGACACTTCTGTTGCTTTGCAACAGTTAAAAAGGCCTCAATCTTTAAGAAGAATAATTCTGCTTACTTTGATGCCAGAAAAATGAGGAATCCACATCATACAATAGATTTCCCTCGTAGCTAAGATGTGCAATTTAAGATGGAGTCTTTGCTAAATTGCAGGTACAACAAGAAACCCTCAGCATCGCTGCTCACGTAAATGGAAAAGCAAGAAAGGGAACCTCACCTCTATTCTCTAGCTAGCAAATCCAGGCACCAAAACCTGTGGTGACATTGACATCCATAGTAACACAGCAAACCTCCAGCAGAGATAAGTCTGCTACATCCCTGATTACTGCCTCGATCCTGTCTGCTCGTTATGGAAGCAGAGCCCGCGGCACCCAGGGACGTGCCCTCCGGACCCGCGGTGCCGGGTCACACAGCAGCTGATGCTGCTACCACGGCCAGGGACTTCCTGCGGCTTCCTGGGATCCTCCATCCGGCAGGAGATGTTACAACACATATGTTTTCTTGTGCAGCAGATACACCAGGGTTTCTGGACACCTGCTAGCTCGAGAGGAGACTGTCCCGCCCGGGCTGCCTGACATCCCTACTTACAGACATGTGCACAAACCTGCAAATACCACCATGGTGGGGCAGAGAAATCCAGAGATCTTGTTACCCTTCTCTTGTTGGTGATGCTTTTGAATATTTAGCAAGTATTTTCTGTCATCAACTCTAGAAGATTCCCTTCCAAATCCACCTGAACATAATGAACCCCCTGCAAAAAGTGAGAATCTTCCCATTGGTTTATAAATGCAGATGAGATATGAACCATATGGGTTCAAATATTTGGCTCAGACATCAGCATCAAGGTTTGAGCATGGTCATGGAAGACATGAGCAGACAAGACAGGGAAAGAAATCAAGAAGAGGGAATTTGTATTTAAAAACAAGGGGGTAGAATGTCACTATATATATATATACATATATATATATGTATTTTAAGAGGAGAAATTATACTCTTTCTTGCAAAGAGCAGGGGAGAAAGAGGGAAATTTGGGATAGCAGAATGCATTTAGTGTGCAGCAGGTTACTACCTAATGTTCAGCCAGTTCACTTAGTCCTAGCACACAGGGAGCAGCCTTTCCTCCAACTAGAAACTATATATATGCAAATAAAACCCACAGCAAAATGAATCAATCTGAGAAAAACAGAGAAGATTAAATTACAGGGCAACTGAGCCGAGATGCTTTTGGAGGAAGGAAAGTTTCAGCATGATGCAGTTTATCCAGAGGTACCGGACTGATCAAACCCTCCGCTTCCCCTCCTGCAGGAACCAGCTCCGTCCACGCTCTACCGAAAAGGCCACGTTCATTCTTGGGTCTGCTTGGAGGTCTCAGGAGGACTGTGGGATCTCCTGCTGAGCGCACATTAACGCTCTTTGTGCATGGAAAAAACAAGGCTGGGCTTATTTGCCCCCTGCCATTTCATAATTTCGTTCTACTAAGATGGCCAGGGACGACTCATGCTCTTCTGAGAAGTCAGCCCGGGGTAGCCGCGGTTATTTGGTCTGGCAAAGAGGAGTTGAAGGGAAAATCGAGCAGTTGCTAACAAGTACTTGGAGCGCCGTTATGAAGATGATGGAGCCAAACTCTTCTCAGTGGTTCCAGACTGTGGCGATGGCAATCGCATCCAGGGAGGAACGTTAGGGAAAGATAGTTTCCTAAGAAGGCTAGTGCAGCACTGGAACGGGATTTAGAGAGAGACTCTTCAGCCTCCGACCTTGGAGATTTTCAAAATCGGGCTAGCAAAGCCACGACTGACCTAACCTAGAGTTGGTGGCAGTCTGGCTTGCTTGGAGCAGGAGATCATGCAAGAGGCCTTCAGAGATCCCTTCCAACCCCCATTTTGACAGCCTGGGACTACTTCCTTTCAGTTTAAAGATTTTGGATTAAAAGTTTGTTTGATTCATTCTTGCAGTCCAAAGTTCCCAAAATATTGCTGCTTGCTTTTAGCAAATTCTAGCATTTTCTTAGTATCAGCTCCTGAAACCCTCCTGTCTTTTGAGTAACATTTTCCGTTTAAAAAGCCATCCCTAGATTGTAGCAGGTGGCACTCCTGGCAGGCTTCTGAATTCTTAATCGTTTTAGCATATTACTAAAAAACATTTTTTTTTCCTTAATTGTCAAAGCTCTCCAATGTACATATTCTAGAGATAGCTAAAAGAGCACAGATTGGATCTGAGATTCTGTATGAAGTTAGGCTGGACTATTTCATTTTAGCTTAAAGGTTGTATTCCTTTACTAATAGAATATTCAGCCTTTAATGCCACAAGAGTAGGAAAGTTAAATGACTAGTGGTTCCAATTCTGCAAAAGCATTAGGAAACCTGTAACATTTATCAGGTGCTGAAAGCTAACACATGATGTTTCAGATCTGTGATTTAAAGTAAATTTGATATATAATCCCTGAGACACCAGAGCAACAAGGTTGGATAAAGTTTCTCTGTAATGCATTTAAGAAAGCTAAATTAAAACAGTTGAGGTCAGTGAGCTTAATAAGAATTATTTGGCACTAAAACAATTTACCTGTGACTAACAACGATATTCCCCTTTTTGTTAGTCCCAAAATTAAATAGAGGAAAAACTGTGCTTTTATGGAATAGAATAGCAGCTCTTTTATTCTTTGGATGCTCTAGAGCTGAGTTGAGCAAAATCTGATTTACTCAGATTTAAGGCTAAGTCATACATTTCCTGCAGGAATCCCATAGCAGTACTATATTTTTTCAGGTGCAGTAGTTTTTTTATTATTATTATTTTATGTTATTATTCCATCTGCTGACATTTAAGGAAATGATGTTCAATATCCTCATTGTGTATAAAGTCTTTCCCTTTCCAGCAAATGTTATCTATTTTTTTTACCTTAATCTCCATGAGCCAGGGCAGTGCTGTGCTCCATCAGGCTTCGTACCTTGTTGATCAATACTTTTTGGTTGTAAGAAGGAGGGGAGGATGCAATTGAGTTTGTGATCTTTATAATTTTCTCCTTCAGATTAACACTTTTGAATCTGTTATAAACGATCAAATAAAACATAAACAGAACAACTTGTTTTTAGAACGGACAGAAAACTTCCCAGAAAAAACATGCCCTAAAATACAGGTATTTTGAGAAACCAATAAATTGAGGGCCTCCCAGGGTCAGCAGCAATATTTCAGAAAAGGAAGGACAGCTGTAGGAAGGACTAATGTAACTAAATGCCAGAATTTAATGAAAAGATGCCAAACCTCTGCAAATGGCAAGGAAACAAGGGTCACTTTGCACTTATCACTTCTAGTGATAGCAGAATCATGCTGCAGAATTGGTACCTGGCATAGGAAGGGAAGTTTTGATTCAAATGTTTCTTTTTCTTCTCTTTCTTTCTTTCTTTTTTTTTTTAGTGTTACAATATACTATCTGCTGTTGTCAGGTTTGCTGTTTTGGCAACTTTTTATGTTATTTACACAACACCACGGTTGCTTTGATTCCTGAGCAAACACTTGGGAAAGAAGAAAACATCGTCCTCAGTGGCCCTTGGCTCATGCCCCAGGAAACGCTTCTGTGCTGTTTGCTTCTGAAGGAGGCAGAATGGTTAAATTCTCTGGTTTCCTAAAATGAGCCATATCGCAGAAGCCAGAACTGGCGATTTTCTGATCATTCCCTGAAGCGCTAAAGCTTTAGTAAACTGCCTGTGTTGGGAGAGGTGCCAGGTTGAAGGTGTTTCTCTGTAAACTGGTTGTTTGTGAGTTGGGAATTGATTTCTTGGCTGCCTTTTTTTTTTTTTTTCAGGTTAGTCATTATTTATAAAAGATCTCCACAGTCTTTCAGTACCTCAGAAATACAGGTAGTGATTGAAATATACCATCATTTTTCTTCTTTATTTTTTTTTAAATACTCCTGGGAATTCTGAGATTCCTTGTGTGATCCAGAGATTTCAGCCCGTGCAGCAGGATTCCTTTACTACCTGTACTCTCTTGCATCTCCCACTTTGACTGCGATAATAAAAACAAATGAAAATGGAAAGCCAATTGTGATGATAATAGAGTCACACAGGTGAAATGGCAGATGAAATGGAGAGCAAAGGCGAGAGGCTGTGCAGTGTCAAGCATGTCCCGAGAGGTCCTGAACTCATCCTGCTTTCTCTGCAGAGAAATCTCTGTAGATACAGGGATCTTCAGCATTTTAAGATACATCTTACGAGGCTTCCAAAGGTCCAGATGCACTTGGTAGTACAAACACACAGGAATGGGAACCCAGTGAGGGCTGGCCTGCGATGTGACACTGAAGTGATGGGTTTAGAGCATGGGAGTTATGGGACATTTCACCGGGAAGCCGCTTCCAAGGAAGCAAAGAAGTGACAACAACAATAAATGGGAGATTACGAGGCGTGAATTGACATGGCAGCAATAAATGAGACATGTGCTGAAATGCTTGGATATGATTCACGAAGGGGCTTTGTATGATTATGAAAAATTGCAAGAACCAGTCAGTTCAGAGAGAAATTTCTGAGCGGAGGCGAGGGATGACTGCTTTTTGCCAGCCCTGCTCACTAGAGCAGTGAGCTGCAGTAGAGGCTCTGTGACGACGAGTGCTCCCCGGCCTTTGGGATTATTTGCAGCAGAACCCGAAAGGAATGCAAAACGCCAGTACACTGAAAACGCTGCTAACACTTCATCAGAGTTCATGCAAGAGAAGGGGAGAGTTCAGCAAAGAAGAGAGGCAGGGAGGATGCTTGCAAAGAGTCCTCCAGGACTGCCTTGGAGCCATCTCTGGTGGCTTCACCTTCACAGGTGCTGGAGGAAGCACCAGGGACATTGGCGCCTGATGCCATCGAAACTTCTTGGAGACATCCCACATATCTGCCTCTTCCTGCCTATTCAGCAGGTCATGGGTTGCCTATAGGGCAATTTAGAACTGTCCTTAGATTACAGAGCTGGGTGGCCTGAGATAATGCAGTTTCTTTCCTCTCTGTTCCACTAAGCGCACTAAGAAGAAGTAGACAAAGCTAGATCACTCCAAGGTAAATAGAATAATGTATGTCGCACAATTCCTGGAATTGGAAGCCATTTGGACAAGAAAACACAGTAGATAAAAATGATGATAGATGTGCCAGCCAGCAAACGGCGTGATAAACTTTCTCTCACACTGTTTTCTGCTTGACTCCCTTGAAAGGGTTAATAAACCAGCAGAGCAACAAGAACTCTGCCATCTCTCAAAGGGCTTTTGATAAAGTCCAGCACAAGAGGCTATTGAGAAACTTGGCAGCCCAGGGGTGGAAGGTAAAGTCCTGTCACGGATTAAAAACTGGAGAGAGATAAGAAGCAAAGAGTGGGAACAACTGGCCAATTCTCAGCTCCAAAAGAGATTAATAGTGAGGAGCTCCAAGGACAAGATTTCAGACTGGAGATGTGTTTGTTTACCACTGGTCAGGAAAATGTACTCTTGATCCAAAATGTTCGGGATAACCAAGCCTAAGAAGGTTTAATAAAAACCTAAAGAAAATGTAACTTGGAGTCCAGGTCTGCCAGGGATTAGTATCACTCAACGTGTCTGAAGAGGCACAAAGACAGTAAAAGACAAATTAGTGTGAGGGGCACATACAGGCTATGGCAAATACAGGCTAACACGGAGAAGACAGAACTGATTAACCCATTGCCATGGATGGCATAACTAACGCAGGGGACAATAACTGGAAATCAAAAAGGGAAAAAGGGAAAATGAAAGTCCTGAATGTACCACACTTGGGTTAACTACACAGTCACCCACATAACCTGGTACATGCCAGTGGACAGGAGTGAAGCAAGAATGATGCATTTAAATTAATAGGAGTAGCCTGCATATTTGTAGATAAACTACAAGACTGGTCCAGCCTCTTGCTCCAAAATACAAGAAAATCTCTGTCTGGACTTGCAAGAGGTCCTAATATAGCTATGTTTTTCTTCTGGAAATATCTGTCATTGGAGAAAAGTTTTGCAGAGATCATTGCTTTTTCTAAATTTGGCTAAAAATAATAGAAAAAATCAATTTTACTTTCTGCACAGGGATTTAGGAACATTTGGCATACATTAGTAGCTGATACATCATGTCTTCCCTTGCATCATTGATAATAAACCTTTTTGTCTCCATTGACTGGAGCACCAGTGCAGTAAAGAGGCTTTACTACAAACTCAGTATTAACTTTGGAGGGGAGTTACTTAAACACCTATTTTGGTGTGGAAAGATCCATGTGCCCATGGCGCTCTCTTCCTGTTCTCAACAGAGGATGTCTTGGCAAGTAGTTAAGACTAACTTTATCTTTTAAAAGGTCAGAGCGTTTTGGTTGAATCCCTTCCCTAGTGAGTTAGCACCAGAACCAGAAATAGTCCCCCAAACTCCTGACTCTCACTCTGATATTCAAGTGCAAGAGTTCACAAGTGTGCTTGAAGATGCCAAATCCTTTGGACAAATTCTTGACCTGGCATGACCGGGCAACATAACAAACTCCCTAAAGGAAGATGTGGAAATGAATATGCTCTAGTTACATTTTTTCAAATGTTAAGGAAATATAATTGGGAGTAGTTTCTTGGGATGAAAAGTGAAGAGAATTTCAGCCTACTTTTCATCTATACAGCGTTTTTTTAGGATTCCCTGTTGCATGACATTCCCTCAGGAATTTATGTTATTTCGTCTGCCCTTCCTTCTGTTTTCTGTGTCTCCTCATTTGTGTTTCTTTTGAAAGGGCTTACAGAAAGGGAATAAAGCAGAATGGACACAGCAATCAATAGAAAGATTGTTTCTTTCCTAGAGAGGGCTCCTCTCTGGATGCCACTAAATTATTTGGAAAGATCATAAATTCCCTTGATGACAACATTTTGAGTTAATTAGGTGCACAAAGTCAGGTAATTAGGTGAATGCAAAGAGGCAAAAATTTAGTTTCCCTGCTCTAAGAAATCTGAGACAAATTAGTTGCTTATTAGATCAGATAGATTTCCTTGTGGATTAAAGTCTTCTAGCAATTAGTATTACACACGCTGCAAAAATTTGATAAATAGCAATGATACGTATTCATGTAGCATCAATTTGGTGTTCTGAAGATTAGCAAGATAGTGTCAGAGGGGCTGAGCTCACTTTCTGACACATACATCACAAATCTTCCTGTCATTCTTGTATCATAAGGGGATGCTGAAATGTCCTCTGCAATTGCCTGAGACTTCCCCTTAGCTGCAGAGCCGGATTACTTATGTAGGGTACAACTAACCCCTAGAGATTTCCACTACATCATCACCATCAGCAAGAGTTTTTCGCAAACACATTGTCTCTCTGAGGTCGATTGGAAAACTTCTGAATTCATGGAGAGTGAAGTTAAGCTAGAACCTGCTGATAATGTCCCCTTCCTCCTCTGCCTTCACCACTCTCCAGCAGACTCGTATAACAGAGCTGAGTAATTACAGCCTGGGGTCCGTGCAGGCATCCTGATGAGTAGGATCAGCATGCATAAAACAGGCTGGAGAACTGGATTATACCAAGGTGCAGCCGGAAAAGTTCAGTCGTGACCTGAATGTGAATGGGCAGCACCACATACCAGCTTTCTCATTCTTATCAGAAATAATTCAAGTGGTAGATTTAGCAACTCACTACCTAATGAGCTCAGGGTGAGTAGCTAAAGCACTGGACTGTAGCCCAAATTAGGGGTCTTATTCCCTGTCTCTCTTTGTAGTAAGAGGAGAGATGGGCTTGTCTGTGCGGTAGCTAAAGAATCATAAGGAACAGTGCCAAAAGGTTGTCCAGTGCATTCTCCTGCTCAAAGCCAGGGCCAAAGTCACCTAACATGTTTCTGACAGCTGGCTATTGATCCCGCTCTTAAAACCTTCCTGTGGAGGAGGTTTCATCACCTCCTCAGATGCTCTGCTCCCAGTAGAAAAAAAAAAAATCTGTTGTTTACAAATTTCCAGTCTAAATCTCTCCAAGTGAAACCCAAGATTTCCTGTCTATCAGTCATGGGCCAGATTCCCCAAGCCAGGAGTCAAAGCAGTATCTTGGCTGCATGTATCAAGATACCCTCATACCACCACCATGCACCTCGTGCTTTCAGAGCCGCTGTAGACAAGCCCTTGTGCATCTCGTTGGGAAAGTTGGTCTCTTTCTCTGCTCCTGCCCCAAATCAACAACTCGACGTGAGCAGATGGTGCATGCCTCAACCATCACAGTGCCAGAGCTGGCATAATTCACCTTCCTTGTATGTGAGGAAGGGGCACACCGCTGAGGCTGGTGCTTGGGCTGGAGCAGTTGGATGCTGACAGTTACATCTTTGGCCATTCTCAGAAGTCACCAGTGCTCACCTGCTGTGGGCTGTGCATGGCTTCAGGGAGGTTTCCATGTGAGGTGGGATCACCCAGAGCTGCTGGTGGACCACAAATTAACCATGAGTCAGCAGTGTGTGCTTGTGCCCAAGAAGGTCAATGGTATCCTGGTGCATTAGAAAGAGTATTGCCAGCAGGCTGAGAGAGATGATCCTCCCCTCAACTCAACCTTGGTGAGGCCAGGGAGTGCTGGGTCCAGTTCTGGGTTATCCCATACAAGAGAGACATGGACCAAATCCAGCAAAGGGCTTGGAAAGATGGAAAGATAGAAAGATGGAGAGAGCTGGGACTTGGGATTCTTCAGGCAGAAGAGAAGATGTATATAATTATCTGAAGGGAGGATGTAAAGAGGATGAAACCAGACTAATTTCAGTGGTAGTCAGCAATAGGACAAGAGGTAAAGGGCAAAAAAGTGAAACACAGAAAGTTCTGTCTAAACATGAGGAAAATCTCCCAGGGAGATTGTGGAGTCCCCATCCTTGCAGATATCCAAAGGCTCTCCGCACAGGACCACAGGCAATGTTCTCTAGGTGACCCTGCATGAGCAGGGGCATTGGACTAGATGATCAGAAGCAGACCTCTGTCTCTTCCAAACTCAACCACTCTGTGACTCTGCGGATGCCAGCAATGACTGTGCCTTTAAGCAGCACACAATCCCTGAAAATACTGGTGTGGTTACCTTCCTGGGGCTCCATCAGTTGATAGTGTTATTTCCTCAGCACAGGACCAGCCAGGTTGTGTTTGCTAGATACAAACAGGAGATTGTTTTTCAAAAATTATGTTTGCACAGAAAAGCCAAACTTTTCAATTTCAGGTCCTTTTAGAGAGCAGAAAGAGCAAGGCTGATCTATGAGGAAGGATGAGCTGAGAGCAACCACATGACCAGCAGGGGTGTCAAAACCAAGCCAGGATTGGTGAGAGCCTTCATCAGAAAAAACAAAGCAATGAGTCCAGTCTAAAGTCCAGTCTAAAGTCCACACAGGAACAGGGCCAAAGTCTATGACACAGGGCCAAAGTGCATGCAGGAGACAGCACCCCTACCTACAGCAGAGCTGAGGCAGGGACTCAAGATCCAGAGCATAGGCCTGCAGGCAGAAGTGTGTGTAGATCCCAGGTGAGGCTTGCTGAGGCAGTTAAGGCCTATCAGTGCCCTGAGATCTCTGGTAGATTGACACAAAGTGAGAGCATTTGATTTTCTTACCAAAATGAAATCCTCTTTTCCCTTCCTACTAAATTATTGTTTTTATTATGCCTCACTCGACCAGGAAAAAAAAAATATGTGTTTAGGAAAACCTTACTTATTTACTTACTCTAAAGTTCACATTTTGCTTCCAAACACCACTCAAAACAGTTTCTAAAATGTCACTTTTGACTTTTGCGTGTTTCTGGGCTTGGCAAACAGTTTCATTTGTCTTGAAAATGCACCTTTTTCTCAGTGTTTTCACATCAATCTTGCAGCAGTCTCTTGCAGACAGCACTTTATGATTCCTTAGCAAACAAAAAAATTACTAGTAACGTGTGCAAACAGTGGTGGAAATACTGAATAACTGAGTAACTTCCTTAGACATTAAACTTACTCATTCTCTTTGTACTCTGTATAGATTTCAAATTGCATCTCTGTGCAATGTAGTCTGACCCTGCTTTGAGCAGAAGGTTGGACTTCCTCCTGAATTATCCTACAACTCATTGAATCCGGAGAACATTCAACTCATCTCACGGAGGCAATCCTCAACCACCAGCTCTGTGTGACACACTTACCCTGTGGAGACCAGCAAGGATGTGTTTTTCTCTGAACTCACCAGAATCTACTCAGCAAACAATGGGCAGAAGACCTCAATACCAGCACCAGAAACGCTCACCCACATCTTGCTGGACTCCCATTTTTTCCTTCTCATTGAGAGATGGGATCTACAGTTTAGATGTATCTCACTACACCCATGGGAGAGCAGCTACCAACCTTCCTTACACCCCTGCTCTGAATAGATATGTGGATGTGTGGACCTGATTCACATGTATTGGATCATGTTCTGCAGGTGCTTTACTTTCTACTGAATGAACAGAAAAAAAAGACGCTTCCTTCCTTCCCTCCTTCCTTCCTTCCCTCCTTCCTTCCCTCCTTCNCTCACTACATCCATGGGAGAGCAGCTTTGGCAGCACTTTCAAAACTACCGACCTTCCTTACACCCCTGCTCTGAATAGATATGTGGATGTGTGGACCTGATTCACATGTATTGGATCATGTTCTGCAGGTGCTTTACTTTCTACTGAATGAACAGAAAAAAAAGACCCTTCCTTCCTTCCTTCCTTCCTTCCTTCC